>CANJKZ010000166.1:2167500-2192500 GCA_947471745.1 Closterium sp. Naga37s-1
CGTCTACAACTTTGACGAGACTATGCTTTACCTTTCGGTCCTGCCTAGGAAGACATACGGGAGGGCACGCGTGGCGGATAGGAGGATTCCTAAGGAGCGCCTAACCGTCGGGCTTCTTGTCAACGCAAACGGCACCCATGCCTTCAGACCTCTCATCACTCCAAGTCGCGGCGCCCGTGTACGTTTGTCCGACTACGATTCCGAGCCTCACGGCTTGGCGCTCGAACGCCAAGGGCTGGATGACACCGTCGGTGAGTGACAAGTTGTATTTTATGCTGGGTCGAGTGCAAAGGTGTTCGTGTTTGTGTTGTGGCAGTTTTAATATCAAACCCGTAACTGATTGTTTTATGGTTTTGTACTTACCCCGTGCATTGTTGCCTGGTTCTGTGCTTACCCCGTGCATTGTTGTCATGTTTGCGCCCCACCAACAACTGTTTACCCACTTCATGGAGCAGCTCAACGCTACATATTTCGCTGAGGGGCGGAACATCATCATACTGCTGGACAACGCCAGCAGCCACGTGATGTGCACCGAATCAGCCGCCGCGGAGGACCTGTTTGGTTTCAGGTCAAAGTCATTGAGCAACACCAGCCTGGTTTACCTTCCCCAAAGACAACTTGTTTCACCCAGCCTCTCGACCAGGGTATCATCGCCATGATGAAGGCTCGCTACCGCGCGCATTGGCCGCGCAAATTCACGGCTCAGTGGGACTCGGCCGGTGCAATGGCAGCACTGGCGCGCAACCTTCCGAACTTGCGGGACGTTATTGAGTGGCTGAGCGACGCATGAATGAACATTCCACCGCGGTCGATTCAGCGCTGCTGGTGGCGCATTGGATGTCCGCCGACCACTTGGGAGATGCAGCTCGAGCACGTAGGCGAGCCGGTGTCGACGACAATCACGAGGTAAACGACCTCGAGGATGCCATGGCAGACATGAGCTTGCTTATCGCCGTCCGTAGCTCTAATCAAGCGCGATGCCTGCCTCCGAGCTCGTTGCGTTCGACGAGAAACAGCCGACCTCCCACGAGCCAGTCGAGGACCAGCTTGCCGAGGAGCCCACGTTCCCTTGGACCCACTCAACTTGGGGCACCCCGCCGTCGCCTGCGGATGACTCCAGCGACGGCGAAGCCGCGACACGCAAAACACGTCGCACTGCAAGTGCAGCATGCGAGATGCGCATAGGATACACGCGTGCCATTAACATTGTGCTGCGCGGCCTTCATGCTCTGTTCGAAACTCGCAACCCGATCATTGTCGAGCGCCTTGAGCGCACAAGCCCACGTTTCAAATTGAACAACCCCCCTCCCTCCTCCCCCCCCGGGGCTCCCCCGCCTCGTCCCCATGGACGTGTCCTCCCTTGGTGGATGCTGGCAGGGCGTTGCCACCAGGAGCTCCTTGATGCTGGAGTTGGCGCAGCCACGGATGGCTATCTCGAGGCCGCCGAGTGGATGCGCAACAATGTGTGCACAGGAGTGCATGACTACACAACTCGTGCACTTGTGTTTTGTTCCCTCTTCGAACGTGGGAAGTTGTGATTGGTGGACATGTGTTTGTTAGTGTTTGTAATATTGCATATGCCACTGTTGTTGTGTTTGTTATTCACGACTAAAAAAATTGTACGGGAACATGGAGAGTTGCAGTAATGCAGGTAACCAGCAGAACCAGACGAACACAACAAACACCGCCAATCCCCAGAACACTACCTAGAAACGCCAAACGCATTACTGACGTGTGCGTAGCCTATCCCGCTGCGAAATGAGAGACACCTGCCGAAAAAGATGGTTTGACTGTAGCGGGCATCAGGTGTACAAGTAGACCTAAGAAGCAGGATGTGCAACCCCTCTTGGACTGAATTACCATGCAGAGCCAATCAAGCGAGAATCTGCCAATCAATTCGCACTGCCAATCTTATCTGACGGAAGGCGTTGACTGAAATAGCCTTGCAAGTTGCACCCCCCTCCTCTTCCCCTCTCCAACCCCTCCTCTTCCCCCACCCACATCCCTTCCTCCAGCCCCTCCTCTTTCCCCCCACCTTCCCCCCTCCAGACCCTCATCTTCAACCACCCACTTCCCCCCTTCCAGCCCCTTCTGTTCCCCCACCCACCTCCCCCCCTCCAACCCATCCTCTCCCTCCTCTTCCCCTTCCCTCCCCTTCCCCCTCCCCTCCAGCTCAACCCCTTACCAGAGCACCCCTTGCAGCTCAAGCATCTGCCCTCGCCACTGCCTTCCTCTCCCTCACTACAAGCCTGAGAGGCTTAACAAGAGTCATGGACAGCCCCAAGGTTTCCGTCATGTCCACCCCTCCAGCTGCCCTCGCCTCTTCGGGCAGCTCAAAATCAAACCGCCGAACAAGATTCGCCAGCAGGCGGGCAGACATGTCGATTCCCAGGGTCTTCCCGAGGCAGCCGCGCCTGCCCGACCCAAAGGGCAGCAGGCTGAAATGTTGCCCGAGCATGTCAGGGGCAGCAGGGTCAAGAAACCTGGAGGGGTCGAATTCGTGCGGGTTGTTCCAGACCTTTGGATCGTGCGCAAGAGCCCAGTAGTTGATATTGATCATGGTATTGGGAGGAATGTTGTAACCCCCTAAGGTTACGCTGCCAGTTGTCAGGCGCGGGAAGAAGAGTGGAGTGACGGGGTGATGCCTAAATTGTTCTTTCAACACAGCCTGCAAATACGGCATCTCCTGTACCGGAAGCGAGACCATGACACCAGATTCTCCGCCTGGCGCCCCAGTTTCGGCGGCCGCACTTGCTGACTTGGCATACGCCGCATCCACCTCAGCACGGAGCCTTTCCAGCACGTCCGGGTGCTGAACCAGCTCAGCAAGCGTCCACTCGACGGTCTTGGAGGTGGAATCGGTGCCCGCCAGCATCATGTCGAGAGCGAGCATGAGAAGCTCAGTTTTATTGATCTCATCCTCCCCGTCACCTTCCATCTCCAGCAACACATCGACAAGCGTGGTTTCGAATTCCTTTTCTTCTTTCCGCGCCGCCAGCTGGCGTCGCTCCTCGATGCACGAGCGCATGAATCCGTGCAGCTGCGGCGTGGCGCGCTTCGCGCGCGTGTACATGCCCAGCGGGTCGCCGCCGGCGCCCAGCCACGGCACGTAATCCGCGAGATTGAACGATCCCGCGAGAGCGAAACCCTCCTCGATTAGAGCAATCAGCATCTCTCCTTCCTTCTTCTCCGCTGCAGACCCCGTAGCTGGAGCTGCAGCCGCCTCGGCATCGCCGCACATCCCGCCGCGTTTTCCGCCGGTTATGGCGGCGACGCGTTCGTTCCAGTCGATATTCATCGCATCCTCGAGAATCGCCTTCGACGAGACGTCGGCTGCGCCGCGAATGGAGGAATAGCAAAAGCGCTTCCCGCCAGTGAGGCGCAAAATGTTGTTGAGCGTTGCGCGAGTCAAGTACCTTCGCACTTCTATCCCGTCGTCAGCAGCAGTTGCGTCAACAGCAATCGCGTCGAGCATGCCGCGAATCTCTTCCTCTCGCACGGGAAGGCTTTCCTGCAGTTTCTTCGCAGACAGAAGGTGGAGCGTCGCCAGCCGTCGCATCTTTCGCCAATGATCATTGTCTGGCGAAAACGCGATGTTCTGGCCGTCCAAAGAGAAAATCGCCACCGTTTTAAGCACCGGGCGGGACGAGCAGAGCTTATCGTTCGTTTTCATCACCTCGCAAGCGACCTCCGGCGACGAGACGATCAATGTCGGCGTGGAACCGAACCAGATAGTCATGATCGGGCCGTACCTGTCCGCCAGCTTCGCCAGGGCGCGGTGCGGCAGGAGACCTAGTTGGGGGAGGTTGCCGAGGATGGGCCATGGGGAAGGGCCCGGAGGTAAGGGGGATCGACGGCGGAGGAAGGAGAGCAACGAGGTCGAGACGACTAGCGCGACGGCTGCGAGTATCGCCACGATGAGCGATGGTGATTGCAAGGAACTTGCTATGATGGGCCATGCTTCTGCGGTGATGACGGACTGAGTGTCCATGACGGCTTCAGGCTTTCCAATGAGGAAACCAGAATGGACTTAGTGTGGGTGCTGCAGGCAGATAAAGGCCTTCCGGAAGAGGAAGAAGGCATTGAGACGAAGGCCGGCCAGTGTGGGCGCCGATGAGGGAACTGGGGAGCATTGTGGATGCGGCAAGGCTGCAGGTCTGGCCTTCAACGCCCAGGGAGTGGCGGAAGATGGTGTAGCAGCTGAGAGCGGTTGCACTACGGGCGTACATGGGGAGGGGTGGGCCACTGAGGCTGCAGGAGGCGGGGCTCTGTGAGGGGGAAGGTCCTGACTAGTTGAGCGCGGCAAGGGGATGCTCCGCAAGGTAAAGAACTGGATTCGCGGGCTGCAGTGTGGTGTATGTTTTTCTGAGGGTGCACTCCAGTCCAGGAAAGCTGGGCATTGGAGGAAAGCCGGCTTGACGAAACTGCACGAGCGGCATCGTGAATCGTGGAATGAGAATGTGTGCAGACGTGGGGGTGGGGAGAAACTGCAGAAAGTGCCGGCGGTGCGGAAAGGTTGAATCGCTGAATATATTTACAAGAAATTCGGCTATGATCAGTAGAAATATATCAATCAAACAATTGATTTTTGGAAGAAAACTAAAAAGGTTGCTTTGGCAATTCAGGTGAAGCCTAAATAAACAAACTAGGTAACAACAATTTTTGGGTTGCGTAGCAACCCTATACATTTGGTAGCACTTTTCGGTCGACTCGAATGAACAGTGCAGTTTTTGTCATTTTCCCAACGTTTAAAACCCTCGTTTTAACGTTTTCAAAACGAGTGCTCCAAATGTGTACATGACGAAAGCACTGACACAAGAGTCCCCCAAAAATGAAACCAAATGTAACCTTTCATTCCATAATCGTCGATAAATACGGCGAATGGAACAATCGGTCGTCACGAAACACAATTGACGAGAAACATCCACTGGACGTGAACGCAAATCATGTGCAGTGCATCCATTGATCACGTGCAAAAACAACACATAACAACTAAGAGTGAATGCTAAAATGCATTGATGCTACAACAGAGATGGTTCCGGTGTGCTAAGGCGAGCAACGCTGCCCCAACAACGATCCCCACCTCAAATGCAGACCCGACACAATTTAACATCACATCTCAGTTGCATCACACGTGCAAAAACAACACAAACAACTGTGAGTGAATGCTAAAATGCATCGGTGCTACAGTAGAGGTGGTTCCGGTATGCTAAGGCGAGCAACGCTGCCCCAACAACAATCCCCACCTCAAATGCAGACCCGACACACTTTAACATCACACCTTAGTTGCATATACAAGGCACTTTAGCACACGCCTCGAGACAGACAGGTGCAAACAAACACACACACATACCGTCAGGGCCCAAAATAGGTTTTGGCTCACTCTTTCAAATCAGGGTGGCAGGCCCCCCGTACCCTGACTGGTAGGGTAATTTTTCTCGTACACTGATTGTAGCAGCCTAAAAATTCTGGTACACTGATGACAGCAGGGTAATATATCCCATACACTTTTCCTACGCACAAATATTTACTACACCAACAGTTACTACTCACTAGAATGTCCTGCACACAAACGAGAGAAAAGTGAGAGAATGGCGAGAGTCTGAGAGACCCCTTGGGAATCACAAAGCCCAAGGGGCCTCAGGCAGCACGGTTTCCGCGCACCGCGGGAACTGCATGGCAGAGGCTGCAAGACCACAATGACTGCCAGGTGGTGCAAACGACAGCACGAAACCCACCTGGCGCGCAATTTGGCACCGTTGGCAGTCAGCGATGCCATAAATCGGACCAATCGTAGGCGTGCGCGTGCATCCGCACTGCTTCTACGTTGGCGCGCCAGTGGGTGTACGAATACATGGTCCAGTGGGACCGTGGTGCATTTTGTCTTGGCGCGTACTGTGGCGGAATCCTCGGTAAAACAGAGATTCGGTAAAAGGGTAGTTGAGCCCCTACCCTGATACAGTCAGTGTAACAAAAAATCCTACAAGAGTACTTTAGATCGTATCCTGATTTCACTAGGGTAAAAATCTCCATACCCTGATTTCAAAAGGGTAACTGCCAAAAAGTGGCCTACCATCAGGGCAAAAAGGGTAAAATACCCTTGAAATTTGGGGCCTGCATACCGTATCTCACATAGGCGCACACGCGCACGTACATACGCACATGTACAACACACACTAACACACACGCAAACAAGCACAGATAGATACAGAGACCGTAATAAAGACACAACCGTCATGAATAAAATTCAGAAATGCAGAAATGATTGCTGGCCTATCCCACCTTCCCCTCCCTACAACCCTCCCTCCCTCCTTCCCTCATCTCCATCCCACTCCCTCCCTCATCTCCCTTCGCAGCTCATGCGCCCTGCACAAAGCAAAATCAGGGAAGTCAACACACACACGCCCTGCACAAAGCAAAATCAGGGAAGTCAACACACACGTGCCCTGCACAAAGCAAAATCAGAGAAGTTGGCACACACGCGCCCTGCACAAAGCAAAATCAGAGAAGTTAGCACACACGCGCCCTGCACAAAGCAAAAACAGAGACGTCAACACGCGCCCTGCACAAGCAAAAACAGAGAAGTCAACTCTCACACGCGCCCTCTCACGCTCGCCCACACGCTCTCTCACACGGACTCTCACGCGCTCTCTCACACGAACTCTCACGCGCTCTCTGACACTCTCTGACGTGCTCTCTCATGCGCACACTCAAGCGCTCTCACTCGCTCACTCACGCGCTCTCTCACGCGCTCTCTCACGCGCTCTCTCACGCGCTCTCTCATGCGCTCTCTCACGCGCGCTTTTACTCGCACTCTCACGCGCTCTCTCACGCGCGTTCTCACGCGCTCTCTCCTGCGCTCTCTGACGCACTCTCGCACACGCTCTCTCACGCTCTCTCACGCACTCTTTCACGCACTCCCTCACGCGCTCCCTCACGCGCACTCTCTCGCACATTCTCTCTCTCTCACGCGCTCTCTCGCGCGCTCTCTTGCGCGCTCTCTCACGCGCTCTCTCGCTCGCACTCTCACTCGCCCTCTCACGCGCTCTCTCACGCGCACTCTCACGCGCTCTCTCACATGCTCTCTCACGCAATCTCTCACGGGCTCTCACACATTCCGTCGCACTCCCTCTCGCGCACTCTCTTGCACATTCTCTCTCTCACGCGCTCTTTGATGCAATCTCTTACGCGGTCCTTCACTCGCTCTCTCACACGCTCTCTCACGCACTCTCTCACGCACTCTCTCACGCGCTCTCTGACACGCGCTCTCTCACGTGCTCTCTCACGTAATCTCTCACGCACTCTCTCACGCGCTCTCTCACGCGCTCTCTCACGGGCTCTCACGCGCTCCCTCACGTGCTCTCTCTCGCGCACTCTCTTGCGCATTCCCTCTGTCACGCGCTCTTTCTCGCGCACTCCCACGCGCTCTCTTACGCGCACTCCCACGCGCTCTCTTACGCGCTCCCTCACGCGCTCTCTCACGCGCTCTCTCACGCGCTCTCTCACGCGCACTCTCACGCGCACTCGCTCTCTCACGCGCTCCCTCACGCGCTCTCTCACGTGCTCTTTGATGCAATCTCTTGCGCGGTCCTTCACGCGCTCTCTCACGCGCTCTCTCACGCACTCTCTCACGCACTCTCTCACGCACTCTCTCACGCGCTCTCTGACACGTGCTCTCTCACGCGCTCTCTCACGCGCTCTCTCACGCGCACTCTCACGGGCACTCGCTCTCTCACGCGGTCCCTCACACGCTCTCTCACGCACTCTCTCACGCGCTCCCTCACGCGCTCTCTCACGCGCACTCTCACGCGCTCTCTCACGCGTTCGCGCTCTCTCACTCGCACTCTCACACGCACTCTCGCGCACACTCTCACGCGCACTTTCACACGCACTCTCACGCGCTCTCACACGCTCCCTCGCGCGCTCTCTCACGCACTCTCTCACGCTCTATCTCACGCACTCTCTCACGCGCTCTCTCACGTGCTCCCTCACGCACTCTCTCACGGGCTCTCACGCATTCCGTCGCACTCCCTCTCGCGCACTCTCTTGCACATTCTCTCTCTCACGCGCTCTTTGATGCAATCTCTTACGCGGTCCTTCACTCGCTCTCTCACGCGCTCTCTCACGCACTCTCTCACGCACTCTCTCACGTGCTCTCTGACACGCGCTCTCTCACGTGCTCTCTCACGTACTCTCTCACGCACTCTCTCACGCGCTCTCTCACGCGCTCTCTCACGGGCTCTCACGCGCTCCCTCACGTGCTCTCTCTCGCGCACTCTCTTGCGCATTCCCTCTGTCACGCGCTCTTTCTCGCGCACTCCCACGCGCTCTCTTACGCGCACTCCCACGCGCTCTCTTACGCGCTCCCTCACGCGCTCTCTCACGCGCTCTCTCACGCGCTCTCTCACGCGCACTCTCACGCGCACTCGCTCTCTCACGCGCTCCCTCACGCGCTCTCTCACGTGCTCTTTGATGCAATCTCTTGCGCGGTCCTTCACGCGCTCTCTCACGCGCTCTCTCACGCACTCTCTCACGCACTCTCTCACGCGCTCTCTGACACGTGCTCTCTCACGCGCTCTCTCACGCGCTCTCTCACGCGCACTCTCACGCGCACTCGCTCTCTCACGCGGTCCCTCACGCGCTCTCTCACGCACTCTCTCACGCGCTCCCTCACGCGCTCTCTCACGCGCACTCTCACGCGCTCTCTCACGCGTTCGCGCTCTCTCACTCGCACTCTCACGCGCACTCTCGCGCACACTCTCACGCGCACTTTCACACGCACTCTCACGCGCTCTCACACGCTCCCTCACGCGCTCTCTCACGCACTCTCTCACGCTCTATCTCACGCACTCTCTCACGCGCTCTCACACGCTCCCTCACGCGCTCTCTCACGCACTCTCTCACGCCCTATCTCACGCACTCTCTCACGCGCTCTCACACGCTCCCTCACGCGCTCTCTCACGCACTCTCTCACGCACTCTCTCACGCACTCTCTCACGCGCTCTCGCATGCGCACTCTCACGCGCTCTCTCACATGCTCTCTCGCGCTCTATCTCACGCACTCTCTCACGCGCTCTCTCACATGCTCTCTCACGCAATCTCTCATGCGCTCTCTCACGGGCTGTCACGCATTCCGTCGCACTCCCTCTCGCACACTCTCTTGCGCATTCTCTCTCTCACGCGCTCTCTCATGCACACTCTCTCGCACACTCTCACGCGCTCTCTCACGCGCTCTCTCACGTGCTCTTTGATGCAATCTCTTACGCGGTCCTTCACACGCTCTCTCACGCGCTCTCTCACGCACTCTCTCACGCACTCTCTCACGCGCTCTCTGACACGTGCTCTCTCACGCGCTCTCTCACGCGCTCTCTCACGCGCTCTGTCACGCGCACTCTCACGCGCACTCGCTCTCTCACGCGGTCCCTCACGCGCTCTCTCACGCACTCTCTCACGCGCTCCCTCACGCGCTCTCTCACGCGCACTCTCACGCGCTCTCTCACGCGTTCGCGCTCTCTCACGCGCACTCTCACGCGCTCTCTCACATGCTCTCTCACGCAATCTCTCACGGGCTCTCACACATTCCGTCGCACTCCCTCTCGCGCACTCTCTTGCGCATTCTCTCTCTCACGCGCTCTCTCATGCACACTCTCTCGCACACTCTCACGCGCTCTCTCACGCGCTCTTTGATGCAATCTCTCACGCGGTCCTTCACGTACTCTCTCACGCACTCTCTCACGCGCTCTCTCACGCGCTCTCTCACGGGCTCTCATGCACTCCCTCACGTGCTCTCTCTCGCGCACTCTCTTGCGCATTCCTTCTGTCACGCGCTCTTTCTTGCGCACTCCCACGCGCTCTCTCACGCGCACTCCCATGCGCTCTCTTATGCGCTCTCTGACGCACTCCCTCACGCGCTCTCTCACGCGCACTCTCACGCGCACTCTCACGCGCACTCGCTCTCTCACGCGCTCCCTCACGCGCTCTCTCACGCACTCTCTCACGCGCTCCCTCACGCGCTCTCTCACGCGCTCTCTCACGCGCTCGCGCTCTCTCACTCGCACTCTCACGCGCACTCTCACGCGCTCTCACACGCTCCCTCACGCGCTCTCTCACGCACTATCTCACGCTCTATCTCACGCACTCTCTCACTTGCTCCCTCACGCGCTCTCTCACGCACTCTCTCACGCGCTCTCGCACGCGCTCTTGCATGCGCACTCTCACACGTTCCCGTGCACACGCTCCCCCTCGCGCTCCTCTTCTTTAAATAGAAGTGCAATGCAAGAGGAGACGAATTGACTAACAAAATTTACGAGTCGAGCAGAGAAGTAAAATATAAGGGGAAATTTCAGAAGGGGGCGGGAGGATTAAAGGACCGAGAACGCACCTGATAATTAGAATGCCTCAGAAAACAACCCTCGTTGGCGCACCAACCCGCGCTCGCGCACCAAACAGCGCTCGCGCACCCACCCGAGCTCGCGCACCGACCCGCCCTCGCGCACCAACTCGCGCTTGCGCTCGTGCACGTGTCGCCAGAGGCGACGGCAGGGAGGAGGGAGAGGCGACGGCGGGGGGGAGGGAGAGGCGACGGCGGGGAGGAGGAGAGGCGACGGCGGGGAGGAGTGAGAGGCGACGGCGGAGATGAGGGAGAGGCGACGGCGGGGAGGGAAGGAGAGGCGACGGCGGGGAGGAGGGAGAGGCGACGGCGGAGATGAGGGAGAGGCGACGGCGGAGATGAGGGAGAGGCGACGGCGGGGAGGGAAGGAGAGGCGACGGCGGGGAGGAGGGAGAGCCGACGGCGGAGATGAGGGAGAGGCGACGGCGGGGAGGGAAGGAGAGGCGACGGCGGGGAGGAGGAAGAGGCGACGGCGGAGAGGGAAGGAGAGGCGGCGGCGGGATGGGAGGGAGCAGCGACGGCGGCTGGGAAGGAGGGAGGGGCGATGGCGGGATGGGAGGGAGCGGCAACGACGTCGTTTTACTTGGGGCGCCGGCTAGGAGGGAGAGAGACGCGATGGCGGGGTGGGAGGGAGCGCGACGGCGGGGTGAGAGGGAGAGGCGACGGAAGGGAGTAAGGGATAGCTAGACGGTAGGTAAGGCGCGAAAGAAGCAAGAAGCAAGAAGCAAGAACCAAGAACCAAGAAGAGACGAGAGTCGAATTCGAGAAGACAGGTGTGACAGGAAAAAAATACATGTTTTTATCATTACAAGATTGCAAAACGTTTTGAGCTGATTTGCTAAGGTAACTGTATTGTTAAGATCTCACTCTGGCTATATGATGTTCTTAAAATAAGACTGCAGCCGTAGAGCCACTCAAAACTCCTAAATAATCTGCAATGATTTCGTTTGTAACCTGGTTGGACTCGCAAAAAACGAGACTGAACATAAACTCGCATTTTTTAGAATGTACTCAATACGAGATGATACAGATCAAGACAGTGCCACGTGGTTCAGTGCGCTCCGAAAATCCTCCACGCAATTTTGCAGTCGACGTGCTGACGAAGCAGAAACAAGCAGTCAGAAACAGGAAGAGACAAAAAGCAAAGCACAAAGCAAATACCCACTATAGTAAATTGTATGTGCAGTAAAATAAGATGACTAATAAAATCAGTGTCTATTATAAACACAAAAGAATATTGAATTTCCAAAAACGTTCTTTGTTGATACATAAAGTATCTAAAGAGTACAAAAATCTAAATATCGGCTATATTTATTTTTTAACAAATATCAAGCTTATCCCATTTTAACCAAGTAAAACGCACGTTATAATTTGCTTTACATAAGTAGAATATAATATGTTCCTTCATTATGTTTCTTATACAAAGATACAACTCTACGCAACCCATCCGACGTAAACGTCGAATCTTGTTTTTAAGAAAAAAAATTATTTAAACGTATTTCATATTTACATGTAACCCCACCAGTCAGGTCAGGCTACCGTAATGATTTTTTACCCTACCAGGCTACCAATTCTGATTCTCAAGGGTGGCCAAGAACCGATTTGGACGAGGCACTTGAATTAATTACAGTAAGAAAACCCTTGTACAGACACCACCTGTGCCACTTCGATCTGCTTCTGTATAACTAAAATTCCAGTGGTAATAAAAAATACAGCACTGGGGACATTTTCAGCCACAGGAACTAAGCGAATAGCCAAAGAAGTGCGGAGTGCACTGCACTGCATGACCCCTACTTCACTCCTCGTCCGCTACTTGTGCAGCCCAGGCCAGCTCAAGAGCATGGCTAAGAGCCCGCTCTATAATCACATCAAAAGCATCTTTGAATGTGCCATCCTTACCGGTATCAGCATTTACTAGCTCATTTGTGCCTGCCTCCCCTTCACCCCCCCATGACAGCCCCTCTTCCTCTTCCTGCTCTTTGCTCTCACCTCTGTCGCTCTTTATCACCCTCCTCACCACCCCATCCTCCTCCCCCGTTCGCCTGTACAGCAGCCGAGGCAGCAGCTGCATGATTCTGTGCCTCATGCGAGTCACTTTATAAGGAGGAAAAGAGGAGAGAAGGGCAGCCAGGTTGGCAGAGCCGTTCAAAATGGCTTCGGCTGGAATGAAGACGTAGAAAGGCACGTTGCGGGGAGAGTGGGACGAGCGAGAGCGGGACGATGACACAGACACAGCATCCCCAGAAGCCCCGACGTCAAACCCGATCCGCTCCACTTCATGCACCGGCAAGTGCCAAGGGAACTGCCGTTGCACCGACCAATCGGAGAAGACCACGGGGATGCATCCTGCGAGCATGGCATCGAAGAAGGAGCGGCGGGTGGGGCTGTCCCCCCAGGGCTGCAGGCAGAAGTCTGAGTCCAGGTGCACGCGCATCACAATGCGCGGGTAGTCACACAGGTACACTGGGTTTGGCGCCACTGCTGCTGCCACCTCCTCCCCTGCCCCCGGGCATTCCCCATGCCGCAGCCGCCGCTGCTGCTGAAGGTTTTTGTTATTGCTGGGTTCACCGGTTGGATCTTCGCATTGGATTGCGCAGTCCAGGAATCTGCACTGCCGCCCAGCAGCGTCGCATTCGGCCATGAGTTTGTCTCGTAGTGCTGCCCCGGCCACAGCGGCGGGCTCGGCGCCGCCTCGCTGGGAGATGACGTCACTGCGCCTGGCGCCCACAAAGGAGAATAGATACCTCCGCTGCCGCCACTCCTCATGCTGTTGTTCTTCCTCCTGCTGCTGCTCTTGCGGCTGCTGCTGCTGTTCCCGCTGCTGTTTCTGCTGCTGGCGCTGCTGCTTCTGCTGCTGTCGCTGCTGCTCTTGCTGTTGCTTCTCCCGCTCCCGCTGCTCGCGTTCCCGCTGCTGCTCCTGCTGCCTCTGCTGCTGCTGCTGCTGCAACTTCCGCAGCTGAAGATGTGTCATCAAATGCTTTGGACGATCAACACGAGACAAATCAATGCTGGCAAGCCGCCGCCGTTGGTATTCCGCCCTCCCCCTCTCACCACTCTCTGCTCCCATGTCTCCCGCCCCCCTCTCCCTCAATCTCGCTCTACCGTCCTTCCTCCTCTGTGCCTCTCTCCCACCACCTTCTTCCCGCCGCTCCCCTCCTTCCCCTCCAAGGGCTCTCCTTTTTACCTTCCCTCTGTGCTGCAATGTGGGCCCTGCTGGTTCAGCCGTCTGCCTCCCACTGCTTGCCTTTCCCTCTCTGCTCTCCGCTTCTTCTTCCTCATCCTCCTCTTCTTCTCCCTCTTCCTCGTCTCCTTTGTTTCTTCCCATTCCCTTCTCTCCTTCGCCCTCGTCCCCATCTCCCTCACCTGCTTCTTCTTCTCCCTCCCCCTCCTCGTGCTCCCCTTCTTCTTCCCCTTCCTCGCCCTGCCCTAACCCTTTGTCACCACCACTACCCCCTGCCGTCTTGCCCTTTCCTCCCTGCTCCCTTGCACGGCTCTTCTCCTTAGCGTCCGCTTCTTCCTTCCCCTCTTTTTCCCCCATTCGCTTCTCCTCTTCCTCATCTTTCCCCCCCTCCTCTCCTCCTTCCTCTTCCATCTCTTCCGTTCCTTCCCCCTCATCCTCCTCTTCCGCTCCTCCTCTCTCCATGCTCTCACCCACCCCATCATCGTTGGTATCACCCAGCACCTCCCTCTGCAGCTTCAACCAAGCTTGCTTCACACCATCTTCATCCTCTTCCTCCTCCGTTTCCGCCCCCTCTACTTTACTCTCTCCCTCCAAAATATTTATCTTCTTTTCACCTTTTTTTTTTTTTTTTTTTTTGGGCTTTAAGGAGATCCCCGGAGGAAACCAACCCCCCGTCGTCTGTCAAATCTCGTCAACCCGGTTCGTGCGCGACGCAACCAGTGCTTGTTCCATAGACCGCTGTATGGTCGACCACATAAACGTCGCAGACGTGACGAGAAGTGACGAAATCTTGCGCTGTGCAGGTCTGAGTTCGTACCACATCGTGCGGCACACGGTGGGTTTCACAAAATCGCGGCCTTTGACAGTTGGGTGACCAAAGAGGGGGCTGCTTTGGGTTGGGGGCTCCTTTCGCAAGACAAATGGACGCATGGTTGTCCCTTCAATATTTGAACCCCAGTCTGTCGTGTGGCACAAAGATTGACATAAGTTCGTCTCATAAACCCGAGTGGGCTACAAGTTTCTGAATCAAAACGACATGTCAGTTCAGGTGACAAACAAGACGACAACATGGTCGTGGCCTAAAAAACAAAATGCCATTTCCACCAATGACCCTTGTCGAGTGACGTGCTCAAAATTCAAATGACTTGCGAACTGTAGAAACTGGAAAATGGAAAACATGCTTACAAGTTTGCTTTATTTCCTTCTTACCTTTCTCTTGCCACCTCTGCTCATCTCGACAAGCACATACCCTCGCCGCTTGCGAACATGGCGCTTGCTGTCGCAGCGCCCGTGCAATCCGCGTCGCCAGCAATCCTTTCCCTCGATCGTGCGACTGCAAGCCGCGCCTCGCATGTGTCGCATATCTCGCAAGTCGCCACCGCGCGCGCATTTCCGCGGGACGCGCGCCTTGCGGCGCACCTCGATGCCTTCGCGCTAGCCAGCGCAGCGAGGCCGTCCGCGCGGCAGGAGTCGCACAAGCACCGCGCATGGCGCCTGCGAACCCGAGCCAGCACAGGTGAGGGTGGCAAACGCGCTTCGACGGACCAGGGTGAATCAGACACGGCGGTCACTGGGTTTGCTTTAGGCCCCGTTTAGCTCGTCGCTCTCTATCCCTTTCCGACAACGATTCATATTCGCTCGACCCTTTTCTTCCGTGCCCTGCCTCCTCGCCTTGCTTCGTCGCCGCTTCGCCCGTTCTTTCCACTTTCGCTTAAACCCTCAACCTGGTGCATCGCAGGCGACGATGCGACATCGCCGCAGGACGTACCGAAGGAAGCGAAGGAGCGAGCAGCGGCACAGGTGAGAGTGTGAGGACCTTGGGATCGCCCTTTGCACCGGCGTGGTGGTGCGAACATGCGCAGTGCGCAGGCAGTGGCGGAATGCATAGTCATGGCAATGCATAGTCATGGCAATGCATAGTCATGGCAATGCATAGTCATGGCACTGCATAGTCATGGCAATGCATAGTCATGGCAATGCATAGTCATGGCACTGCATAGTCATGGCACTGCATAGTCATGGCAATGCATAGTCATGGCACTGCATAGTCATGGCAATGCATAGTCATGGCAATGCATAGTCATGGCAATGCATAGTCATGGCAATGCATAGTCATGGCACTGCATAGTCATGGCAATGCATAGTCATGGCACTGCATAGTCATGGCACTGCATGGTCATGGCAATGCATAGTCATGGCACTGCATAGTCATGGCACTGCATAGTCATGGCACTGCATAGTCATGGCAATGCATAGTCATGGCAATGCATAGTCATGGCACTGCATAGTCATGGCAATGCATAGTCATGGCAATGCATAGTCATGGCACTGCATAGTCATGGCAATGCATAGTCATGGCAATGCATAGTCATGGCAATGCATAGTCATGGCAATGCATAGTCATGGCACTGCATAGTCATGGCAATGCATAGTCATGGCACTGCATAGTCATGGCACTGCATAGTCATGGCAATGCATAGTCATGGCACTGCATAGTCATGGCACTGCATAGTCATGGCACTGCATAGTCATGGCAATGCATAGTCATGGCACTGCATAGTCATGGCACTGCATAGTCATGGCAATGCATAGTCATGGCACTGCATAGTCATGGCACTGCATAGTCATGGCAATGCATAGTCATGGCACTGCATAGTCATGGCACTGCATAGTCATGGCACTGCATAGTTATGGCACTGCATAGTCATGGCACTGCATAGTCATGGCAATGCATAGTCATGGCAATGCATAGTCATGGCAATGCATAGTCATGGCACTGCATAGTCATGGCAATGCATAGTCATGGCAATGCATAGTCATGGCACTGCATAGTCATGGCAATGCATAGTCATGGCAATGCATAGTCATGGCAATGCATAGTCATGGCAATGCATAGTCATGGCACTGCATAGTCATGGCACTGCATAGTCATGGCAATGCATAGTCATGGCAATGCATAGTCATGGCAATGCATAGTCATGGCACTGCATAGTCATGGCAATGCATAGTCATGGCAATGCATAGTCATGGCAATGCATAGTCATGGCACTGCATAGTCATGGCACTGCATAGTCATGGCAATGCATAGTCATGGCACTGCATAGTCATGGCACTGCATAGTCATGGCAATGCATAGTCATGGCACTGCATAGTCATGGCACTGCATAGTCATGGCAATGCATAGTCATGGCACTGCATAGTCATGGCACTGCATAGTCATGGCAATGCATAGTCATGGCACTGCATAGTCATGGCACTGCATAGTCATGGCACTGCATAGTCATGGCAATGCATAGTCATGGCACTGCATAGTCATGGCACTGCATAGTCATGGCAATGCATAGTCATGGCACTGCTGCTGGCACTTGTGAGGCTGTACCGCTGGCACTGCCCCGTTCTCCACGTGGCACTGCCCCGTTCTCCACGTGGCACTGCCCCGTTCTCCACGTGGCACTGCCCCGTTCTCCACGTGGCACTGCCCCGTTCTCCACGTGGCACTGCCCCGTTCTCCACGTGGCACTGCCCCGTTCTCCACGTGACACTGCCCCGTTCTCCACGTGACACTGCCCCGTTCTCCACGTGACACTGCCCCGTTCTCCACGTGGCACTGCCCCGTTCTCCACGTGACACTGCCCCGTTCTCCACGTGACACTGCCCCGTTCTCCACGTGACACTGCCCCGTTCTCCACGTGACACTGCCCCGTTCTCCACGTGGTAACTGCCTGCAAATCACAATCCCGATTCTGCCATGGCCAATCATCATCTACTGCGTCGGCCAGGCCAGTCCGTGCCACGTGGCACATGCGGCTCACTGCGCTGCCATGCCGCGCAGTGCCGCGGTGTGCTCGGATGCTAAAAGGGTGTTGGCTCAGCGACCTGTGTGCCATGCCATGCCATGCTCTGCCTCTCTCTGTGTGTGCCTATGTTGCGCCTGACGCGTCCAGCGTTTTTGACGCCAGCGTCTGGACGGGGCGTCCAGACGCCGGACGCCCGGGTGCCTCTCCCCTGGACGTCCGCTTGACGCTCGTCCGGGCAGGGCAAAATATTTTCCCGGGCAGGGGGGAAAAAACCTTCGGTAGTAAGGCAAAACAGGAATTATGATGCACCAAATGACATTTTCACCAAAACTTCCATAAATTCCAGAAAATCCAGACGCGTTGCCACTATCTGATTCATCCGCGGGACTAGGGGACGACATTGAAACCTAATCGCCGTAGCTTAAACTGAAATAGGGAGATTACTAGCGCGACTGGCGGATTCAAGCGTTGAGATAGCTAGGGAACGACGAGAGATCGAGAAGTGAGTAATCTCGACCTTGATCTGCTTTCTCGGTTCAGATCTGGATCATCCAGGTTGGGATTGGGAGGTATGGAGGGGTGAAAATGTGTTGGGGGGGATTGAATGTGGGTTTCGTTTTGGGGCAAAAACGCAACCCAATGTTGTCGATTTCATCACAATTCTGGTCGCGCGTCAATTTCGTGAGCTGGATTTTTTTTCGGGCTGCCCGAAAAAAAATCCCCAGCGTCCAGCGTCAAACCTGTTAGACGCGTCCAGCGTCCGGACGTTGGCGTCCGCACGCCGGACGCTGCACCTGGAGGGCGTCAGGTGCAACATAGGTGTGTGCCATGCTCTGCCTGCCTCTCTCTGTGTGTGCCATGCTCTGCCTGCCTCTCTCTGTGTGTGCCATGCTCTGCCTGCCTCTCTCTGTGTGTGCCATGCTCTGCCTCTCTCTGTGTGTGCCATGCTCTGCCTGCCTCTCTCTGTGTGTGCCATGCTCTGCCTGCCTCTCTCTGTGTGTGCCATGCTCTGCCTCTCTCTGTGTGTGCCATGCTCTGCCTGCCTCTCTCTGTGTGTGCCATGCTCTGCCTGCCTCTCTCTGTGTGTGGCATGCGAGCAGGAGAAGGCGCGCTCACTGGTGGGTGATCTGAAGGGCACCAGCATCTTCCTCGTCGGTGCGTGCCACGCCAGCTACTGCGTCACCCACCCTCTTCTTTGCCTCGTCACCCACCCTCTTCTTTGCCTCGTCACCCACCCTCTTCTTTGCCTCGTCCCCCTCTTCTTTGCCTCGTCCCCCTCTTCTTTGCCTTGTCCCCCTCTTCTTTGCCTATCACCGTCTTCCGCGGCACTCCATATAGCATCGCTCCAGACCACACCTTCTTTGTCACGTCACTCCATATGCCATGTCTCTTATGCACATACCACTCACCCATGCGTGCATCCCATCACCCATGCGTGCATCATCCCATCACCCATGCATGTGCGATGGTGCGAGCAGGCATGATGGGCAGTGGCAAGTCCACCGTGGGCACAGTCCTCGCTGACCTTCTCGGCTACTGCTTCTTCGACAGGTGCCGCATCCCTCCATTCCCCCCCTCCTCTCCCTTCTTCCCTCCCTCTCTCCCTTCCTCCCTCCCTTCCTCCCTCCCTTCCTCCCTCCCGTGCTCCCTCCTTCGTTACCATCTCCTTAACATCTCGTTGTCATCTCCTTATCATCTCCTTATCATCTCCTTATCAACTCCTTATCATCTCCTTATCTTCTCTTCAACATCTCCCTGTCCCTCCCCCTCCCCATGCCTTCCGTCCGCCTTTCCCGGCCACCCCTCCCTCGCACCGTCTCTCTCTCCCTCGCATCCTCCCTCTCCCGCTCGCATTCTCTCTCCGACTCAAAACTCACCTCGTTACAATGGCACACGGCACCTTTTTTTGGTCGACGGAAAAGTCTCCCGTCCCTCGCATCCTCTCCTCAACCCCCCCCACAATGCTGCTCGGCAGCGACCGGGTGGTGGAGGCGGCGGCAGGGGGGGCGTCGGTGGCGCAGATCTTCACAGAGAATGGCGAGGAGGAGTTCCGCGCGATTGAGGTGCGGCGCGTGGGCGGGAGAGGGGGGACGGAGCGGGGGGAAGGGAGAGTAGGGTGGGGGGAGGGAGAGGAGGGTGGGGGAAGGGAGAGGGGGGAGGAGAGTGGGGGGAAGGGAGTGGGGAGAGGGGGGGGAGAAGGGAGAGGGGGAAGAAAGTGGAGGGGAGGGAAGGGAGAGGGGGGAAGAGATTTGGGGGAAGGGCGAGGGGGGAAGGGAGGGTGGGGAATGGAGAGGGGGGAAGGGAGAGGGGGGAAGTGAGAGGGCGGGAGGGAGAGGGGGGAAGGGAGAGGGGAGAAGGGAGAGGGGGAAAGGGAGAGGGGAGAAGGGAGAGGGGGGAAGGGAGAGGGGGGAAGGGAGAGGGGGGAAGGGAGAGGGGGAAAGGGAGAGGGGAGAAGGGAGAGGGGGGAAGGGAGAGGGGGGAAGGGAGAGGGGAGAAGGGAGATGGGGGAAGGGAGAGGGGGGAAGGGAGAGGGGGGGAGGGAGAGGGGGGAAGGGAGAGGGGGGGGAGGGAGAGGGGGGAAGGGAGGGTAGGGAAGGGAGAGGGCGTACAGGAGGGAGAGGACCTATTCATTTCATGTCACGTAGGAGCAGGTGTGTTACGTGGTTACCAGGCGAGCCTGTGTTTGCCAGCCAGCTAAGCGAACGTGACAAGGTGGCTCTTTCCGTGATACGAAGCACACCGTGAACCTTTCTCTGAGTGGCCGAGCAGTGCAGCTTGTATCTGCAAAGCGAATTCCCCCCGCAACGTTTCTCGCCTCTGGGACATGCTGCTGGGGTCGTCTTCTTGCCCGCCTTGGCCCCCTTCCACGTTTAAGTGCGGCCAACCCATTGCCCATTGCCCATTGCCCATTGCCCATTGCCCATTGCCCATTGCCCATTGCCCATTGCCCATTGCCCATGGGTCCACGCCTCCACATGCACCTTGTCTTCCCCCCTCACCATCCCCCCTCCCCTCCTCTCCCCTCCCCTCCCCTTCCCTCCTCTCCCCTCCTCCACTCCGTCCCCTCCCATCCCGTTCCCTCCACTCCTCGTCGCGTCCCCCACCCCCACCCCCGGCACAGACGCGAGTGCTAGCAGAGCTGTCGTCCATGGGTCGCCTCGTGGTGGCCACGGGAGGGGGGGCTGTCACGCGCCCCGTCAACTGGTCAGTTCCATATGCTGCCCACTTGCTTCCAATGGCCCTTGTTGCTTTGCTTCCAATGGCCCTTGTTGCTTTGCTTCCAATGGCCCTTGTTGCTTTGCTTTCAATGGCACTTGTTGCTTTGCTTCTCTTGTGCTTGCTTGCAATCCAATTGCCATCAGTGCAGTGGTGCGATTCACTTTGCACGAAGTGTGGTGGAGTGGCATGGAGCAGATTGAGTTGGTATGGACTGGAGGGGAGTGGCGCATGCATCAGATTGCACCTTCAACGCCCTCTCATCACATCCCTCGCCCCCGTTCCACCCACCAGGAGCTATCTCTCCCGCGGGGTCACAGTGCATCTCAAAGTACCCATGGAGCAGCGGGCGGCCACTGTAGTCTCGTGGCTCCTCTCCTCTCTCATCCCCGCTCTCTCCTCGCCCCATGAACCCCGCAGGCGCTACCTGTCCCACGGGGTCACGGCGCACCTCCACATGCCCGAGGAGAGCACCTCACAGCCAGGCTCGGGTCGTGCCTCGTGGTAGCCTCGTGGTAGCCTCGTGGTAGCCTCGTGAGTTCCTCTCTCATCCCTGCTCTCTCCCTCCCCATGCACCCACCAGGAGCTATCTCTCTCACGGAGTCACAGTGCATCTCGATGTGCCCGTGGAGCACCTGCCAGCCAGGCCAGGCTCGTGCTTACCTCTCTCTCGTCCAACCCCCCCCCCCCCCCCCTCCTCCCCCCCCCTTGAACGAGCCCACCAGGAGCTATCTGTCGCACGGGGTGACAGTGCATCTGGACGTGCCCGTGGAGTATCTGGCAGAGCGGGTCGTGGCGGTGGGCACGGCTGTGCGCCCGCTGCTCTCGCAAGCCACGCAGGGGGAGGGCGAGCAGGAGCAGGCAGCGCATGAGAGCGATGAGTACCACAAGGTGAGCGATGAGTACCACAAGGTGAGCGATGAGTACCACAAGGTGAGCGATGAGTACCACAAGGTGAGCGATGAGTACCACAAGGTGAGCGATGAGTACCACAAGGTGAGCGATGAGTACCACAAGGTGAGCGATGAGTACCACAAGGTGAGCGATGAGTACCACAAGGTGAGCGATGAGTACCACAAGGTGAGCGATGAGTACCACAAGGTGAGCGATGAGTACCACAAGGTGAGCGATGAGTACCACAAGGTGAGCGATGAGTACCACAAGGTGAGCGATGAGTACCACAAGGTGAGCGATGAGTACCACAAGGTGAGCGATGAGTACCACAAGGTGAGCGATGAGTACCACAAGGTGAGCGATGAGTACCACAAGGTGAGCGATGAGTACCACAAGGTGAGCGTTCACCGCAGGGCGATGGCTTGGCAGTGGCTTTGGCGCTGCAATGGTAGAGCTCTGCTGTGCGTGCGCCCGTTGCACCCATGGAAGTGGGGGTGGAGAGCAGCAGGCAGCGCATGAAAGCGATGAGTACAGCAAGGTGAGCGTTTCTTTCGTGGGGCTCTGCATGGCTGTGCTGGCACTGGCACTGCAACAGTGGAAGCCTGTTCACCCTGACTGTCTGAGGACGTGGAAGCAAGGGGTCCTGCTACAGGTGAGGGGAGTAGGCATGAGCAAACGTTCGAGCCGCGGCTCGGCTCGGTTCGGCTCGTCTCGTCCATTTGACAAGCCGACGATTTCGAGGATTTCGGCTCGGCACGGTCGAGTCGAGCCGGCTCGGCGAGCCAATGTCCGGCTCGTCGGCTCGGCATTGCATAACGACGAGCCGGACAAGGCTCGTCGAGCCTGTGGCTCGGCGACGAGTTGCAACCCGGCTCGTGAGATCTACTTATTGACAAACTTTGGGTTCTGCAATTTCGGGGTTTACAACGGAGAATTGCGAACCCCTTTATTTTGTATTCGCCTTCCACAACACCAAATCTGTTTATGTGTCCACAGTCAACCACCTCCATCAGATCGCTGCATCCCCCCAATGCAGTCGACATTAGTTCCTCTTTAGCAGTTCGGGGTTAAGATGTAGTCGCGACTTAAATCCCTTCAATGCATTAAGATCGCGATGGTAATGCATAATCATGGGGCTAGACATTGCAAAAAATTGGAAAACCGGCTCAATATTAAGATAGGTGCACATCTAAAAACAGTCAAAATGTGGACGAGGCACGAGCCGGCTCGGCTCGTCGGCGAGCCACCTTAGGCTCGTCGGTGGTTCGCCCAGCTCGCCCTCATTTGACGAGCCTCGAGCCGGCCAATGTCCAGGCTCGGCTCGGCTCGGCTCGGCTTGAGGCTAGGGGTGGCTCGTCGCTGCTCGAATCGAGCCGGCTCGGCTCGACAGTGTGCTCATCCCTAGAGGGGAGCACCCGTGCAATTCAAGTGGTTGCTAACTGGATTGCTGAACAGCCGTTGTTTTCTCTCATTTCCTGCCCTTTCCCCGCACATGCTCATTCTCACCTCCCTTGCTATGCCCATTCCCCCTCCTGACCCCATGCCCAGACGTTGACACGCCTGGCTGGGCTATTAGGGGAGCGCAAAGCACTCTACAGCAATGCCGATACCACCATCTCCCTGCAAGGTGCGCTCTCTCCCCAACCTCTCCTCTCTCCAACAACCCCCACTCAACCCCCAGTCTCCCCTACCCTAACCACTTCTCTTAACCCCCTCACCCTTCCCTCCTCTCACCCCTCTGCCGTTCACCCTGCCATCCATCACTTGACATCTGCTCCACCGCTCCACCGCTCCACTGCACACCACCCCTTTGCTTCCACCGCACACCACCCCTTTGCTTCCACCGCACACCACCCCTTTGCTTCCACCGCACACCACCCCTTTGCTTCCACCGCACACCACCCCTTTGCTTCCACCGCACACCACCCCTTTGCTTCCACCGCACACCGCCCCTTTGCTTCCACCGCACACCACCCCTTTGCTTCCACCGCACACCGCCCCTTTGCTTCCACCGCACACCGCCCCTTTGCTTCCACCGCACACCACCCCTTTGCTTCCACCGCACACCGCCCCTTTGCTTCCACCGCACACCGCCCCTTTGCTTCCACCGCACACCACCCCTTTGCTTCCACCGCACACCGCCCCTTTGCTTCCACCGCACACCACCCCTTTGCTTCCACCGCACACCGCCCCTTTTCTTCCACCGCACACCACCCCTTTGCTTCCACCGCACACCGCCCCTTTGCTTCCACCGCACACCACCCCTTTGCTTCCACCGCACACCGCCCCTTTGCTTCCACCGCACACCACCCCTTTGCTTCCACCGCACACCGCCCCTTTGCTTCCACCGCACACCGCCCCTTTGCTTCCACCGCACACCGCCCCTTTGCTTCCACCGCACACCGCCCCTTTGCTTCCACCGCACACCGCCCCTTTGCTTCCACCGCACACCGCCCCTTTGCTTCCACCGCACACCGCCCCTTTGCTTCCACCGCACACCGCCCCTTTGCTTCCACCGCACACCGCCCCTTTGCTTCCACCGCACACCGCCCCTTTGCTTCCACCGCACACCGCCCCTTTGCTTCCACCGCACACCGCCCCTTTGCTTCCACCGCACACCGCCCCTTTGCTTCCACCGCACACCACCCCTTTGCTTCCACCGCACACCGCCCCTTTGCTTCCACCGCACACCACCCCTTTGCTTCCACCGCACACCGCCCCTTTGCTTCCACCGCACACCACCCCTTTGCTTCCACCGCACACCGCCCCTTTGCTTCCACCGCACACCGCCCCTTTGCTTCCACCGCACACCACCCCTTTGCTTCCACCGCACACCGCCCCTTTGCTTCCACCGCACACCACCCCTTTGCTTCCACCGCACACCGCCCCTTTGCTTCCACCGCACACCACCCCTTTGCTTCCACCGCACACCGCCCCTTTGCTTCCACCGCACACCACCCCTTTGCTTCCACCGCACACCGCCCCTTTGCTTCCACTGCACACCACCCCTTTGCTTCCACCGCACACCACCCCTTTGCTTCCACCGCACACCACCCCTTTGCTTCCACCGCACACCACCCCTTTGCTTCCACCGCACACCACCCCTTTGCTTCCACCGCACACCACCCCTTTGCTTCCACCGCACACCGCCCCTTTGCTTCCACCGCACACCACCCCTTTGCTTCCACCGCACACCGCCCCTTTGCTTCCACCGCACACCGCCCCTTTGCTTCCACCGCACACCACCCCTTTGCTTCCACCGCACACCGCCCCTTTGCTTCCACCGCACACCGCCCCTTTGCTTCCACCGCACACCACCCCTTTGCTTCCACCGCACACCGCCCCTTTGCTTCCACCGCACACCACCCCTTTGCTTCCACCGCACACCGCCCCTTTTCTTCCACCGCACACCACCCCTTTGCTTCCACCGCACACCGCCCCTTTGCTTCCACCGCACACCACCCCTTTGCTTCCACCGCACACCGCCCCTTTGCTTCCACCGCACACCACCCCTTTGCTTCC
>CANJKZ010000166.1:2795000-3220037 GCA_947471745.1 Closterium sp. Naga37s-1
ATGTGCGTTATATTCCCATGTGGATAGTACCAAGCAGAAAGTGTGTTTTTTAACCATATGGTTGGTACCAACGGTAAGTGCGTTAATTACCATTATGGGTGGTTCTCATAGTATTACGTGATTTACCCGATGGATTGTACTATTAGTAAGTGCGTAAATAACCATATGGACGGTACTAAGAGTAAATGCGTTACATACCCATATCGATGGTACCGAGAGTAAGTGCATTACTTACCCATGTGGATGGTACCAAGAGTAGGTGCGTTACTTAATTATATGGCTTGTACTAATAGTAAGTGCGTTGCTTTCCTATGTAGATGGTACCAAGACTAAGTGCGTTACTTACCCATGTGGGTGGAACCAAGAGTACGTGCATTGTATACACATATTGAGAAGAAACGAGGAATGAATTGACTAAGGGAAAGTTGGGTACAAATGCAAACCCTAGGAAAACTGTACCCCATATGTGCTACCCCACTATAGCCTACAGTAGTAATGTCATATAAATCTGACACACCCCCATAGGCAAAGTGGGGGAGAACAAGGGGTCACAAGACCAGTCAAGCAAAGCAAAGCAAGCTCAGGGTGGATCACAAAGTCACCACACATTCCGAGCACAAGTTCAAGGCCACAAGGCCAGTTCACATGCAGGATTACATATGTATATAAGTCTAGACAAGCAAGAGCAGGTGTATATATATATGCAACAGTACAAACAAGGTCAAGGGGTGAGCAAGTGAGGCAAGGCAGGCACAAGACCCAGCTGAGTACAGAAGCGCTGATGATCACAAGGCGCAAGTGCCTTGGTGAAGATATCAGCAGTGTTGGCCTGAGAGGCCACGTACGCAAGCCGCAGCTGACCACGCTGCTGTAGCTCACGAGCAAGGAAGTAGCGGAGAGCAATGTGCTTCGTTCTATGCTCCAGTCTCTGCTCTCGACACAAGGCCAGCATGGCCTTGTTGTCTACGTACAGCACTGGAGGAGAACGAGGCGGCTCTCCGAGGTCAGTCAGCAGGTAGGTGAGCCAGCGAAGCTCCTGTGCAGCCATGGCCCCGGCGTAGATCTCAGCCTCACAACTGGAGCCGAGAACAGAAGACGAGCGGGTAGCCCGCCACGAAACAGAGCCGGAACCAAGGCTGAAGGTGTAACCCTGTGACGACCGCTGCGTAGCCTGGTCGTCAGCCCAAGAAGCGTCTGCGTGCCCAGTGAGGACCACTGGACTCTGCCCTCCAAGCACAAGCCCCATGCCCGACGTACTGCACAAGTAACGCAACACCCTCTTCGCTGCAGCCATGTGCTCCGGTCTGTGTCTCCCAGGAGCAACATAGCGTGCGAGAATGCTAAGAGGGTATGCGAGGTCAGGTCGTGTGCAGGTCATCAGGTACATGAGGCAGCCAACAAGCTCTGGGTACGGGCCACTCGACTCTACGGACTCATCCGAAGGCAGAGCTGAGAGCGAGTGGCGAGTAGGCAGAGGAGTGGCCTGAGGCGAGGAGTACGTGAAGCCGAAGCGCTGAAGGACCTGCTGCACCATGTGTGACTGAGTCAAGGTGATGGTGCGCTGTGCTCTGTCCCGGGTGATCTGCAAGCCAAGGTAGCTGCGCAGTTCACCCAGGTCTGTGCACGTGTGTCTCTTCTGCAGCTCGGACTTCAGGTGGGCGAGTCCAGCAGTGTCAGCTGTGGCAAAGACCAAGTCGTCGACGTACACGAGGATGTAGAACGGCGGCAAAGAAGTGTCGGTGCGCAGAAACAGCGACGGGTCGGCAGTAGAGGGAGCAAACCCAAGAGCCGCAAGTGTAGTCCTCAGTGTGTCGTGCCACTCACGCGGTGCCTGGCGGAGACCGTAGACTGGTCGCCGGAGGCTCCACTGGGTGCCAGGAGGAAAAGACCCAGTGAAGCCAGGTGGGCGACGCAGCCAGATCTCCTCGTGCAGGCTGCCCTGCAAGAAAGCAGTGCTGAAGTCAAGAGAGTGCAGCTCGTAGTCGCGGTGAGCAGCTATGTGCAGCAGTACCCGAAGAGTGGTCATCTTCGGGGTGGGAGAGAAGGTCTGAAAGTAGTCAACTCCCTGCCGCTGACTGAAGCCACGAGCCACGTAACGCGCCTTGAAGACAGGCGGAGAACCCGGCGGCCGCTTCACCCTGAAAATCCACATGCCACTGACGATGTTCGCCCCAGGCGGGGGAACCTCGTCAACGTAGGTGCCTGTGGATTTCCAGGAAGCCATCTCTGCGTCCATAGCTGCCTGCCACTGAGAGGAGTAGGGACCCTCTATCGCCTCCGCGTAAGAGCGCGGAGTCGGGATGTCAAGTGCATCCGGGTCTCCCTCAGGGGTAAGCAGTACGGACACGAGATGAGGTGAAGCAGCAGCCAAACACTGGAACTCCTCCTGCCTGTCCTCAAGGACGTCCGTGCCAAGGGCACACTCACCCCCGACGGATGGAGGACAGACAGACTCAGACTCAGCGACAAGACTAGCAGCGTAGTCTAGACGACAGCGAGCAGCAAAGTCGACGAGCTCAGTAACTAGGGCAGACGCAGCAGTGGACTCAAAGGAAGGGTCAGTGACAACAGTAGCAAGGAGACGCGTGACAGTAGGACTGGCAGCACGAAGAGAGTCCGACTCCGGGTCAGGAAGAGCAGGAAGAGAGGACTCAGGAGGAGAGGGCAAAGGGGCACGCAGAGGAGCAGTGGACGGACGCAGAGACATCCGGTGCGTGCCAGGGACAGGAGGAGGACGCTGACGCGAACCACGACCACTAGTGCGAGCAGCACGGACAGGCGACGCAGGGCGAGACGCAGGCTCACGACGCTCAGCAAGACCTCCAGTAGGACCAGTGTAGGGAGAAGGAGCGGGCAGTGGGGAGGCCGGCTGTAACTGTACCTGGGACGGGACAGGCTGTGGACACTCTAAGGGAGGAGGAGGACCAGTAGAAGGCGGGAGACCAAGAACCTGCTGAAGGAGCGGAACGAAGTACGGCCGAGGCCGCACGGCGACTCCAGACACAGCAGGGACAGCACCAGGACCCCCAGCGGCAGCACCAGCGCCAGCAGCACCTCCAGCTCCAGTACCTCCAGCAGCACCAGTAGCACCCCCAGCAGGACCGCCTCCAGGACCGACAGCAGTAGCCTCAGCGCCAACACCCTCAGCAGCTCCAGCTCCAGTCGGACCCGCAGGCCCAGCAGCTCCAGTACTCCCAGTACGAGCACCTCCGGGACCCGCGGCACCAGTACCCTCAGCAGCCGACGAACCTCCAGCTCCAGCAGCACGCCTCCAGCGCCGGGCAAACCACTCGCACAGCTCCTGTGGAGAGAGTGGCTCCCGCCGAGGCGAAGCACCCGGAGAACCTCCAGGCTCAGCACCGCCAGACGCCACACGAGCAGGCCCAGCTCCCTCAGGCTCCGCACCCCCAAGCTCAGCACCTCCAGGCGTGGCACCCCCAGGCTCAGCACCCCCAGGCGTAGGACCCCCAGGCTCAGCACCCCCAGGCTCAGCACCCCCAGGCTCAGCACCCCTAGGCTCAGGACCCCCAGTAGTAGCACCCTCAGGCTCACCACCCCCAGGCGTAGCACCCACACGCTCAGCACCCCCAAAGTCAGCACCCCCAGGCTCAGCACCCTCAGCAGCACCAGAGTCACCAGTAACCTTGACAGGCTCGACTGCGTCTACCTGGGACACACCTGAAGGGGCAGGACCCTGAGGGGGGAGGGGGTCTACCGGGGGGGGACCTGGGACCAGGAAGAGCGGTGGCGGGGGGAGGGACGGAGTGCGGTAGGGGAAGAGGCGGTAGTAGGGGACCGACTCGTCAAACGTGACGTCCTGGGAGGACAGAACACGGCGAGAGGTGGGGTGGTAGAACTGCCACCCTGGCGCGTCAGGGGGGAAGCCAAGGAAGACGCAAGGAGCAGCACGAGGGGACAGCTTGTCCGCAGACAAGTCGCGGACAAACGCCCGAGATCCCCAGACACGGAACGCAGACGCATCGCCAACCTTCCCCGTCCACAGCAAGGCTGGGGAGGTCTCCGGCATGGAGACCCTGGGGTGAAGGTTGATCTGATGCGCCGCGTACCGAACCGCAAACGGCCACAGAAAATGGGGGGCAGCCGCATGCATCATGGACGTCGTACGTCCATGACCATGCCAATGCGGCGCTCAGCAATCCCATTTTGCTGTGGAGAGTCCGGAAGCGTGAAGGTCTGGTGGATGCCTCGTGCACGACAGTAGGCTCGCAGAAGGCCAGAGGAGAACTCTCCACATCTGTCAGAGTGCAGACGCAGAACAGGAAAGTCCGAGCCGAAGCTCTGCCTGAGCTGGAGACGAGCTGCGCGGATCCAGTCGATCAACACCTCAGTGACATCACCCTTGCTGCGCAAGGGGAAGACTGTGGTGTAACGCGAGTAGTCGTCAACCACCAGCAGGAAGTAGCGCTCGTGACCCTGTCCACGGACGCGGGCCGGGCCCCACACGTCCATGTGAAGCGTCTGCAGCGGGGCCTCTGTCGGAGGAAACTGGGAGGAGTGAGGGGCAGCCCGCTGCCGCCCCTCGACACAGGGGACGCAGGTAGGGCCAGGCCCCGGAGGAAGGGGAGGGAGGGACCGGGGAAGACCAGAGACAAGGACACGGGAGGCCATGCCTTGGAGACGAAGCAGGGAGGGGTGACCAAGGCGGTGGTGCCAGAGGAGAGTCTCGTGAGACAGGAGGCGACACGAACAGGGGGCAGACTCAGGACCAGACCTGGACGCTGCAGCAAACACCTGACCCGACGCAGCTACCTGACCAGACGCAGTGACTGGAGGAGACGCAGTGGTCAGGGTGTACAGGCTCGACCCCGGCCGACGGGTAAACGTGGCCAGGTGTTGGCCAGTCCGAGCGTCCGTGCAGTGGGTCACCCGCTGACTCGCAGGAGTGAACTGGTGAACCCCCGCATCCTGTAGGTCAGCACCACTCACCAAGTTCGTAGAGAACGAGGGGAGGTAAAGACCAGACAGGGTGCCAGAGGGGGCCGCCGGACACGGGAGGACAGTGGAGAAGTGAGCAAGGACAGGACCCCCAGAGGGGTCTGCCAGAGAGACCGCAACTGGCGGCCAAGTGGCGTGAGTGTGGTGCGGTCTCGGAAGAAGGAGCGAGAAGCCCCCGAGTCAAGGGTGAAGGTGTGGGAGGCCGAAGCCGACGCAGAACCTGAGAGAGCAGACTCACCAGCACCTGAGGAAGCAGACGCACCTAGAGCAGCAGCCTCGCTAGCACCTAGAGCAGCAGCCTCACCAGTACCTAGAGCAGCAGTCTCAATGCCCGGGTCGGGCGGAAAACACCGGTAACAGTCACCCTCATCACTAATAGTCACAGTATACATGGCAGCAAGAATAGCATCAAAGTCAAGGTCAAAGACAGCGACACCCGCCCTAGACAGCTCACCCCAGCGGGGGATCTCAGTGGCCTCAGGGAACTGGTGACGCCAAGCGTCCGTCAGGCGGCCAAAGCAGCGCTGGGTGGAGTGCGCACCCCCGCACTGGTCACCCGCGCGGTCGCCGGTGCGGAGGACGTAGGTGCACGGACCAGTACCCCCACCCCGCTGGCGTGCAGTGTACCACTCACGGAGCTGCTGAGGGGGGGGGATGTCACGAGTGCGCTGCTGCTGCTGCTGGCGCTGACCACCACCGGAGCCGGCCCTCTACGCAGCTCCACCCCGACCAGCTCCACCTCCTCCGCCGCCTCCTCCTCCACCGCCGCCACCTCCACTCCCACCGCCATCGCCGCCGCCGCCTCCGCCTCCACCGCCGCCACCGACACCTCCACCCCCACCACCACCCCCACCGCCACCCCCACCCCCTCCACTGCCTCCACCGCCGCCTCCACCGCCCCCGCTAGCCCCTCCAGTGCCCCTGCCCCCCTTGCCCTTGCCAGGGCGGCGTCTCCCGCTAGGGGTAGACGCCGCACCGACCGACTCAAGCCCAACGAGGTCGGCCGCAGCAGCAGAGGTAACAGAGGGCAAAAGGGGGGAGGGGGAACACCCCTCAAAGATGGGGGTGCGAGGGTCACCACGAGAGGCTCCTACAGCTACTATGCTCTTCTCTGCTGCTAGGAGGGACTTCTCGAGGAGGTCAACGGTGAGAGTGGTGGGGCAAACTGAGAGGAAGTGGTCCCTGACTACGCGAAGGGAGTCAGGGAGCCGGGTGACTATGTAGTAGAGGGTGATGTACATGGGGGGGGGGTTCTTGGCGCAGAACTCAGCAGGAAGCGCAGCGCGGTAGCGAGTGTCACTAGTGCGGAGGTGCGTAATGAGGTCAGCGACTGTGGGAAAGGCAGCAAGGTCAGGGAAGAGGTACGGTAGCATGAGGCGGCTCAGTGCAGTAGTGGCAGGTGAGGAGTAGCGCGCAACTACAGCGTCGTACAAGGTCTGAGCACTCTTGTACTGGCTAAAGTGCGCACGCTCAGAGGTAGGCAGGTGGCGACGCACAGCAAGACGTGCAGCAGCATCGCGCGTGGCCCACTGTGAGCGAACAGTGGCGTCAGCATCAGCAGCGGGGGCAGGAGAGGCACCAGAAGTGAGGTCAAAGAGGGAGAGGCCGTCTGCTCTGTCGCACTGTAAGAAAAGCTGCAGGTCATCTATCCAGACGTCAAAGTCAATGGCCCGACCCTCAGCGTCAAAAGCGAGGACACTAGGGGTAGCCATGACAGCAGTAGACTAGCAGCGCAAACAGTAGGGTGAGGGCAGGGCTGTGAAAGAGGCGCTGCTCTTACCGGACAGGGCGGCTCGGGTGGTTCGGCTGCAGGGCGGCTCGGCGGTTCGGCTGCTGGGCGGCTCGGCGGCTCGGCTGCTGGGCGGCTCGGCGGCTCGGCTGTTGGGCGGCTCGGCGGCTCGGCTTCTGGGCGGCTCGGCGGCTGGGCGGCTCGGCTGCTGGGCGGCTCGGCTGCTGGGCGGCTCGGCTGCTGGGCGGCTCGGCGGGGCCGCTGAGAGGGCGGCGTCCGGGGCCGCTGGGAGGAGGCGGCGGGGCCGCGGAGAGGAGGCGGCGGGGCCGCAAAGGTAGGTGGCGGGGCCGCAAAGGTAGGTGGCGGGGCCGCAAAGGTAGGTGGCGGGGCCGCAAAGGTAGGTGGCGGGGCCGCAGGTAGGTGGCGGGGCCGCTAGTAGGTGGCGGGGCCGCAGGTAGGTGGCGGGGCCGCTGGTAGGTGGCGGGGCCGCAGGTAGGTGGCGGGGCCAGCACAGGTAGGCGGCGGGGCCGCGGGTAGGTGGCGGGGCCGCTGGTAGGTGGCGGGGCCGCAGGGGTAGGTGGCGGGGCTGCACAGGTAGGTGGCGGGGCCGCTGAGGGCGGCGACGAGCCGTAGGGGGCCGTGAGGGGCCGCGGGAGGGGCCGTAAGGGGCGTAGGGGGCCGCGCGAGGGGCTGTAAGGGACGGCGCGAGGGGCCGTAAGGGGCGGCACGAGGGGCCGTAAGGGCGGCGCGACGGGCGCGACGGGCCGTAAGGGCGGCACGAAGGGCCGTAGGGGCGGCGCGACGAGCCGTGAGAGGGCCGCTAAGGGCGACGCGACGGGGCCGTGAGGGGCCTAGCGAGGGCGCGACGGTAGGGAGAGCACACAGGGCGCGACTCGGGCCGGAGCGAAGCGCGCTCCGGGCAGGAAAAAAAAAAAATTCGTGGTGGTGGGCCCTAGGAATCGTTCCCACTAGGGAACCTGCTCGATACCATGAGAAGAAACGAGGAATAAATTGACTAAGGGAAAGTTGGGTACAAATGCAAACCCTAGGAAAACTGTACCCCATATGTGCTACCCCACTATAGCCTACAGTAGTAATGTCATATAAATCTGACACATATGGATGGTACCAAGAGTTATTGTGTTAGTTAACCTTAGGGATGGTACTAAGAGTAAATGCGTTGCTTACCTCCGTGGATGGTGCCAAGACAAAGTGTGTTATCATCATGAATAAGTTGGTTACATACCCATATGGATGGTACCAATTGAAAGTGCGTTACTTACCCACATGGATGGCAGCAAGAGTAAGTCGTTATTTACCGATATGGATGGCACCTAGAGTAATTGCATTACTTAACCATATGAATAATATGTCAGAATATTATGCTCTAGCCTGTAGTGGGGTGCTCTATAGCGAGTACAACCCTTCTAGGGTTTGCTATTTGTATCCTCATTCTTGCTAGTGCAACCCCTCCCTCTTTTGCCTAAACTTCTCTTGCCTAGCTAGGACTTACCTAGCTATGGCGCCTTCTTCTACTGCTTATCTTCACATGGTATCAGAGGGATATGCTCCTGGCCTGTGGGCCCCACCTCACTGCTTCCGCTGCTACTGCTACTCCCTGTCCACCGCGCGCCCCGTGGTGCGCGGCGTCGAAATTAGGGTTTTTCAGCCCGCCGTGCGCTCCGAGGCGCGCGGCGGTTTTCTGCCCGCCGTGCGCCCCGAGGCGCGCGGCGGTTTTCTGCCCGCCGTGCGCCCCGAGGCGCGCGACGGGTTTCTGCCCCGTCACTCGGCGCGTCGCCCCCAGGAGGCGCTACGACGGGCGACGGGGACCCGCGCGTCGCCCCCCGTCGCCCGTCGTGGCCTGCGCGCGGCCCGTACAGCCGGCGCGCGGCCCGTACGGGCTGCGCCAGGCCCGCGCGCGGCCCGTACGGGCTGCGCCAGGCCCGCGCGCGGCTCGGGCCGCCTGCGCGCGGTACGGGAGGCTGTGCCAGGCCCGTGGGCGGCCCGTTCTTCGCTGCCCCTGTCCTCCCCGCTGTCCCCCGTGCTTCTGAAGGCGCCCCACCCCTCCTTCTGCCTGTTCTCCTGGATTAGGGTTTGGGGGTGGGGGGTATGGGGGTGCAGCTTCTGTGTGCCGTTCCCTGCTCCTCCTCCTCCTCCGTCTCCCTGTGCTGCAGCTGCCGCTGAGGGGGGGTGGACCTGTTGGAGCCGTCGGAGTGGTACTAAGGGAGGGTGAAGGGGGAGTGGAGCTAGGGGTGAAGCAGGGGGTGTGTGTCAGGGGAGGTGGTACTGTTTGGGGGAGGTTGAACGGAGGTTGCCGTCGTGTCGCCAGCAGCACCTGTAGTCCGGGGAGTTGCTCCGGTAGCCCACTCGTAGCCACCTGTGCCAGTCGCCCGTGGGTCCGTTGCTCGTCTGCCGCTACTTTTAGCCGCGGGGCCAGTTACTCCAGTAGTCCGGAGCGCTGTTCCGGTAGCCGCTGTGCCAGTGTGCCTCCTGTTGCCCGTGTGTCTGCAGCTTCAGCCGTCGCCTCCTATCTCCTCTCCTCTCACTGTCCCTCCTCCTCCTCACTTGCCCGTTGTGACTACCACTAGCTTTGCTCATAATTGTGAACTTTAAACTATTGCTTCCTGAACTTGTGCTCAGAATGTGTGGTGACATTGTGATCCACCCTGAGCTTGTTCTGCTTTGCTTGCTCTGCTGATTACACCCCACTTTGGCTATGGGGGTGTGTCAGAATATTATGCTCTAGCCTGTAGTGGGGTGCTCTATAGCGAGTACAACCCTTCTAGGGTTTTCTATTTGTATCCTCATTCTTGCTAGTGCAACCCCTCCCTCTTTTGCCTAAACTTCTCTTGCCTAGCTAGGACTTACCTAGCTATGGCGCCTTCTTCTACTGCTTATCTTCACATAATACTAAGAGTAGTGCGTTACATACCAATATGGATGGTCCTAATAGAAAGTGCGTAACTTACCCATACGGATGGTACAAAGAATAAGTGCGTTACTTATCCGTGCGTTGAAGACACAAGTTTTTTTGGAACGTTTTGAGAGGTTGAAGTGCTATAAGTTTTGTTTTTACACCCCCAGTCGAGTCTCGATGTGAACAGGGAACATTTGGAACTTTTCTACAATTTTGATTGGCAGCGACTTTCACTCACTTGCCAGTGCGAATTTGGCGCAAGTTTTCAATGCTATGTCTTCAGACAAGGAGTTGTCAAACTTCACATCAAGCAACAACATTGGCAAAGTCCAGCGCACGCACATATGCACGAGATGACAGTGGAACACCATAAAGGTTGTCCGACGAGCTAGCAGAGATGTGAAAAAAGTGTTTCTTTGGACTTGTAGTCGAGGCGATAGAATAGGGAGTTGAGAAAAAAAGAACGAACGGAAAAAAAAATGATGAACAAGGCGAGGAGGAACGACGGGATAGGAGGGGAGAGAGGCGAAACGACGGCATAGGAAGGGGAGAGAGGCGGAACGACGGGACGGGAGGGGAGGGAGACGGAACGACGGGATGGGAAGGGGAAAGGGGCGGAACGACGGAATGGGAGGGGAGAGAGACGGAACGACTGCGTCTCAAAAATTGCGAGGGGCCCAACTCACCCCCAAGGCAGGTTACCTAGGGGCTACCTACGCCAACTTCATGCAAACTCATCCCAAAGAAGACCCGAAGTCACAACCAGGTAGCGAAGTTCACCACAGACTAGGCACAGGGCCCAAATGATCCAACCGAATACTGGCGAACAAATTTCGCGTCATGGCGAAAATTCGCCAACAGTAACTGGCATTGGAGACATCATACGATTTCTGAAGTCAAACAACACCACCAATGCAACTTGTCCAGCACAGCACAGTCGTGACTGATATTTTCTTGCATCCTCGCTGTACTGCTTGGTCATCAAAATAAAACCATCGTCACTTCCCGTCCATATACTGTACCCACACAGGCAGGTTCGGGCAGATTGCATGCATGGTTCGGCTGCCAGCTGACACAGGATAGCGAATGAAATTGTGAGTGTTCAATTTCTTGACGCCACGTCGCTGACCGTAACCTGTGGTCGAATCTGTTCAAGACACGTCGCATCCCTTGACCTGTACTGCCCCTCGCTACCCCACCCCATCCTGCATGCCTGCTCCAACCATGCGTTCGTCCCCAGCTGCACCTTCAAGAGTCTCGCTGTTCATTTCTTGATTCATTCGTAATCCTCTGTCATACGTTTCTCCTCACTCTCTTAGCTCGAATGCCAGCGTCGCGCGACTGCCTCTGAGAAGAAACGAGGAATGAGATTGACTAAGGGAAAGTTGGGTACAAATGTGAACCCTAGAAAACTGTACCCCATATGTGCTACCCCGCTATAGCCTACAGTAGCTATGTCATATAAATCTGACACACCCCCATAGGCAAAGTGGGGGAGAACAAGGGGTCACAAGACACAGTCAAGCAAAGCAAAGCAAGCTCAGGGTGGATCACAAAGTCACCACACATTCCGAGCACAAGTTCAAGGCCACAAGGCCAGTTCACATGCAGGATTACATATATATACAAGGCTAGACAAGCAAGAGCATGTGTATATATATATGCAACAGTACAAACAAGGTCAAGGGGTGAGCAAGTGAGGCAAGGTAGGCACAAGACCCAGCTGAGTACAGAAGCGCTGATGATCACAAGGCGCAAGTGCCTTGGTGAAGATATCAGCAGTGTTGGCCTGAGAGGCCACGTACGCAAGCCGCAGCTGACCACGCTGCTGTAGCTCACGAGCAAGGAAGTAGCGGAGAGCAATGTGCTTCGTTCTGTGCTCCAGTCTCTGCTCTCGACACAAGGCCAGCATGGCCTTGTTGTCTACGTACAGCACTGGAGGAGAACGAGGCGGCTCTTCGAGGTCAGTCAGCAGGTAGGTGAGCCAGCGAAGCTCCTGTGCAGCCATGGCCCCGGCGTAGATCTCAGCCTCACAACTGGAGCCGAGAACAGAAGACGAGCGGGTAGCCCGCCACGAAACAGAGCCGGAACCAAGGCTGAAGGTGTAACCCTGTGACGACCGCTGCGTAGCCTGGTCGTCAGCCCAAGAAGCGTCTGCGTGCCCAGTGAGGACCACTGGACTCTGCCCTCCAAGCACAAGCCCCATGCCCGACGTACTGCACAAGTAACGCAACACCCTCTTCGCTGCAGCCATGTGCTCCGGTCTGTGTCTCCCAGGAGCAACATAGCGTGCGAGAATGCTAAGAGGGTATGCGAGGTCAGGTCGTGTGCAGGTCATCAGGTACATGAGGCAGCCAACAAGCTCTGGGTACGGCCCACTCGACTCTACGGACTCATCCGAAGGCAGAGCTGAGAGCGAGTGGCGAGTAGGCAGAGGAGTGGCCTGAGGCGAGGAGTACGTGAAGCCGAAGCGCTGAAGGACCTGCTGCACCATGTGTGACTGAGTCAAGGTGATGGTGCGCTGTGCTCTGTCCCGGGTGATCTGCAAGCCAAGGTAGCTGCGCAGTTCACCCAGGTCTGTGCACGTGTGTCTCTTCTGCAGCTCGGACTTCACGTGGGCGAGTCCAGTAGTGTCAGCTGTGGCAAAGACCAAGTCGTCGACGTACACGAGGATGTAGAACGGCGGCAAAGAAGTGTCGGTGCGCAGAAACAGCGACGGGTCGGCAGTAGAGGGAGCAAACCCAAGAGCCGCAAGTGTAGTCCTCAGTGTGTCGTGCCACTCACGCGGTGCCTGGCGGAGACCGTAGACTGGCCGCCGGAGGCTCCACTGGGTGCCAGGAGGAAAAGACCCAGTGAAGCCAGGTGGGCGACGCAGCCAGATCTCCTCGTGCAGGCTGCCCTGCAAGAAAGCAGTGCTGAAGTCAAGAGAGTGCAGCTCGTAGTCGCGGTGAGCAGCTATGTGCAGCAATACCCGAAGAGTGGTCATCTTCGGGGTGGGAGAGAAGGTCTGAAAGTAGTCAACTCCCTGCCGCTGACTGAAGCCACGAGCCACGTAACGCGCCTTGAAGACAGGCGGAGAACCCGGCGGTCGCTTCACCCTGAAAATCCACATGCCACTGACGATGTTCGCCCCAGGCGGGGGAACCTCGTCAACGTAGGTGCCTGTGGACTTCCAGGAAGCCATCTCTGTGTCCATAGCTGCCTGCCACTGAGAGGAGTAGGGACCCTCTATCGCCTCCGCGTAAGAGCGCGGAGTCGGGATGTCAAGTGCATCCGGGTCTCCCTCAGGGGTAAGCAGTACGGACACGAGATGAGGTGAAGCAGCAGCCAAACACTGGAACTCCTCCTGCCTGTCCTCAAGGACGTCCGTGCCAAGGGCACACTCACCCCCGACGGACGGAGGACAGACAGACTGAGACTCAACGACAAGACTAGCAACGTAGTCTAGACGACAGCGAGCAGCAAAGTCGACGAGCTCAGCAACTAGGGCAGACGCAGCAGTGGACTCAAAGGAAGGGTCAGTGACGACAGTAGCAAGGAGACGCGTGACAGTAGGACTGGCAGCACGAAGAGAGTCCGACTCCGGGTCGGGAAGAGCAGGAAGAGAGGACTCAGGAGGAGAAGGCAAAGGGGCACGCAGAGGAGCAGTGGACGGACGCAGAGACATCCGGTGCGTGCCAGGGACAGGAGGAGGACGCTGACGCGAACCACGACCACTAGTGCGAGCAAGACGGACAGGCGACGCAGGGCGAGACGCAGGCTCACGACGCTCAGTCAGACCTCCAGTAGGACCAGTGTAGGGAGAAGGAGCGGGCAGTGGGGAGGCCGGCTGTAACTGTAGCTGTGACGGGACAGGCTGTGGACACTCTAAGGGAGGAGGAGGACCAGTAGAAGGCGGGAGCGGAACGAAGTACGGCCGAGGCCGCGCGGCGACTCCAGACACAGCAGGGACAGCACCAGTACCCCCAGCGGCAGTACCAGCGCCAGCAGCACCTCCAGCTCCAGTACCTCCAGCAGCACCAGTAGCACCCCCAGCAGGACCGCCTCCAGGACCGACAGCAGTAGCCTCAGCGTCAACACCCTCAGCAGCTCCAGCTCCAGTCGTACCCGCAGGCCCAGCAGCTCCAGTACTCCCAGTACGAGCACCTCCGGGACCCACGGCACCAGCACCCTCAGCAGCCGAAGAACCTCCAGCTCCAGCAGCACGCCTCCAGCGCCGGGCAAACCACTCGCGCAGCTCCTGTGGAGAGAGTAGCTCCCGCCGAGACGAAGCACCCGGAGAACCTCCAGGCTCAGCACCGCCAGACGCCACACAAGCAGGCCCAGCTCCCTCAGGCTCCGCACCCCCAGGCTCAGCACCTCCAGGCGTAGCACCCCCAGGCTCAGCACCCCCAGGCTCAGCACCCCCAGGCTCAGCACCCCCAGTAGTAGTACCCCCAGGCTCAGCACCCCCAGGCTCAGCACCCCCAGTAGTAGCACCCTCAGGCTCAGCACCCCCAGGCGTAGCACCCACACGCTCAGCACCCCTAGAGTCAGCACCCCCAGGCTCAGCACCCTCAGCAGCACCAGAGTCACCAGTAACCTCGACAGGCTCGACTGCGTCTACCTGGGACACACCTGAAGGGGCAGGACCCTGAGGGGGGAGGGGGTCTACCGGGGGGGGACCTGGCACAAGGAAGAGCGGTGGCGGGGGGAGGGACGGAGTGCGGTAGGGGAAGAGGCGGTAGTAGGGGACCGACTCGTCAAACGTGACGTCCTGGGAGGACAGAACACGGCGAGAGGTGGGGTGGTAGAACTGCCACCCTGGCGCGTCAGGGGGGAAGCCAAGGAAGACGCAAGGAGCAGCACGAGGGGACAGCTTGTCCGCAGACAAGTCGCGGACAAACGCCCGAGATCCCCAGACACGGAACGCAGACGCATCGCCAACCTTCCCCGTCCACAGCAAAGCTGGGGAGGTCTCCGGCATGGAGACCCTGGGGTGAAGGTTGATCTGATGCGCCGCGTACCGAACCGCAAACGGCCACAGAAAATGGGGGGCAGCCGCATGCATCATGGACGTACGGGCGACGTCCATGACCATGCCAATGCGGCGCTCAGCAATCCCATTTTGCTGTGGAGAGTCCGGAAGCGTGAAGGTCTGGCGGATGCCTCGTGCACGACAGTAGGCCCGCAGAAGGCCAGAGGAGAACTCTCCACCTCTGTCAGAGTGCAGACGCAGAACAGGAAAGTCCGAGCCGAAGCTCTGCCTGAGCTGGAGACGAGCTGCGCGGATCCAGTCGATCAACACCTGAGTGACATCACCCTTGCTGCGCAAGGGGAAGACTGTGATGTAACGCGAGTAGTCGTCAACCACCAGCAGGAAGTAGCGCTCGTGACCCTGTCCACGGACGCGGGCCGGGCCCCACACGTCCATGTGAAGCGTCTGCAGCGGGGCCTCTGTCGGAGGAAACTGGGAGGAGTGAGGGGCAGCCCGCTGCCGCCCCTCGACACAAGGGACGCAGGTAGGGCCGGGCCCCGGAGGAAGGGGAGGGAGGGACCGGGGAAGACCAGAGACAAGGACACGGGAGGCCATGCCTCGGAGACGAAGCAGGGAGGGGTGACCAAGGCGGTAGTACCAGAGGAGAGTCTCGTGCGACAGGAGGCGACACGAACAGGGGGCAGACTCAGGACCAGACCTGGACGCTGCAGCAAACACCTGACCCGACGCAGCTACCTGACCAGACGCAGTGACTGGAGGAGACGCAGTGGTCAGTGTGTACAGGCTCGAACCCGGCCGACGTGTAAACGTGGCCAGGTGTCGGCCTGTCCGAGCGTCCGTGCAGTGGGTCACCCACTGACTCGCAGGAGTGAACTGGTGAACCCCCGCATCCTGTAGGTCAGCACCACTCACCAAGTTCGTAGAGAACGAGGGGAGGTAAAGACCAGACAGGGTGCCAGAGGGGGCCGCCGGACACGGGAGGACAGTGGAGAAGTGAGCAAGGACAGGACCCCTAGAGGGGTCTGCCAGAGAGACTGCAACTGGCCGGCCAAGCGGCGTGAGTGTGGTGCGGTCTCGAAAGAAGGAGCGAGAAGCCCCCGAGTCAAGGGTGAAGGTGTGGGAGGCCGAAGCCGACGCAGTACCTGAGAGAGCAGACTCACCAGCACCTGAGGGAGCAGACGCACGAGCACCTAGAGCAGCAGCCTCGCTAGCACCTAGAGCAGCAGCCGCACCAGTACCTAGAGCAGCAGTCTCAATGCCCGGGTCGGGCGGAAAACACCGGTAACAGTCACCCTCATCACTAATAGTCACAGCATACATGGCAGCAAGAATAGCATCAAAGTCAAGGTCAAAGACAGCGACACCCGCCCTAGACAGCTCGCCCCAGCGGGGGATCTCAGTGGCCTCAGGGAACTGGTGACACCAAGCATCTGTGAGGCGGCCAAAGCAGCGCTGGGTGGAGTGCGTACCCCCGCACTGCTCACCCGCGCGGTCGCCGGTGCGTAGGACGTAGGTGCACGGACCAGTACCCCCACCCCGCTGGCGTGCAGCGTACCACTCACGGAGCTGCTGAGGGGGGGGGATGTCACGAGTGCGCTGCTGCCGCTGCTGCTGCTGCTGCTGGCGCTGACCACCACCGGAGCCGACCCTCTGCGCAGCGCCACCTCGACCAGCTCCACCTCCTCCGCCGCCGCCTCCTCCACCGCCGCCACCTCCGCCACCTCCGCTCCCACCGCCGCCTCCGCCTCCACTGCCGCCACCGACACCTCCACCCCCGCCACCACTCCCACCACCACCGCCACCCCCTCCACTGCCGCCACCGCCACCTCCGCCACCCCCGCCAGCCCCGCCAGCCCCTCCAGCACCCTTGCCCCCCTTGCCCTTGCCGGGGCGGCGTCTCCAGCTCAAGGTAGACGCAGCGCCGACCGACTCGAAACCAACGAGGTCGGCCGCAGCAGCAGAGGCAACAGAGGGCAAAAGGGGGGAGGGGGAACACCCCTCAAAGATGGGGGTGCGAGGGTCACCACGAGAGGCTCCTACAGCGACTATGCTCTTCTCTGCTGCTAGGAGGGCCTTCTCGAGGAGGTCAACGGTGAGAGTGGTGGGGCAAACTGAGAGGAAGTGGTCCCTGACTACGCGAAGGGAGTCAGGGAGCCGGGTGACTATGTAGTAGAGGGTGATGTACATGGGGGGGGGGTTCTTGGCGCAGAACTCAGCAGGAAGCACAGCGCGGTAGCGAGTGTCACTAGTGCGGAGGTGCGTAATGAGGTCAGCGACTGTGGGAAAGGCAGCAAGGTCAGGGAAGAGGTACGGTAGCATGAGGCGGCTCAGTGCAGCAGTGGCAGGGGAGGAGTAGCGCGCAACTACAGCGTCGTACAAGGTCTGAGCACTCTTGTACTGGCTAAAGTGCGCACGCTCAGAGGTAGGCAGGTGGCGACGCACAGCAAGACGTGCAGCAGCATTGCGTGTGGCCCACTGTGAGCGAACAGTGGCGTCGGCATCAGCAGCAGGGGCAGGAGAGGCACCAGAGGTGAGGTCAAAGAGGGAGAGACCGTCTGCCCTATCGCACTGTAAGAAAAGCTGCAGGTCATCTATCCAGACGTCAAAGTCAATGGCCCGACCCTCAGCGTCAAAGGCGAGGACACTAGGGGTAGCCATGACAGCAGTAGACTAGCAGCGCGAACAGTAGGGTAAGGGCAGTGCAGTGATAGAGGTGCTGCTCTTACCGGACAGGGCGGCTCGGGCGGCTCGGCGGCTCGGCGGCTCGGCAGTACGGCGGCTCGGCGACTCGGCGGCTCGGGCGGCTCGGCGGCTCGGGCGGCTCGGGCGACTCGGCGGCTCGGGCGGCTCTGGCGGCTCGGGCGGCTCGGCGACTCGGCGGTCCGGGCGGCTCGGCGGTCGGCTGCTGGGCGGTTCGGCGGCTCGGCGGCTCGGCTGCTGGGCGGCTCGGCGGCTCGGCGGCTCGGCTGCTGGGCGGCGCGGCGGCTCGGTTGCTCGGCTGCTGGGCGGCTCGGTGGCTGGTGTGGCTGGTGACGACCGCGGCAGCAGTCGCAGAAGCTGTGGCGACTGCTGCTGCAGAGACGGCGGCGGCTGCTGCCTCAGAGACGGGGGCGGCCGGCCGCTAGGGGCTGCGAAGGGCGGCGGAGAGGCCGTGAAGGGCCACGAGGGGCCGCGGAAGGCGGCTCGAAGGGCCGCGAGGGGGGGGGCCTGAAGGGGCCGACGGGCAGCGGGAGGGGCCGAAGGGGCCGTAAGGGGCGACTCGCTGGGCCGTAAGGGCGGCGTTAGGAGCCGTAAGGGCGGCACGAGGGGCCGTAAGGGCGGCGCGACGGGCGCGACGGGCCGTAAGGGCGGCGCGACGGGCCGTAAGGGCGGCGCGACGGGCCGTAAGGGCGGCACTAGGGAGCCGGGAGAGGGCCGCTAAGGGCGACGCGACGGGGCCGTGAGGGGCCTAGCGAGGGCGCGACGGTAGGGAGAGCACACAGGGCGCGACTCGTGCCGGAGCGAAGCGCGCTCCGGGCAGGAAAAAAAAAATTCGTGGTGGTGGGCCCTAGGAATCGTTCCCACTAGGGAACCTGCTCTGATACCATGAGAAGAAACGAGGAATGAGATTGACTAAGGGAAAGTTGGGTACAAATGTGAACCCTAGAAAACTGTACCCCATATGTGCTACCCCGCTATAGCCTACAGTAGCTATGTCATATAAATCTGACAGCCTCTTCCTGTTTTATTTTCCCCTGCTGCTTCTATGGTCGCAGTCTTATCATATTTCCCGTCGTCAGCTTCTCACAATAAGAATTTCCATGGCTTTTTGCGTGTTTCTCCTTGTGTCTTTCAGTAATTATGTTGACAACTCGAACATGGCGTGTCTGGCAGCACTTCGACCCGTAGGCGCTGCCGTGAAAGAGTATGTCGGTTATTCCTATCGTCGTGCTGTCGTACACTTTCTCTTAGGTTTCTTGTTTTGTGCTTGTTCCCCCTGTGTCCGTTTTCATGGTTATCTTCAACGCTGAAAAAGGCGCGTGAGGAAGCTCTTCAACGCGCGATTTCCGACATTGTGAACCAGTAAGTCGGTTTAGATATCGCCTTTCCGTCAGTTTCATTTGTTTGTGCCAGCAGTGTTCGTGTTACCATGTTAGCAAGTCTGTCAGTGATCCCATAAAAGACATGGCTGGTGTTCAGGGATGTTGAATTTGTTTGCAGATAGGTACCTTATTAAGAGACACTCTCTTCATCTTCACGCAGCAGCAGGTGGGATATTCAGTCCCTTTGACTCATGCTGCCGTCATAACTAACAGTTGTGCTTTTTGCAGATTTGCAGCTGTTTCTGCAGCGGCCCCGCCACTCCTCTACAGCGGCCGAGCCGCCCAGCAGCAGAGCAGCCGAGCCGCCCCGCCGCCGAGCCGCGCTGCAGCCGAGCCGCCCGGCCGCCCACCAGCCGAGCCGCCGTGCAGCCGACCGCCCAGCCGCCGAGCCGCCCAGCCGCCGAGCCGCCCAGCCGCCGAGCCGCCCAGCTGTCGAGCCGCCCTGCAGCCGAGCCGCCCGAGCAGCCCTGTCCGGTGAGCACAGACCCTCTGTCACTGCGTGCTCTTCCCCTACTGCTTGCACTGCTGGTCTACTGCTGTCATGGCCACCCCTAGTGTCCTCACTTTTGACGCTGAGGGTCGGGCCATTGACTTTGAGGTCTGGGTAGATGACCTACAGCTGTTCTTACAGTGCGATAGGGCGGACGGCCTCTCTCTCTTTGACCTCACCTCTGGCGCTTCCCCTGCCCCTGCTGCTGATGCTGACGCCACTGTTCGCTCCCAGTGGGCCACGCGCGATGCTGCTGCACGTCTTGCTGTGCGTCGCCACCTCCCTACCTCCGAGCGTGCGCACTTTAGTCAGTACAAGAGTGCTCAGACCTTGTACGCCGCTGTAGTCGCGCGCTACTCCTCCCCTTCCACTGCTGCACTGAGCCGTCTCATGCTGCCGTACCTCTTCCCTGACCTTGCTTCTTTTCCCACCGTTGCTGACCTCATTACGCACCTCCGCACTAGTGACACTCGCTACCGCGCTGCACTTCCTGCTGACTTCTGCACCGCGAACCCCCCCCCCATGTATATCACTCTGTACTTCCTAGTCACTCGCCTCCCTGACTCCCTTCGAGTAGTCAGGGACCACTTTCTCTCAGTCTGTCCCACCACACTCACTGTAGACCTCCTAGAGAAGGCCCTCCTCGCGATAGAAAAGAGCATAGTCGCTGTAGGAGCCTCTCGAGGTGACCCGCGCACCCCCATCTTTGAGGGGTGTTCTCCCTCCCCCCTGCTGCCCTCTGTAGCCTCTGCTGCTTCGGCCGACCTCCTTGGTCTTGAGTCGGTCGGTGCGGCGTCTGCCCCTAGCGGGAGACGCCGCTCTGGCAAGGGCAAGGGGGGCAAGGGAGCTGGAGGAGCGGGCGGTGGAGGTGGAGGTGGAGGCAGTGGGGGGAGTGGGGGTAGCGGTGGAGGTGGAGGTGGGGGTGGGGGGTTCGGTGGCGGCAGTGGAGGCGGAGGCCGCGACGGCGGTGGCGGTGGTAGCGGAGGTGGCGGAGGAGGCGGCGGTGGAGGAGGCGGTGGAGGCGGCGGCGGCAGTGGAGGCAGCGGAGGCGGTGGAGGCGGTGGGGGTGGCGGTGGAGCTGGTCGCGGGTCTTTGCAGAGGAGTGGCTCAGGTGGTGGCTCGCGCCAGCAGCAGCAGCGTGGTCGTGCGACCCTGTCCCCTCAGCAGCTCCGTGAGTGGTACACTGCACGCCAGCGGGGTGGGGGTTTTGGTCCGTGTACCTACGTCCTGCGCACCGGCGACCGTGCGGGTGAGCAGTGTGGGGGTGCGCACCCCACTCCGCGCTGCTTTGGCCGCCTGACGGACGCATGGCGTCACCAGTTCCCGGAGGCCTCCGAGATCCCTCGCTGGGACGAGCTGTCTAGGGCGGGGGTTGCCATCTTTGATCTGGACTTTGATGCTATTCTCTCTGCCATGTATGCTGTGTCTATTAGTGATGAGGGTGACTGTTACCGGTGTTTCCAGCCCGATCCGGGCATTGAGACTGCTGCTCTAGGTACTGGTGAGGCTGCTGCCCTAGGTGCTTACGACGCTGCTGCTCTAGGTGCTGGTGTGTCTGCGTCCTCAGGTACTGGTGAGTCTGCTCTCTCAGATACCGCGTCGGCTTCGGCCTCCCTCACCTTCACTCTTGACTCTGGGGCGTCTCGCTCCTTCTTTCGGGACCGCACCACACTCACGCCACTTAGTCGGCCGGTTGCGGTGTCTCTGGCTGACCCCTCTGGGGGTCCGGTCCTGTCTCGTTTCTCCACAGTCCTCCCGTGTCCGGCGGCTCCCTCTGGCACCCTGTCTGGTCTCTACCTCCCCTCGTTCTCGACGAACCTGGTGAGTGGTGCTGACCTACAGGATGCGGGTGTCCACCAGTTCACTCCTGCACGTCGGCGAGTGACCCACTGTACAGAGGCTGGCACAGGCCGACACCTGGCTACGTTCACTCGTCAGCCGGGGTCGAGCCTGTACACTCTGACCACTGCGTCTCCTCCAGTTGCTGAGTCTGGTAGGGTAGCTACGTCGGGTCAGGTGTTTGCTGCGGCGTCCAGGTCTGGTCCTGAGTCTGCCCCCTGTTTGTGTCGTCTCCTGTCTCACGAGACTCTCCTCTGGCACCACCGCCTTGGCCACCCCTCTCTGCTTCGGCTCAGAGGTATGGCCTCCCGTCTTCTTGTGTCCGGTCTCCCCCGGTCCCTCCCTCCCCTTCCTCAGGGCCCTGGCCCTGCCTGTGTCCCCTGTGTCGAGGGGCGCCAGCGTGCTGCCCCTCACTCCTCCCAGTTTCCTCCGACAGAGGCCCCATTGCAGACACTTCACATGGACGTGTGGGGCCCAGCCCGCGTCCGTGGACAGGGTCACGAGCGCTACTTCCTGCTCGTTGTTGACGACTACTCGCGTTACACCACAGTCTTCCCCTTGCGCAGAAAGGGTGATGTCACTGAGGTGCTGATCGACTGGATCCGCGCAGCTCGTCTCCAGCTCAGGCAGAGCTTCGGCTCGGACTTTCCTGTTCTGCGTCTGCACTCGGACAGAGGCGGAGAGTTCTCCTCTGGCCTTCTGCGTGCCTACTGTCGTGCACGGGGCATCCGTCAGACCTTCACGCTTCCGGACTCACCGCAGCAAAATGGGATTGCTGAGCGCCGCATTGGCATGGTCATGGACGTCGCTCGTACGTCTATGATGCATGCGGCTGCCCCCCATTTTCTGTGGCCGTTTGCGGTGAGGTACGCGGCGCATCAGATCAACCTCCACCCCAGGGTCTCCAGGCCGGAGACCTCCCCAGCCTTGCTGTGGACGGGAAAGGTTGGCGATGCGTCGGCGTTCCGGGTCTGGGGATCTCGGGCGTTTGTCCGCGACCTGTCTGCGGACAAACTATCCCCTCGTGCTGCTCCTTGCGTCTTCCTGGGGTTCCCCCCTGACGCGCCTGGGTGGCAGTTTTACCACCCCACCTCTCGCCGTGTTCTGTCCTCCCAGGACGTCACGTTTGACGAGTCGGTCCCCTACTACCGCCTCATCCCCTACCGCACTCCGTCCCTCCCCCCACCCCCACTCTTCCTGGTACCAGGTCCCCCCCAGGTAGACCCCCTCCCCCCTCAGGGTCCTGCCCCTTCAGGTGTGTCCCAGGTAGACGCAGTCGAGCCTGTCGAGGTCACTGGTGACTCTGGTGCTGCTGAGGGTGCTGAGGCTGGGGGTGCTGTACCTGGGGGTGCGGAGCCTAGGGGTGCTGGGCCTGGGGGTGCTACGTCTGGGGGTGCTGAGCCTAGGGGTGCTGAGCCTAGGAGTGCTGAGCCTGGGGGTGCTGAGCCTGGGGGTGCTGAGCCTGGGGGTGCTGAGCCTAGGGGTGCTGAGCCTGGGGGTGCTGAGCCTAGGGGTGCTACGTCTGGGGGTGCTGAGCCTAGGGGTGCTACGCCTGGGGGTGCTGAGCCTGGAGGTGCTCCGCCTGGAGGTTCTCCGAGTGCTTCGTCTCGCCGGGAGCCACTTTCTCCACAGGAGCTGCGTGAGTGGTTTGCCCGGCGCTGGAGGCGTGCTGCTGGTGCTGGAGGTCCTTCGGCTGCTGAGGGTGCTGCGGTCGCGGGTCCCGGAGGTGCTCGTCCTGGGTGCACTGGAGCTGGTGCTGCTGAGGGTGTTGGCGCTGAGACTACCGCTGGCAGTCCTGCTGGGGGTGCTCCTGGTGCTGCTGGAGGTTCTGGAGCTACTGGTGGTGCTGCTGGAGCGGGTGCTCCTGCTGAGGGTTCTGGTGCTGTCCCTGCTGCTTCTAGCGTCGCCGCGCGGCCTCGACCGTACTTCGTTCCACTCCTGCAGCAGGTTCTTGGTCTTCCACCTTCTACTGGTCCTCCTCCTCCCTTAGAGTGTCCACAGCCTGTCTCGTCCCAGCTACAGTTGCAGCCTACCTCCCCTTTGCCTGCTCCTTCTCCCTACACTGGTCCTACTGGAGGTCTGGCTGAGCGCCGTGAGCCTGCGTCTCGCCCTGCGTCGCCTGTCCGTGCTGCTCGCACTAGTGGTCGCGGTTCGCGTCAGCGTCCTCCTCCTGTCCCTGGCACGCACCGGATGTCTCTGCGTCCGTCCACTGCTCCTCTGCGTGCCCCTTTGCCTTCTCCTCCTGAGTCCTCTCTTCCTGCTCTTCCTGACCCGGAGTCGGACTCCCTTCGTGCTGCCAGTCCTACTGTCACGCGTCTCCTTGCTACTGTTGTCACTGACCCTTCTTTCGAGTCTACTGCTGCGTCTGCTCTCGTTACTGAGCTCGTCGACTTTGCTGCTCGCTGTCGCTTAGACTACGCTGCTAGTCTTGTCGCTGAGTCTGAGTCTGTCTGTCCTCCGTCCGTCGGGGGTGAGTGTGCCCTTGGTACGGACGTCCTTGAGGACAGGCAGGAGGAGTTCCAGTGTCTGGCAGCTGCCTCACCTCATCTCGTGTCCGTACTGCTTACCCCTGAGGGAGACCCGGATGCACTTGACATCCCGACTCCGCACTCTTACGCGGAGGCGATAGAGGGTCCCTACTCCTCTCAGTGGCAGGCAGCTATGGATGCAGAGATGGCTTCCTGGAAGTCCACAGGCACCTACGTTGACGCTGTCCCCCCTCCTGGGGCGAACATCGTCAGTGGCATGTGGATCTTCAGGGTGAAGCGGCCGCCGGGTTCTCCGCCTGTCTTCAAGGCGCGTTACGTGGCTCGTGGCTTCAGTCAGCGGCAGGGAGTTGACTACTTTCAGACCTTCTCCCCCACCCCGAAGATGACCACTCTTCGGGTACTGCTGCACGTTGCTGCTCACCGTGACTACGAGCTGCACTCTCTTGACTTCAGCACAGCTTTCTTGCAGGGCAGCCTGCACGAGGAGATCTGGCTGCGTCGCCCACCTGGCTTCACTGGGTCTTTCCCTCCTGGTACCCAGTGGAGTCTCCGGCGTCCAGTCTACGGTCTCCGCCAGGCGCCACGTGAGTGGCACGACACACTGAGGACTACGCTTGCGGCTCTTGGGTTTGCTCCTTCTACTGCCGACCCGTCGCTGTTTCTACGCACCGACACCTCTCTGCCGCCGTTCTACATCCTCGTGTACGTCGACGACTTGGTCTTTGCCACAGCTGACACTGCTGGACTCGCCTACGTGAAGTCCGAGCTGCAGAAGAGACACACGTGCACAGACCTGGGTGAACTGCGCAGCTACCTTGGCTTGCAGATCACCCGGGACAGAGCACGCCGCACCATTACCCTGACTCAGTCACACATGGTGCAGCAGGTCCTTCAGCGCTTCGGCTTCACGTACTCCTCGCCTCAGGCCACTCCTCTGTCTACTCGCCACTCGCTCTCAGCTCTGCCTTCCGATGAGTCCGTAGAGTCGAGTGGCCCGTACCCAGAGCTTGTTGGCTGCCTCATGTACCTGATGACCTGCACACGACCTGACCTTGCATACCCTCTTAGCATTCTTGCACGCTATGTTGCTCCTGGGAGACACAGACCAGAGCACATGGCTGCAGCGAAGAGGGTGTTGCGCTACTTGTGCAGTACGTCGGGCATGGGGCTAGTGCTTGGAGGGCGGAGTCCAGTGGTCCTCACTGGGCACGCGGACGCTTCTTGGGCTGACGACCAGGCTACGCAGCGGTCGTCACAGGGTTACACCTTCAGCCTTGGTTCCGGCTCTGTTTCGTGGCGGGCTACTCGCTCGTCTTCTGTTCTTGGCTCGAGTTGTGAGGCTGAGATCTACGCCGGGGCCATGGCTGCACAGGAGCTTCGCTGGCTCACCTACCTGCTGACCGACCTTGGAGAGCCGCCTCGTTCTCCTCCAGTCCTGTACGTAGACAACAAGGCCATGCTGGCCTTGTGTCGAGAGCAGCGACTGGAGCACAGAACAAAGCACATTGCTCTCCGCTACTTCCTTGCTCGTGAGCTACAGCAACGTGGACAGTTGCGGCTTGCGTACGTGGCCTCTGAGGCCAACACTGCTGATGTCTTCACCAAGGCACTTCCGCCTTGTGATCATCAGCGCTTCTGCACTCAGCTGGGTCTTGTGCCCGTCTTGCCTCACTTGCTCTCCTCTTGACCTTGCTTGTACTCTCACATATATATATATACCTGCTCTTGCTTGTCTAGCTTTATATATATGTGTGTACTCTTGCATGTGAACTGGCCGTGTGGCCTTGACCCTGTGCTCGGACTGTGTGGTGACTTTGTGATCCACCCTGAGCTTGCTTTGCTTTGCTTTGCTTGACTGGTCTTGTGACCCCTTGTTCTCCCCCACTTTGCCTATGGGGGTGTGTCAGAACATTATAGCTTATGCTGTTGTGTAGGCTATAGTGGGGTATCCCATAGGGGGTACAACCAATTAGGGTTTCATATTTGTACTCACTTCATGTCATAGTCCACCCATTCTCTCGTTCTCATTGTTACAGCAGCTTGTAACAAGGATTTTTTCTTACTATGAAGAACGTTTCCACCAATAAGGGTGACTGGTTTGCTTGCGTAGAGATGAGTGCATTTCACATATACTGGATCAAATTTAGCTGTGAGAATGCTGGAATGTGTAAATAATTGTTAAAATATTTCAGGTTTATAAAACATTTATCAGTCATTACAACAATCTTGTAGAAGCTTCTAGCTAATACGAAAATACTATACAGAATTTGATAATATGAATACATTATATTTGTGATTATAAACGACTGGGCCTATATATTGGTTTACCAATTCGAGTGTTCTTTGGTTACTTCCATGGTTACATCCATTTTCTGGACCAATCAAAACGACCCTCGCAAGTCGGGTGTGCGCGAACTGTGTTCAGTTCGCGCTCACCTCTGGCCCCGATCTCTAGGTGACCTCGTAGGTCACATTGTGGGCATGGGTTTACTTTGAACCATAGCCCGAGTAGCACCTCGGGGTAACCTACTAGGAGGTTACCTCGCGGCAAGTTTAGGGTTAGCTCAAGCTAACATTTCGGGCCCACAAATTTTGAGACGGGGATGGGAAGGGGAGAGAGCGGGAACGACGGGATGGGAAGGGGAGAGAGGAGGAACGACGGGATAGGAGGGGAGAGAGGCGAAACGACGGCATAGGAAGGGGAGAGAGGCGGAACGACGGGACGGGAGGGGAGGGAGACGGAACGACGGGATGGGAAGGGGAGAGGGGCGGAACGACGGAATGGGAGGGGAGAGAGACGGAACGATGGGATGGGAAGGGGAGAGAGCGGGAACGACGGGATGGGAAGGGGAGAGAGGAGGAACGACGGGACGGGAAGGGAGAGAGATAGAACGACGGGATGGGAGGATAGTGAGGAGGAATGACGGGATGGATGGGGAGAGAGGAGGAACGGTACGGGACGGGATGAGAATGTGCGAGCGCGAATGGTACGGGAGACGAGGAACGTGAGCGCGATGGCGAGGGGATGGGAGAAGGTGAGAGCGACGGGAAGGGATGGGAGAGAGCGAGATCGACGGGTAGGAATGGGAGAGGGCGAGAGCGACGGGAAGGGATGGGAGAGAGCGAGAGCAGCGGGAAGGGATGGGAGGGCTATTCGAAACGAGCGTGACGGCGCAGAGGTGGGTGATGGCAGGGGCGAGAGGAAGAGCGACGGGAGGGCGACTGGGCGAGAGCGCAACGGCAACGAGGTGGGTCATAGGAAAAGAGAGAGGAAGGACGGCGGTAGGGCTATACTAAACGAGCGGAACGGAAATGGCGTTGGAAGGGCGGTGCGATAGGAGATGAAGTGGGGAAGGAGAAAGGCGACGGGATGAAGAGTGCGAAGGCGATGGGAGGGAGAGTGGACAGGCGACGGGAAAGAAAGTGCGAAGGCCAAGGGAGGGAGGGCGGACAGGCGACGAGGGAGAGCGCGAAGGCGACGGGAGGGAGAGCGGACAGGCGACGGGAGGGGGAAGGGATATCGCGAGGGCGACGGGAAGGAACGAAGGAAAAAGGGGACAACGAAGGCAACGTGAGGGAAGGGAGATAGTGAGGGCGACGGGAAGGAAGAGGGGACATCGAAAGCGAGGGGCGGGAGAACGGGAAGGCGACGGGCTCGGAGGGAACTCGCGAGGGCGAGGGGACAAGAGGGGTGAACGGGAGAATAACCGGGAGGGGAGACCGTGACGACGACGGGAGGGCCGTCGCGTGTGCGTTTGCGAGGGCGACGGAAAGGCGACGGGACGGACTAGAGAGCGAGGCGTCGGCGGACCCCACCAGCAATGGCGAGACGGGAAACGGGCACTGCGCTACCAGGCCACGTAAACCTACATTTCACACTCTCGCTAAGTCGACAATTGACGCACTCGTCGGTAATTACGTGGCTATGACACGATCGCATGTGCTTTCAGCTCTACTACTTACTATGCTATGCGGAAACTAGTGATGAATGGAGTGACAGAAATCTAGTAATGCACCCACCACCAGCTTGAAAATGAGGTTGGGCCTGCGATGGGAAACCATCGCCTGGGGTTTGTCGTGCGGATGCGGCACGCAAAAATGCGACGGCTGAAATGTGAAAAAAAGTTCATTTTGGCGGGAACCATTACGTTCCATTGTGGCGAGGGCCAATGACATGAGTTCACTCTGCCCATAAAAATCGTTTGAAACAGTGTTTTTGAGACTGGTTTCATCCTCACATGCAACTCCTCATTCAAGTTGGGACAGGGGTCACTATTTTGCATGCGGGCTTTAACTTGTAGGAAGCAATTTAAAAACAGTGGCTCATTTATTCTCCAATCCTCTTTAGCCTGCCATGTGCCAAGCAGGGGCTAATTATCTTCGGAGGTTGACGGGTTGTGGATCATCCACTCCATCGGAGAGTTTATATCATCGCCAGAGGGATTTGAGCCCCGACTGTCAACTGACAATCGGCCGTGTCAAAGTGTCATAAGTAGTTTATATCAACCTTTGTTACTGCTGATCCGGTTCGATCTGTCCTTTCTTGCCTGCTATGGCGGCGCCCGAAGATCAGCGAACCGTGATTCTTGTGAGTCGGTTAGGCTAGGCGCGCACCGTGGATGCGACGCGTGCCGTTTGCGACGCCTGTTGCTCTTCTCTTCCACTCTCCGTTGTTCTTCTTTTCTCTGAGCCTTCTTGCCCCTCCTTCCCTCACCGGCTCATAACCCGTCGCTATGGTCGCTATTGCTGCCAATTCTGTTCTACTCCTGTATTAATTTTCTTCCGAGCGCCTCGAGGAGCTTTTTGAGTCCTCTAGACATGACTGCGTCGTTCCCAGGCGATGCAATCTTTCTGGTTACGCGCTGGCCTCTGTAGTATCATAGGTTTCTAGTCACTTCCTGCCTCGTCCACCCACGTTTGCTCTACGGATTGTGAACAATTGAACTCGCTATGCGCGCGTGGGTATACAGTGAAATGCTCACCGAAACCGAATCCTAATTCGCGTGCCATCTCGTTGCGTTACTGATGTGCGCGGGCAATGGCAGGTGAATGTTTTCCTTGACCGAACAGTGAAGCTTCTCAACGCCTTCGCCGCGTCGTGCGAATCTAAACTCCAATCGCTGCACCTGTGAGTCACCTCGCTGCACCTCGCTGCAGCTCTCTGCACCTGTGAGTCGCCTCGATCGCGCTGAGGTTTCTCTTGATGCACCCCGCCCGGCAAGTCGTGATGGGTTGTTGAGCCGCAGTCATGTTTTTTTTTGTTTTTTTTTTTTTTTTACTAGGCGTCATACCATGTTGATCCAGCGTCATAAAATGAATCAAGCGAGCCCATTGACGCTTCTGGTGCTTACTTGTTACTGTTGTTGAGGAACAGTTGAGTTTTACCATTTAAGATGAACTGCACCAGATAACTTGCAGCACTTGTGGCGTATGCATGTGTGCAGCAGCACATGCATGCTTGCTGCGGCACGTGCATGCTTGCTGCGGCACGTGCATGCTTGCTGCGGCACGTGCATGCTTGCTGCGGCAGGCGCATGCTTGCAGCAGCGTCTGCAGAACTAGTCACATGGATATCCAGCACAAGTGTCACCTTCTCCCCTTTAATCCTCACCCTTTCCTGCTTCACCTTCCCCACTCACTCTGTCACCTGGCATGTTTCCTTCCCTTCGTCTTTCGTACCTCGTTTATCCTCATTCCCCTCCCCCTCCCGCTCACTCCACTTCTTTCCCATTCCAATCTTCCCCACCCCTCTTTCTCCCCCACTCCCGCCCACCCTCACCTCCTACTCCCCCACTCCCGCCCACTCTCACCTCCTACTACCCCACTCCATGGTCCCGTCCCTCCCACAAACATCATTGGCGGTCGTTTCTGCCATCCGATTTGCATCCCGCGATCACCTATTGGTTGGTATTTGGAAGCAGCCGGTTGGTGGAAATTGACACACGTGTCACTCTCCTAGAGGCTCAGATCAGAAGCACTGGTCTGCACACAGCCAATGGGAGATCAGCACATGCCAGGGAGGCGCACCAGAGAAACAAGAAGTTAACCTCAGCAGCCATCGAATCTACAGTAACTTCTACGGTGATCTCCGCTGCTACAAACGCAGCTGCTACTAACGAGTCTGTTGCACATGCACCAGCTACAGAGCCGCCAATTACAGGTGCAACTGGAGAAGTTTCTCCTGCAGCCGATTCAGCTTCAGCAGGCGAGAAGCTCACACCTCTACTCGATTCAAATGTCCCCGCTATAATAACACCGAGTTTAGACACACATCGCAGTGGTGAGGGGCAGAATCAGCCAGTTGGTAAGCCTGCCAGCAACGCAATATTGGTGGAACTGGGAGAAGCTGCAGCAGCTGCAGCAACTGAAGCAGAAGCAGCAGCAGCGGTGGTGGATAGACCAGCAGCAACAGCAACAGGAGGAGAAGCACCTGATCAGGAGTAGCTTTAGCAGAGAGATTGTATTGAGGCGCCTCTAAACGAAGCACCTGATTAGGAACTTTAGCAGAGAGACTGTTTTGAGGCGCCTCTAAACGAAGCACCTGATCAGGAGTAACTTTAGCAGGAAGACTGTTGCCATGCCAGAGTACAACTCTACAAACCATCTTATTGTGCGGTAATAGGCGTGCAGGCATAGGCAAAGGTGAGACTGCTGCATATTGGGCTGGAAATGCAGCAGTAATTATCAGCAGAAGCAGCCACAACAGCAGTAACAAGAAAAGGAGCAGCTGATGACACAACACAACACAGCAGCATATGGGAGGGGGACTGTAAATGTACACTCGTAGTCTCGTATGCATTCCCTTCAGCAGGTAAATAGATAGTGCTTCCAATGTTTACTGTATAAGGACCAAAACATGGCCCTAAAAAAATCTCATGTATGCAGTAGCAGTATCGTAATATAGTTGTGCACCACTCTGCTTTTCACTAGCTTAAAAATTGCAAAGAATAAAACAATAGTGGGCAGACGCGTTTGTGGAACTCGTGTGGTCATCCCTCTTACTTAACTGACCAACGCTGCTCTATCTTTGACTTGAAATCACGCGTGAAACACCAGCAAGTATTATTTGTACACCAGGAAGGGCTTGGGATGGCAGAGCGCAGCAGCGAAGGCCCTGCCTGACTCGGTTGGCTGCGAGAATGCGATCTGAGTCGGTGAGAGCGTGCAGGCATAGGCGAAGGAGACGCTGCGGTATAAGAGGATGGTCAGGTAGTGAGGGGAAGAAGGGGGTGTGGGGGAAGGCAGTGAGAAATGGTCAGGCGCAGCTGCGAAGGCCCTGCCTGACTCGGTTGGCTGCGAGAATGCGATCTGAGTTGGTGAGAGCGTGCAGGCATAGGCGAAGGAGATGCTGCGGTGGAATGGGGATGGCAAGACAATGGGATGGGGGGATGGAGAATTGAGACATGACCAGGAAAGGGGGTGCGGGCAAGAAATGAGAGGAATCGATCCTTGAGAGAGCAGGCATAGGGGAAGGCGATGGTGCAGTGGAATGAACACCAAGCAAGAGCGGCCAGGGGCGGGCCGGTTGGGAGGGGAGGGGGAAAAGGGGGGTGGTTGACAAAGGGGAAACAAAGTGGGGAGTTGGTTGGTGAGAGCGTGCAGGCATAGGCGAAGGAGATGCTGTGGTGGGGGGGATGTGATGGCAGGCAGTGGGAGGGGGGAAAGGAGGTGGGGGAGGAGGCAGTGAGAGATGGTGAGGCAAAGTGGCGAGAGCGAGCAGGTATAGCCGAAGGAGATGCAGTGGTGGAACCAGGATGGCGGGGCAGTGAAAGGGGGAAAAGGGGGGAAATGGGGTGGGGGCGGAGGCAGTGAGAGATGGTGAGGCAAGATGGTGAGAGTGAGCTGGCATAGATAAAGTGATCGCCAGGCAAAGGTGGTGGGGAGAGGGGGAAGGAAGGTGGCGAATCAAGCGGGTGCGAGGGGAAAGTGAGAGGAAGAAGACGGGGAGAGCGAGCAGGCATGGGCAAAGGCATGGGGGGATGTGATGAAAAAGGCTTAGGGTTGGGATGTGGTAGGATGAACAAAATATTGTGAATGTGGAATGGCGGGAGTGTGTAAGGAAGTGAAGGGACAGGTGCAATGGAGAGCATGTGAAAGTTGAGAACACATGGGCGAGGTGAGAACACATGGGCGAGGTGAGAACACATGGGCGAGGTGGAAGTGTATGTGCTTTGTCGCATGTGGGGAAGAGACAATGAGTGGGAAGAGAGAAGGGAGAGGCAGAATGTTGTGTGGAATAGGAAGGTGCAGAGAAAAAAGAGACAGAGACATGCACGCGCATGCACCCGCACACACATGCTTACACCTGCATACACACACGTGCTCACAGACACGCACGTGCATGCGCACACACAAACACACAAACACACACACACACACACACATACACACACACAAATACACACACACACACACACACACATACACACACACACACATACACACACAAACACACACACACACACATACACACACACACACACACACACACACACACACACACACACACACACACACACACACACACACACACACACATCCCACCTCACAGCCTTGATCATCTCAGTGGCAACTCCCCTCCGCCGGTGTGCCGGGTGCACCCAAACCGCCCTCACCCCACACACCGCTGCACACAGCTCGTCCTTTTGATCCTCCTCCTCTACAGCCACACCAGTCAGCGGCTCTGCTGGTTGCTCTGCCGCGTCCCGTGGGCCACGCACCCTTGCACTCGGCTGGGTTTCTTTTGCAGGGTGTGAATCAGAAGCGGGGCTGGGAGGAGCAGCAGGAAGAGGACGAAAATTTGGAGCAGAGGGGACGGCAGTCGAAGGGAGCACACTAGCTGTGGCAGGAGGAGAGACAGGAGGAGCAGGAGTAGCAGCGATCGTAGGGGAGGCAAGGCAGGGGTTGGTGGTGCGGAAACCAGCACTGCATGTTCTGGTGTTGCACGAAGATGCATTGTGAGGTGTGGCCGTGCCTGCTTCAGCAACACACGGTTGAGAGCTGTGTGGTTGACTGTTGCATGGCTCGAAGGACTTTTTTTTAGGCGCCTCAAAACTCGCTTCAGCAACACACGGTGTAGGGCTGTATGGTTGGCCAGTGCATGGCTCGAAAGACCCTGATTGACTTGTTGAACGCTCCTCTGCTGCTGCTGCTGTTGCTGCCGCTGCAAATACTGAAGCTGCTTCTGGTGTTGCATCTGAAGCTTTGGATAATATTGTCATGGACTCTGCTGCTGCTTCTCCTTCTGCTTCTGCTGTTGCTGCTGTTGCTGCTTCTGCTGTTGCTGCTGTTGCTGCTTCTGCTGTTGCTGCTGTTGCTGCTTCTGCTGTTGCTGCTGTTGCTGCTTCTGCTGTTGTTGCTGTTGCTGCTGTTTCTGCTGCTCTTGCTGTTGCTGCTGCTGATGCTTCTGCTCTTTCTGATGCCGTTTCTAGTGCATGTTGTGGCATGGACCGTGCCTGTGCTGGCTGCGCATGGGAGATGGGCTCGGCTACAAGGCACCCCACCAGCTGCCTCCCGCGGATGTACAGATATGCCTGTGGCAGGGGGGGGGGATGGGAAAACTTTTGAGTGGACTCAGAAGTCACCTCGGCTCGGTTACAAGAGCACAGGCAATGTGATCATGATGGGTGCGCATGGGAGATGGGCTCTGCCACAAGGCACCCCACCAGCTGCCTCCCACGCACGCACAAATATGCCTGTGGGGGAGAGAGGATGGGGAAACTTTTGAGTGGACTCAGAAGTCACCTCGTTACAAGAGAAAAGGAAATGTAATTATGATGTGTGCGTCATCCCGCCTGGGAATCTGGCTTTGCTGCAACACGGCATCCCACCAGCTGCCTCCCACGGACGTACAGATATGCCTGTGGGGGAGAGAGAGCGACGAGGGATGGGGGAGTCTGCGGGGAGTGCGTGTGAGTCGACTCAAACGACTCCTCATTAACAATAGCACATGGAATGTGCATGACCCGGCTGGGCATGGGAGGCACCCCACCAGCTGCCTCCCACGGACGTACAAACACGCCTGTTGGGGAGAGAGGGATGAGGGATGGGGAGAGTGTGTGGGGAGAGAGGGACGAGGGAGGGTGTGTGGGAGAGTGGAGGAGGGATGGGGAGAGTGTGTGGGGCGGAGTGTAGAAGTGGGGAGGGAGGGTTTGAAGGCAGGTTTAACACCACCCAGCAGAGCAGCCAGATGGGTGTGACTCTCATGCCCCTCTCCAGCACTCCCACCTGAAGCTTGGTGCCGTCTCGTTCAAGAGTGCACAGCAAGAAAACACCCCTCCCCTCCCCTCCCCTCCCCTCCCCTCCCTTAACACACCCGCTGATGCTCACCTTCCATTGGCCGCCCAGCAGCCACGTGGGGCTCACACCCATTGCCCTCTCCAGCACTCCCACCTGAAGCCAGGCGCCGCCTCGTTCAAAAGAGAACAGCTTGAAAAAATCCTCATCCCACTCCTCTGTCCCTCACCTGCACTTGCCCCTCCACCAATCCAAACTTACCCCTCATCCAAGACAGCAAGCATGAATTTTCCAGGGTGTTTCAGGGAATTCTCCGGATTAACCCCCAACCCCACCCTCCTGCTGCTCACCTTCCATTGGCCGCCCAGCAGCCACGTGGGGCTCACACCCATTGCCCTCTCCAACACCGCTGCTATTTCTTGCATCTGCGTGGGAAAAGGGATATGGACCAAGAGGGGAGAGGGTTCAAAGAGGCAGGAGGAGGAGGAGAAGCAGAGAGACGTGAGAGGGCAGGGCGCAATGGAAACCTGCCAGAGAATTAGGTGGTTTGCAGAAATGTGAAGGGAGGGAACAGGGACAGGAGGGGTGAGAGTGAAGGGGGAAATGAGTGGATAGTCTAGGAGGAGGGAAGGAGGTGGTTAGAATTGGAAGACTCATGAAGGCAAGTGAGTGGTTCTAACCTCCTTTTCTCCCTCTTGCAAGTGAGTGGTTCTAACCTCCTTTTCTCCCTCTTGCAAGTGAGTGGTACTAACCTCCTTTTCTCACTCTTGCAAGTGAGTGGTTCTAACCTCCTTTTCTCACTCTTGCAAGTGAGTGGTACTAAACTCCTTTTCTCACTCTTGCAAGTGAGTGGTACTAACCTCCTTTTCTCACTCTTGCAAGTGAGTGGTTCTAACCTCCTTTTCTCACTCTTGCAAGTGAGTGGTACTAACCTCCTTTTCTCACTCTTGCAAGTGAGTGGTTCTAACCTCCTTTTCTCACTCTTGCAAGTGAGTGGTACTAAACTCCTTTTCTCACTCTTGCAAGTGAGTGGTACTAACCTCCTTTTCTCACTCTTGCAAGTGAGTGGTTCTAACCTCCTTTTCTCACTCTTGCAAGTGAGTGGTACTAAACTCCTTTTCTCCCTCTTGCAAGTGAGTGGTTCTAACCTCCTTTTCTCACTCTTGCAAGTTAGTGGTTCTAACCTCCTTTTCTCACTCTTGCAAGTGAGTGGTACTAACCTCCTTTTCTCACTCTTGCAAGTGAGTGGTTCTAACCTCCTTTTCTCACTCTTGCAAGTGAGTGGTTCTAACCTCCTTTTCTCACTCTTGCAAGTGAGTGGTTCTAACCTCCTTTTCTCACTCTTGCAAGTGAGTGGTACTAACCTCCTTTTCTCACTCTTGCAAGTTAGTGGTTCTAACCTCCTTTTCTCACTCTTGCAAGTGAGTGGTTCTAACCTCCTTTTCTCACTCTTGCAAGTGAGTGGTTCTAACCTCCTTTTCTCACTCTTGCAAGTGAGTGGTTCTAACCTCCTTTTCTCACTCTTGCAAGTGAGTGGTTCTAACCTCCTTTTCTCACTCTTGCAAGTGAGTGGTTCTAACATCCTTTTCTCACTCTTGCAAGTGAGTGGTTCTAACCTCCTTTTCTCACTCTTGCAAGTGAGTGGTACTAACCTCCTTTTCTCACTCTTGCAAGTTAGTGGTTCTAACCTCCTTTTCTCACTCTTGCAAGTGAGTGGTTCTAACCTCCTTTTCTCACTCTTGCAAGTGAGTGGTTCTAACCTCCTTTTCTCCTCTTCCTTCACGCAGGCAAGCGGTGGGTGACACGAAACGAGGGTGACCTGCTGGCCGTGGTTCCAGGCACGCTTGTGCTGCTCACCACGTGCACCTCAACGCACCGCAGTGCACCGTTGTCAAGCGCACACGCATCAACGCACCTTTGCCAGCTGCACTGCGGTGCACTCTGCATGGGTGATGAGCACGATCCGCCCTGCCGCAACCCCTTCACACCCTGCACTCCCCGCGGTCCCTGCTACTGTCTGCACCACCCTCTCATTCCTCCATCCCTGCACAGAAGCGCAATGTCAACAAAGGGACAAGGAGAGGAAAAAGCAGGTTTCATTCCTGGGAGCTGGGCACGAAGCGCAGTAATTCTCTTTGCACTCACTTGCTTAAATCCCAGGAAGTACACCCCACCTCCTCCCAGGAAGTACACCCCACCTCCTCCCAGGAAGTACACCCCACCTCCTCCCAGGAAGTACACCCCACCTCCTCCCAGGAAGTACACCCCACCTCCTCCCAGGAAGTACACCCCACCTCCTCCCAGGAAGTACACCCCACCTCCTCCCAGGAAGTACACCCCACCTCCTCCCAGGAAGTACACCCCACCTCCTCCCAGGAAGTACACCCCACCTCCTCCCAGGAAGTACACCCCACCTCCTCCCAGGAAGTACACCCCACCTCCTCCCCTCACACCTGCGTGGCACTTCTGCCGGGCACGACATGTGAGAGGGGAGCTTGGCAGGGATCGATCGATTTGATTTCCCTCTGGCAAGCTCCCCTCTCAGATTGGGAGGCGCACTGTTGAGAATTCTCAAAAGTGATTGGGAGGCGCACTGCTACCTCCCAATCTCCGCTCCTCCAGCCTGCAACAACAACAACACACACACCTGCACTGTACGTCCTTGCAGCAAAACTCTGCTTCAAAACCAGTCAGATCATACCTCAGGCAAGTACCCCCCCCTCCCTCTCTCTCATCTGGACAGTCACAGCACGGCAGGACAGCCTGTGATGCGCCTCACGCGATGCCTCATCCGACTTTTGAGACGTCTCATAAGTCGCCTCATGGGCTGCCTCATCCGCCTTGAGCCCTCTGACGAACACCAACCCGCACACCCGGACATCACCTCCCAACTCCTCACCTCACCTGAACAGTCACACTTCCACAGAACAGTTGTGATGTGCGTCGTGCGCTGCCTCATCCGCCTTGAGCCCTCTGACGAACACCAACCCGCACACCCGGACATCACCTCCCAACTCCTCACCTCACCTGAACAGTCACACTTCCACAGAACAGCTTGTGATGTGCGTCGTGCACTACCTCATCCGCCTTGAGCCCTCTGACGAACACGAACCCGCACACCCATACCCCACCGCCTCCCCTCTCACCTGGATGGTGACAGTTCCGCAGAACAGTCTGTGATGCGCGTCGTGTGCTGCTTCATCCCCTTTAAGCCCCTTGGCGAACACGAATCCGCACACACGGCACGTGGTGTGCAGCAGGTCCCTGGTCTAGGCGATCCTACAGCACCCCTCCTCTCACCTGGATGGTGACAGTGCCACAGAACAGCCTGTGATGCGCCTCATGTGCTGCCTCATCCGCCTTGAGACCCTTGGCGAACACGAATCCGCACACACGGCACGTGGTGTGAAGCAGGTCCCTGGTCTAGGCGATCCTACAGCACCCCTCCTCTCACCTGGATGGTTACAGTGCCACAGAACAGCTTGCGATGCGCCTCATGCGCCATCTCGTCCGCCTTGAGCCCCTTGGCAAACACGAATCCGCACACACGGCACGTGGTGTGCAGCAGGTCCTTCTGCCCAAAGTCCAAACACGCCTGCACCTGCCTCCTAAGTCCACTACAGCACCCCTCTCACCTGAATTATTACAGTGCCGCAGAACAATCTGTGGTGTGCATCGTGTGCCATCTCGTCCGCCTTGAGACCTTTAGCGAACACGAATCCGCACACACGGCACGTGGTGTGAAGCAGGTCCCTGGTCTAGGCGATCCTACAGCACCCCTCCTCTCACCTGGATGGTTACAGTGCCACAGAACAGCTTGTGATGCGCCTCATGCGCCATCTCGTCCGCTTTAAGCCCCTTGGCAAACACGAATCCGCACACACGGCACGTGGTGTGCAGCAGGTCCTTCTGCCCAAAGTCCAAACACGCCTGCACCTGCCTCCTAAGTCCACTACAGCACCCCTCTCACCTGAATTATTACAGTGCCGCAGAACAATCTGTGGTGTGCATCGTGTGCCATCTCGTCCGCCTTGAGACCTTTAGCAAACACGAATCCGCACACACGGCACGTGGTGTGGAGCAGGTCCTTCTGCCCAAAGTCCAAACACGCCTGCACCTGCTTCCGCTGCCGCTGCTGCTGCTGCTGCTGTTTCTGCTGCGGCCGCTGCTGCAGCTGCTCCGGCCGCTCCGAACCCAGCTGTTCCAGCAGAGTATGGGCCTCTCTCGGACTTGTCGGAAGCTCCTCCTGCAATCGCAGCGAGTGCGTCTGCTCTCGCCCCTCGTGCACACCCTCCTGCCGCTCATCCTCAGCACGCCTCTCGATATTCTGCTCCAACTGCCCTGCCTGCTCTCGACCCTGCTCCAGCCCCTCCTGCCGTGCTTGCTCTTGCTCTCGCCCCTGCTGCCCCAGCCTCTGCTGCTCCACCCGCTGCTGCGCCAGCCCCTGCTGCTCCACCCGCTGCTGCGCCAGCCCCTGCTGCTCCACCCGCTGCTGCGCCAGCCCCTGCTGCTCCTCAATGCTTCTGTGCTCGTCTTCCCCTGTGTTCGCCTCTGCCTTGCGCTTCAGCTTCGATTTCCTCAGCCGTTGGGTCTCGTACTCATCGTCCTCTCGAGGCACATCTGACGGACACGATGCTCCGCCTGACCTCTCCTTGCCGGAGCCATTCCCCTGCCTTAACCAGAAGGCCAATGTGGAGGTGCCACGTGGACGTTCTTCTGACGCTGATAACGCAGGAGCCGACACGACTTTGATATCCGCGATAGAAGCTGTTCTCGTAGGCAGCCTCAAGGTACATCCACTTGGAATGGTTGCTGCGGCTGCTGATGCAACCGCCATTTTGGTTGTGAAAACGTTGCACGCTTCAGGAGAAAAGTCAGGTGAATCGCCAAAAGAGCGGCCTGGTGTGGAGCTGCCTAGCACATGCCGGAGCGCATCCCTGCTTCTGAAAGCCAATCGTCATAAAGGTGAGAAACGGTCTGATCATGTTTGACACGGTACAAGCAGGTTCTGGTCATTCAAGACCCAGGAAATTTTGCGGCTGTAAAGGGAGTTGACATGAAACAATATGCGGATGAATGAGATAAAAGAATCAGGAAACGACGGCCCGTGTATTCCTTCCGCTCTTGCCGTGAACCGTCAACCATCCGCCAAATAACATATTCCATCCGCCTTCTCACACGCCATTTCTTTCACTCTTGCCGTCAACTATCACTCACCCGCCGTCAACCTTCACTCACCCGCCGTCAACCTTCACTCACCCGCCATCAACCTTCACTCACCCGCCGACAGCCATCACTCACCCGCCGTCAGCCATCACTCGACGGATTCTCCTATACGTCACAAGGCGGTCCGTCACGCCAATCGGCTCCTCGCACGTGGCCGACGGCGGCGCGTTGCAGCGGCGATCATCCGAGTCCGAACTCATCAACTCGCGACCCGGCGAGTCGCATGCGCTCCCAGCTCTACACGATTCGCTCCCAAGGTCACACGAGGGGGACTTCGCAGGTATCGGACGCATCGGAGCACCGGAGGATCGGAGTGACTTCTGAGTCAACTCTAACGATTTCTCACGCACCAACTCCGAGTCCGGCGCATCAACGCATCGCCTCAACGCGGCCGTGCACTCAGCCGCTTGAAGAGGAGACGATCTGGGATCTCGGCTACTAGGAAAGGGACCGTCTTTATGACTGGAATAAGGATTCTCGGAGGTTTTAAGCAGTTGGAACTGGCATGTTGGAGCGCCGTGGCACTGAGCCGGGCTTGCACGCGCGGGGTCAGCGGTCGACGGCTTGAGTCGCTTCACCCACGAGTCGAGAGTCCCACGCCGCTCGACCCTCTTTTTCGCCCCAGCTTCCCGCTGCTTCTGCTTCGATGATTCTTTCGGCAATCCTAGGCTCGACGAAACCAGGCTTGACTTCTTGAGGCTCGGCGATTCGAGGTTCGGCGAGCCGAGGCTCGAGTCGACGGCAAAACGCCTCCTCGCTCCCCCATTATTCCCTCCGTCCGAGCCTGACATTGAGGATGCGTTGCGGATCTCCGCGGGGGGGTTTTGAGGCGCCTCAAACGACGCTGATTATGCTTTCAGCTTCTCCGCACGGGCCTCGGAATTGTCCGTGTTTCTGCCGTCTAATCGACGGCACAGAACAAACGACATCACGTTCGCATTAAGACGGATGATTGCGGGCTGGAAACCGAATAGAAATGCAAAGCTCTTTGATACGTGTATCTGTCAAACGCTTCTGATCTGTTCATTGAGAGGACGTGTACAGGCTTGGCTGAGCTACGTGCTCGTGGCGTCGAGGAAAGCTAATACTAGCAGCAATGGGAGCTCGATTCGTAGAAGCAGGAAACCAGGCGGAATCGAACAACGGAAACGTTGTGGAACTCACTAAGGGCGGATCCACAACGTCACTCCAAGGTGAGCCTTGGGATTGCCCAGCATTCACACTACAGAACGTGAGACATTCGAACTGATGTTTCGTCAAAATGGTACGAAAGCCATCAGCTTGGGGTCACAGAGAACATGGCGAGCTCCATCGGAGTAAATCATTTTTGCCTATGCTCGTTCGACACTTCGTAACAACTTCGACCACTCGTGGTAGGAGCATTTGTTCTCCGGAGCTTTCCTGTGACCGAACTTCACATTCGGGAACCCTCCCTGAGAATGTTCGTAGTAACGTCAACATGCGACACGGTTTCAAAATTCCGAATAAACCTCGTTAGTGAAACCTCGTTTCAAAATTCCGAATAAGTATGACAAAGGAACAGTGGCACCTCAGTTCAGGGACAGGGGCTACAACAGTGAGATTATGGTGTTTTTGGCCTTAGGAATGGAAAACCAGGTGGTAGCAAAATCAACCAGGCAGTCACAAGACATCGATAGGTTGTAATTCAGTGAGGCCAAGCAGTTTGAGTGCGGCTAATACTTGAGAGGGTGTAAGTCAATGAGCCAAAGAAGTGAGGGCGTAATTCGATATACCAAACACTAGGCTGATCAAAGAGAAGAGGGCGGAAGGCGGGGAGGGGTAGGGATTGAAATAAGAAATCTCTGGAACCACGGTTTAGTATACATCTATGAAAAAATGTAAACAAAGCTTAGAAACGAACCTACCATAAGATGGAAGTCTGATCTAAGTCAGGAAGGAAGTATGTCAGGGAAGAGAAAGCTGTGCTCAGCTCAAGATGCACCACATGCAGCTGTTGGATAAGAAGAGCCCTTGCTTCATAATGCAGGATACATCCAGAGAAACTTATTTCAGGAGTAACAGCAGTGCAGCAACACTTATTCTTATAGGGACTTCAGTACGAGATGGAACTTCCACTTCATCACACGTAAACATCCCCCTACTGGTACCTCCTCTGCGTCACACACCTGTTCTTCTGCCTGTCCCAGTTACTCTGGATCAGAAATCTCATGCTCTTCATCCCAACGAGATTGTACTCGTACGTTCTGCCTCGGCTGTCCTGACCCTTTTTCGTCTTACCAAAATCTGAAGAGCACTTGTCCGCATTCTCTGCATCTGTGTCGTCCATCCATCCCGTCACACAATCCGGGTCCGTTGCTGCTTCCGCGATTTCGTGAGCGATGCTGGAAAGCATGAAATCGATGGCAGGGTTACCGTTCGGCGACGGATTTCTCTGCCATTCTGCTGGGCACTGCCCGGGATGTCCCACGAACGACAGTACAACCGGTTTTGACTCGAAGGAGTTCATGCTGTGCCATCCTAGAGATTCGGTACAGAAACCCGGGACGGTGACATCCTTGCTGGTAAGAAGCAGGTAGATGCCATTCGCGTCGTACGGAAACGGCTGCCCAGCTCCCATCTTGCTGGAAATAACTGCGACAGAAGATGTGATTTCTATGGTTTAGACAATGACAGAGCGATCATGCGCCAAACTTTTTCGTACTCTGACTCTCGTGCAGTGGCGCATAGATTATGCAGTGACTTTATTTATGCTAAGCGGGGAGACATGGAATGCTGGAAGAGGCAAAATGGTTTCAGTCGTGATGCGTACCTTCCATAACCGTGTCTTGGCCAAAATCCGTTCCCGCCGAGTAGTCGTCATAGACAGTTTTGGCGAGGCGCACCTGGAATGACATGGAACCAGGAAGGAATTGCATAATGCTGGAAACGAGCTGATCGCCGATGCGCTATTAAGCAGCTTGACATGATCCCGTCACCCATGATTCGATCACGCATGCCTTATATATTCGATCGCATGTTACGATCACGCATGTACCGATCACTCAATCACGCCCTACTCACTCGTTTCATCCCTCCTCCCTTCGAGCCACTTGTTAGAACCTGCGGTACAACCCCATCGTTCACCAAGACGGTCACTGGCATGAAAAGTCGCACCTTCTTGCTGACGTTCCTCTTCGCGCCATTACCCCCTTCCTGCGTGTACGCCGCGCTGATCGCCCACCAGCGCTTCACCTTGGGATCCGCGGGACCCCCCTGCTGCTTCGAGTCGGCACCCAACGATCGAATAAAGTTCTCAATTATTTTCTGCCCCGAACCCGCCGGCCAGCTGCCGTAGTAAATAATGTACACGTTGATGGACGGGTTCCCAGTCATCACGGGTCCGCCTCGGTATTTGATCGGAGGGTTTGAGGGGTCAGCGCCCGTTTCGCTCTCGCGCTTTTCGCTCTCAGCGAAATGTATTTTGGAATTGAACGTGTGCAGAGGCGGGCGCGAGCCCTGGTCAACGGTGTCGGTCAGCTGGCGCTGACGGCGGAATTCTTCGTGCGCCAAGGGCGTGCGCGCGATGCGCATAGGCGCACCGGCGGATGCGAGGGGGAGCGGCGAGATGCAGACGAGGGAGAGGACTACGAGCAGCAGGGAGAAGGTGCCAGGGGGTTTCGCCATTGCGAGTGGCTGGGGGAGAACGTGAGGTTCTTCAAATCGAGAAAGTAACGGGGAAAATTCTAGCGCAGATATGCGCCAGACTCACGAGGCTAATCTTGCTTTTTGCGTCGCTTGATTCAGCTGTCAGATGTCATTCGAATCGCTCTTGGGATCAACCGGGATGATTTTATAAATACTGCTAGCTGCGGATGTGGAATGATAAGAAACGGGATCCAAAGCAGGTGAACTGGATGGGTTGAGTCGTGCGACTGAATGAGGTGGGAATGTTGGTTGTAAGAAAGCGCGGACGGGTATGTCACCTCTGAGCACGGCTGTTCTACCGTTTTCTTCATGATTTTCGGCAGGGAAGCCGAGCAAGCATTTCTCCCGGCTGGAATGCACATGTCCAATAATTTCGCGGCTCGATTTCGTGGAAGGTGTTCGGTATGGATGACTGCAGGTCTAGAAACCAGGTTTCCAATAACTGTATATATTTGAAACAGACCGCTCTATATCATTCAGAGCCTTTTTCAAGTGCATTCAAACTTACTTACGCGACCCGCCCCGAACCCCACTCAAAAATTGTGGGTTCGTCAGCTATACTGAGTACAGAGGCGAGTATACTATGCAATAGAACGTGCTATAAATAGTACAAGTACAAAAGCGTAGCTCATATTTTGTATGTGCGAACCAATGTACATGGTTCCATCAGATAGCAGAAATTTGAATGTAAGTGAATTACGGATATACATTTGAAAATATAATCCCATGGTCTAATCTTGTCGTTATCCCTTTATTTCTCCCTTCCAAGGACACGCCTTATTGCGTGCAACTTATGTTGGCTGCCCTGTTTCAGAGGCTTGGCCTGTCCTGGATATGACTTGGCTTGGCTTGGCTTGGCATGGCCTCCCCCCGCCATGAGACAAAGCAGTGAGGGTGTGAGAGTCAATGAGGCAAAGCAGTAAGGGTGTGAGAGTCAATGAGGCAAAGCAGTGAGGGTGTGAGAGTCAATGAGGCAAAGCAGTGAGGGTGTGAGAGTCAATGAGGCAAAGCAGTGAGGGTGTGAGAGTCAATGAGGCAAAGCAGTGAGGGTGTGAGAGTCAAGGAGGCAAAGCAGAGAGGGTGTGAGAGTCAATGAGGCAAAGCAGTGAGGGTGTGAGAGTCAATGAGGCAAAGCAGGGAGGGTATGAGAGTCAATGAGGCAAAGCAGCGAGGGTGTGAGAGTCAATGAGGCAAAGCCGTGAGGGTGTGAGAGTCAATGAGGCAAAGCAGTGAGGGTGTGAGAGTCAACGAGGCAAAGCAGTGAGGGTGTGAGATTCAATGAGGCAAAGCAGTGAGGGTATGAGAGTCAACGATGCAAATCAGTGAGGGTGTGAGAGTCAATGAGGCAAAGCAGTGAGGGTGTGAGAGTCAATGAGGCAAAGCAGTGAGGGTGTGAGAGTCAACGAGGCAAAGCAGTGAGGGTGTGAGAGTCAATGAGGCAAAGCAGTGAGGGTGTGAGAGTCAATGAGGCAAAGCAGTGATGGTGTGAGAGTCAAAGAGGCAAAGCAGTGAGGGTGTGAAAGTCAATGAGGCAAAGCAGTGAGGGTCTGAGAGTCAATGAGGCAAAGCAGTGAGGGTGTGAGAGTCAACGACGCAAAGCAGTGAGGGTGTGAGAGTCAATGAGGCAAAGCACTGAGGTTGTGAGAGTCAACGAGGCAAAGCAGTGAGGGTGTGAGAGTCAACGAGGCAAAGCAGTGAGGGTGTGAGAGTCAATGAGGCAAAGCAGTGAGGGTGTGAGAGTCAACGAGGCAAAGCAGTGAGGGTGTGAGAGTCAATGAGGCAAAGCAGTGAGGGTGTGAGAGTCAATGAGGCAAAGCAGTGAGGGTGTGAGAGTCAACGAGGCAAAGCAGTGAGGGTGTGAGATTCAACGAGGCAAAGCAGTGAGGGTGTGAGAGTCAACGAGGCAAAGCAGTGAGGGTATGAGAGTCAACGATGCAAATCAGTGAGGGTGTGAGAGTCAATGAGGCAAAGCAGTGAGGGTGTGAGAGTCAACGAGACAAAGCTGTGAGGGTGTGAGAGTCAACGAGGCAAAGCTGTGAGGGTGTGAGAGTCAACGAGGCAAAGCAGTGAGGGTGTGAGAGTCAACGAGGCAAAGCAGTGAGGGTGTGAGAGTCAACGAGGCAAAGCAGTGAGGGTGTGAGAGTCAATGAGGCAAAGCAGTGAGGGTGTGAGAGTTAATGAGGCAAAGCAGTGAGGGTGTGAGAGTCAATGAGGCAAAGCAGTGAGGGTGTGAGAGTCAACGAGGCAAAGCAGTGAGGGTGTGAGAGTCAACGAGACAAAGCAGTGAGGTTGTGAGAGTCAACGAGGCAAAGCAGTGAGGGTGTGAGAGTCAACGAGGCAAAGCAGTGAGGGTGTGAGAGTCAATGAGGCAAAGCAGTGAGGGTGTGAGAGTCAATGAGGCAAAGCAGTGAGGGTGTGAGAGTCAATGAGGCAAAGCAGTGAGGGTGTGAGAGTCAACGAGGCAAAGCAGTGAGGGTGTAAGAGTCAATGAGGCAAAGCAGTGAGGGTGTGAGAGTCAACGAGACAAAGCAGTGAGGTTGTGAGAGTCAACGAGGCAAAGCAGGGAGGGTGTGAGAGTCAACGAGGCAAAGCAGTGAGGGTGTGAGAGTCAATGAGGCAAAGCAGTGAGGGTGTGAGAGTCAACGAGGCAAAGCAGTGAGGGTGTGAGAGTCAATGAGGCAAAGCTGTGAGGGTGTGAGAGTCAAGGAGGCAAAGCAGTGAGGGTATGAGAGTCAATGAGGCAAAGCAGTGAGGGTGTGAGAGTCAATGAGGCAAAGTAGTGAGGGTTTGAGAGTCAACGAGGCAAAGCAGTGAGGGTGTGAGAGTCAACGAGGCAAAGCAGTGAGGGTATGAGAGTCAACGATGCAAATCAGTGAGGGTGTGAGAGTCAATGAGGCAAAGCAGTGAGGGTGTGAGAGTCAACGAGACAAAGCTGTGAGGGTGTGAGAGTCAACGAGGCAAAGCTGTGAGGGTGTGAGAGTCAACGAGGCAAAGCAGTGAGGGTGTGAGAGTCAATGAGGCAAAGCAGTGAGGGTGTGAGAGTCAACGAGGCAAAGCAGTGAGGGTGTGAGAGTCAATGAGGCAAAGCAGTGAGGGTGTGAGAGTCAATGAGGCAAAGCAGTGAGGGTGTGAGAGTCAATGAGGCAAAGCAGTGAGGGTGTGAGAGTCAATGAGGCAAAGCTGTGAGGGTGTGAGAGTCAACGAGGCAAAGCAGTGAGGGTGTGAGAGTCAATGAGGCAAAGCAGTGAGGGTGTGAGAGTCAATGAGGCAAAGCAGTGAGGGTGTGAGAGTCAACGAGACAAAGCAGTGAGGTTGTGAGAGTCAACGAGGCAAAGCAGTGAGGGTGTGAGAGTCAACGAGGCAAAGCAGTGAGGGTGTGAGAGTCAATGAGGCAAAGCAGTGAGGGTGTGAGAGTCAATGAGGCAAAGCAGTGAGGGTGTGAGAGTCAATGAGGCAAAGCAGTGAGGGTGTGAGAGTCAATGAGGCAAAGCAGTGAGGGTGTGAGAGTCAATGAGGCAAAGCAGTGAGGGTGTAAGAGTCAATGAGGCAAAGCAGTGAGGGTGTGAGAGTCAACGAGGCAAAGCAGTGAGGGTGTGAGAGTCAATGAGGCAAAGCAGTGAGGGTGTGAGAGTCAACGAGGCAAAGCAGTGAGGGTGTGAGAGTCAACGAGGCAAAGCAGTGAGGGTGTGAGAGTCAATGAGGCAAAGCAGTGAGGGTGTGAGAGTCAATGAGGCAAAGCTGTGAGGGTGTGAGAGTCAATGAGGCAAAGCAGTGAGGGTGTGAGAGTCAATGAGGCAAAGCAGTGAGGGTGTGAGAGTCAACGAGACAAAGCAGTGAGGGTGTGAGAGTCAACGAGGCAAAGCAGTGAGGGTGTGAGAGTCAACGAGGCAAAGCAGTGAGGGTGTGAGAGTCAATGAGGCAAAGCAGTGAGGGTGTGAGAGTCAATGAGGCAAAGCTGTGAGGGTGTGAGAGTCAATGAGGCAAAGCAGTGAGGGTGTGAGAGTCAATGCTGCAAACCGGTGAGGGTGTGAGAGTCAACGAGACAAAGCAGTGAGGGTGTGAGAGTCAACGAGGCAAAGCAGTGAGGGTGTGAGAGTCAATGAGGCAAAGCAGTGAGGGTGTGAGAGTCAACGAGGCAAAGCAGTGAGGGTGTGAGAGTCAACGAGGCAAAGCAGTGAGGGTGTGAGAGTCAATGAGGCAAAGCAGTGAGGGTGTGAGAGTTAATGAGGCAAAGCAGTGAGGGTGTGAGAGTCAATGAGGCAAAGCAGTGAGGGTGTGAGAGTCAACGAGGCAAAGCAGTGAGGGTGTGAGAGTCAATGAGGCAAAGCAGTGAGGGTGTAAGAGTCAATGAGGCAAAGCAGTGAGGGTGTGAGAGTCAATGAGGCAAAGCAGTGAGGGTGTGAGAGTCAATGAGGCAAAGCAGTGAGGGTGTGAGAGTCAACGAGGCAAAGCAGTGAGGGTGTGAGAGTCAATGAGGCAAAGCAGTGAGGGTGTAAGAGTCAATGAGGCAAAGCAGTGAGGGTGTGAGAGTCAACGAGACAAAGCAGTGAGGTTGTGAGAGTCAACGAGGCAAAGCAGGGAGGGTGTGAGAGTCAACGAGGCAAAGCAGTGAGGGTGTGAGAGTCAATGAGGCAAAGCAGTGAGGGTGTGAGAGTCAACGAGGCAAAGCAGTGAGGGTGTGAGAGTCAATGAGGCAAAGCAGTGAGGGTGTAAGAGTCAATGAGGCAAAGCAGTGAGGGTGTGAGAGTCAACGAGACAAAGCAGTGAGGTTGTGAGAGTCAACGAGGCAAAGCAGGGAGGGTGTGAGAGTCAACGAGGCAAAGCAGTGAGGGTGTGAGAGTCAATGAGGCAAAGCAGTGAGGGTGTGAGAGTCAACGAGGCAAAGCAGTGAGGGTGTGAGAGTCAATGAGGCAAAGCTGTGAGGGTGTGAGAGTCAATGAGGCAAAGCAGTGAGGGTATGAGAGTCAATGAGGCAAAGCAGTGAGGGTGTGAGAGTCAACGAGACAAAGTAGTGAGGGTTTGAGAGTCAACGAGGCAAAGCAGTGAGGGTGTGAGAGTCAACGAGGCAAAGCAGTGAGGGTATGAGAGTCAACGATGCAAATCAGTGAGGGTGTGAGAGTCAATGAGGCAAAGCAGTGAGGGTGTGAGAGTCAACGAGACAAAGCTGTGAGGGTGTGAGAGTCAACGAGGCAAAGCTGTGAGGGTGTGAGAGTCAACGAGGCAAAGCAGTGAGGGTGTGAGAGTCAATGAGGCAAAGCAGTGAGGGTGTGAGAGTCAACGAGGCAAAGCAGTGAGGGTGTGAGAGTCAATGAGGCAAAGCAGTGAGGGTGTGAGAGTCAATGAGGCAAAGCAGTGAGGGTGTGAGAGTCAATGAGGCAAAGCAGTGAGGGTGTGAGAGTCAATGACGCAAAGCAGTGAGGGTGTGAGAGTCAATGAGGCAAAGCAGTGAGGGTGTGAGAGTCAATGAGGCAAAGCTGTGAGGGTGTGAGAGTCAACGAGGCAAAGCAGTGAGGGTGTGAGAGTCAATGAGGCAAAGCAGTGAGGGTGTGAGAGTCAATGAGGCAAAGCAGTGAGGGTGTGAGAGTCAACGAGGCAAAGCAGTGAGGGTGTGAGAGTCAATGAGGCAAAGCAGTGAGGGTGTGAGAGTCAATGAGGCAAAGCAGTGATGGTGTGAGAGTCAAAGAGGCAAAGCAGTGAGGGTGTGAAAGTCAATGAGGCAAAGCAGTGAGGGTCTGAGAGTCAATGAGGCAAAGCAGTGAGGGTGTGAGAGTCAACGAGGCAAAGCAGTGAGGGTGTGAGAGTCAATGAGGCAAAGCAGTGAGGGTGTGAGAGTCAACGAGGCAAAGCAGTGAGGGTGTGAGAGTCAACGAGGCAAAGCAGTGAGGGTGTGAGAGTCAATGAGGCAAAGCAGTGAGGGTGTGAGAGTCAACGAGGCAAAGCAGTGAGGGTGTGAGAGTCAATGAGGCAAAGCAGTGAGGGTGTGAGAGTCAATGAGGCAAAGCAGTGAGGGTGTGAGATTCAACGAGGCAAAGCAGCGAGGGTGTGAGAGTCAACGAGGCAAAGCAGTGAGGGTATGAGAGTCAACGATGCAAATCAGTGAGGGTGTGAGAGTCAATGAGGCAAAGCAGTGAGGGTGTGAGAGTCAACGAGACAAAGCTGTGAGGGTGTGAGAGTCAACGAGGCAAAGCTGTGAGGGTGTGAGAGTCAACGAGGCAAAGCAGTGAGGGTGTGAGAGTCAACGAGGCAAAGCAGTGAGGGTGTGAGAGTCAATGAGGCAAAGCAGTGAGGGTGTGAGAGTCAATGAGGCAAAGCAGTGAGGGTGTGAGAGTCAATGAGGCAAAGCAGTGAGCGTGTGAGAGTCAATGAGGCAAAGCTGTGAGGGTGTGAGAGTCAACGAGGCAAAGCAGTGAGGGTGTGAGAGTCAATGAGGCAAAGCAGTGAGGGTGTGAGAGTCAATGAGGCAAAGCAGTGAGGGTGTGAGAGTCAACGAGACAAAGCAGTGAGGTTGTGAGAGTCAACGAGGCAAAGCAGTGAGGGTGTGAGAGTCAACGAGGCAAAGCAGTGAGGGTGTGAGAGTCAATGAGGCAAAGCAGTGAGGGTGTGAGAGTCAATGAGGCAAAGCAGTGAGGGTGTGAGAGTCAATGAGGCAAAGCAGTGAGGGTGTGAGAGTCAATGAGGCAAAGCAGTGAGGGTGTGAGAGTCAATGAGGCAAAGCAGTGAGGGTGTAAGAGTCAATGAGGCAAAGCAGTGAGGGTGTGAGAGTCAACGAGGCAAAGCAGTGAGGGTGTGAGAGTCAATGAGGCAAAGCAGTGAGGGTGTGAGAGTCAACGAGGCAAAGCAGTGAGGGTGTGAGAGTCAACGAGGCAAAGCAGTGAGGGTGTGAGAGTCAATGAGGCAAAGCAGTGAGGGTGTGAGAGTCAATGAGGCAAAGCTGTGAGGGTGTGAGAGTCAATGAGGCAAAGCAGTGAGGGTGTGAGAGTCAATGAGGCAAAGCAGTGAGGGTGTGAGAGTCAACGAGACAAAGCAGTGAGGGTGTGAGAGTCAACGAGGCAAAGCAGTGAGGGTGTGAGAGTCAATGAGGCAAAGCAGTGAGGGTGTGAGAGTCAATGAGGCAAAGCAGTGAGGGTGTGAGAGTCAATGAGGCAAAGCAGTGAGGGCGTAAGAGTCAATGAGGCAAAGCAGTGAGGGTGTGAGAGTCAACGAGGCAAAGCAGTGAGGGTGTGAGAGTCAATGAGGCAAAGCAGTGAGGGTGTGAGAGTCAACGAGGCAAAGCAGTGAGGGTGTGAGAGTCAACGAGGCAAAGCAGTGAGGGTGTGAGAGTCAATGAGGCAAAGCAGTGAGGGTGTGAGAGTCAATGAGGCAAAGCTGTGAGGGTGTGAGAGTCAATGAGGCAAAGCAGTGAGGGTGTGAGAGTCAATGAGGCAAAGCAGTGAGGGTGTGAGAGTCAATGAGGCAAAGCTGTGAGGGTGTGAGAGTCAATGAGGCAAAGCAGTGAGGGTGTGAGAGTCAATGCTGCAAACCGGTGAGGGTGTGAGAGTCAACGAGACAAAGCAGTGAGGGTGTGAGAGTCAACGAGGCAAAGCAGTGAGGGTGTGAGAGTCAATGAGGCAAAGCAGTGAGGGTGTGAGAGTCAACGAGGCAAAGCAGTGAGGGTGTGAGAGTCAACGAGGCAAAGCAGTGAGGGTGTGAGAGTCAATGAGGCAAAGCAGTGAGGGTGTGAGAGTTAATGAGGCAAAGCAGTGAGGGTGTGAGAGTCAATGAGGCAAAGCAGTGAGGGTGTGAGAGTCAACGAGGCAAAGCAGTGAGGGTGTGAGAGTCAATGAGGCAAAGCAGTGAGGGTGTAAGAGTCAATGAGGCAAAGCAGTGAGGGTGTGAGAGTCAACGAGACAAAGCAGTGAGGTTGTGAGAGTCAACGAGGCAAAGCAGGGAGGGTGTGAGAGTCAACGAGGCAAAGCAGTGAGGGTGTGAGAGTCAATGAGGCAAAGCAGTGAGGGTGTGAGAGTCAACGAGGCAAAGCAGTGAGGGTGTGAGAGTCAATGAGGCAAAGCTGTGAGGGTGTGAGAGTCAATGAGGCAAAGCAGTGAGGGTATGAGAGTCAATGAGGCAAAGCAGTGAGGGTGTGAGAGTCAATGAGGCAAAGCAGTGAGGGTATGAGAGTCAATGAGGCAAAGCAGTGAGGGTGTGAGAGTCAACGAGACAAAGTAGTGAGGGTTTGAGAGTCAACGAGGCAAAGCAGTGAGGGTCTGAGAGTCAACGAGGCAAAGCAGTGAGGGTATGAGAGTCAACGATGCAAATCAGTGAGGGTGTGAGAGTCAATGAGGCAAAGCAGTGAGGGTGTGAGAGTCAACGAGACAAAGCTGTGAGGGTGTGAGAGTCAACGAGGCAAAGCTGTGAGGGTGTGAGAGTCAACGAGGCAAAGCAGTGAGGGTGTGAGAGTCAATGAGGCAAAGCAGTGAGGGTGTGAGAGTCAACGAGGCAAAGCAGTGAGGGTGTGAGAGTCAATGAGGCAAAGCAGTGAGGGTGTGAGAGTCAATGAGGCAAAGCAGTGAGGGTGTGAGAGTCAATGAGGCAAAGCAGTGAGGGTGTGAGAGTCAATGACGCAAAGCAGTGAGGGTGTGAGAGTCAATGAGGCAAAGCAGTGAGGGTGTGAGAGTCAATGAGGCAAATCTGTGAGGGTGTGAGAGTCAACGAGGCAAAGCAGTGAGGGTGTGAGAGTCAATGAGGCAAAGCAGTGAGGGTGTGAGAGTCAATGAGGCAAAGCAGTGAGGGTGTGAGAGTCAACGAGGCAAAGCAGTGAGGGTGTGAGAGTCAATGAGGCAAAGCAGTGAGGGTGTGAGAGTCAGTGATGGTGTGAGAGTCAAAGAGGCAAAGCAGTGAGGGTGTGAAAGTCAATGAGGCAAAGCAGTGAGGGTCTGAGAGTCAATGAGGCAAAGCAGTGAGGGTGTGAGAGTCAACGAGGCAAAGCAGTGAGGGTGTGAGAGTCAATGAGGCAAAGCAGTGAGGGTGTGAGAGTCAACGAGGCAAAGCAGTGAGGGTGTGAGAGTCAACGAGGCAAAGCAGTGAGGGTGTGAGAGTCAATGAGGCAAAGCAGTGAGGGTGTGAGAGTCAACGAGGCAAAGCAGTGAGGGTGTGAGAGTCAATGAGGCAAAGCAGTGAGGGTGTGAGAGTCAATGAGGCAAAGCAGTGAGGGTGTGAGATTCAACGAGGCAAAGCAGTGAGGGTGTGAGAGTCAACGAGGCAAAGCAGTGAGGGTATGAGAGTCAACGATGCAAATCAGTGAGGGTGTGAGAGTCAATGAGGCAAAGCAGTGAGGGTGTGAGAGTCAACGAGACAAAGCTGTGAGGGTGTGAGAGTCAACGAGGCAAAGCTGTGAGGGTGTGAGAGTCAACGAGGCAAAGCAGTGAGGGTGTGAGAGTCAACGAGGCAAAGCAGTGAGGGTGTGAGAGTCAATGAGGCAAAGCAGTGAGGGTGTGAGAGTCAATGAGGCAAAGCAGTGAGGGTGTGAGAGTCAATGAGGCAAAGCAGTGAGGGTGTGAGAGTCAATGAGGCAAAGCTGTGAGGGTGTGAGAGTCAACGAGGCAAAGCAGTGAGGGTGTGAGAGTCAATGAGGCAAAGCAGTGAGGGTGTGAGAGTCAATGAGGCAAAGCAGTGAGGGTGTGAGAGTCAACGAGACAAAGCAGTGAGGTTGTGAGAGTCAACGAGGCAAAGCAGTGAGGGTGTGAGAGTCAACGAGGCAAAGCAGTGAGGGTGTGAGAGTCAATGAGGCAAAGCAGTGAGGGTGTGAGAGTCAATGAGGCAAAGCAGTGAGGGTGTGAGAGTCAATGACGCAAAGCAGTGAGGGTGTGAGAGTCAATGAGGCAAAGCTGTGAGGGTGTGAGAGTCAACGAGGCAAAGCAGTGAGGGTGTGAGAGTCAATGAGGCAAAGCAGTGAGGGTGTGAGAGTCAATGAGGCAAAGCAGTGAGGGTGTGAGAGTCAACGAGGCAAAGCAGTGAGGGTGTGAGTCAATGAGGCAAAGCAGTGAGGGTGTGAGAGTCAATGAGGCAAAGCAGTGATGGTGTGAGAGTCAACGAGGCAAAGCAGTGAGGGTGTGAGAGTCAATGAGGCAAAGCAGTGAGGGTGTGAGAGTCAATGAGGCAAAGCAGTGAGGGTGTGAGAGTCAATGAGGCAAAGCAGTGAGGGTGTGAGAGTCAATGACGCAAAGCAGTGAGGGTGTGAGAGTCAATGAGGCAAAGCAGTGAGGGTGTGAGTCAATGAGGCAAAGCTGTGAGGGTGTGAGAGTCAACGAGGCAAAGCAGTGAGGGTGTGAGAGTCAATGAGGCAAAGCAGTGAGGGTGTGAGAGTCAACGAGGCAAAGCAGTGAGGGTGTGAGAGTCAATGAGGCAAAGCAGTGAGGGTGTGAGAGTCAATGAGGCAAAGCAGTGAGGGTGTGAGAGTCAATGAGGCAAAGCAGTGAGGGTGTGAGAGTCGACGAGGCAAAGCAGTGAGGGTGTGAGAGTCAATGAGGCAAATCAGTGAGGGTGTGAGAGTCAATGAGGCAAAGCAGTGAGGGTGTGAGAGTCAACGAGGCAAAGCTGTGAGGGTGTGAGAGTCAACGAGGCAAAGCAGTGAGGGTGTGAGAGTCAATGAGGCAAAGCTGTGAGGGTGTGAGAGTCAACGAGACAAAGCTGTGAGGGTGTGAGAGTCAACGAGGCAAAGCAGTGAGGGTGTGAGAGTCAATGAGGCAAAGCAGTGAGGGTGTGAGAGTCAACGATGCAAATCAGTGAGGGTGTGAGAGTCAATGAGGCAAAGCAGTGAGGGTGTGAGAGTCAACGAGACAAAGCAGTGAGGGTGTGCGAGTCAATGAGGCAAAGCAGTGAGGGTGTGAGAGTCAATGAGGCAAAGCAGTGAGGGTGTGAGAGTCAATGAGACAAAGCAGTGAGGGTGTGAGAGTCAACGAGGCAAAGTAGTGAGGGTGTGAGAGTCAACGAGACAAAGCAGTGAGGGTGTGAGAGTCAACGAGGCAAAGCAGTGAGGGTGTGAGAGTCAATGAGGCAAAGCAGTGAGGGTGTGAGAGTCAACGAGGCAAAGCAGTGAGGGTGTGAGAGTCAATGAGGCAAAGCAGTGAGGGTGTGAGAGTCAATGAGGCAAAGCAGTGAGTGTGTGAGAGTCAACGAGGCAAAGCAGTGAGGGTGTGAGAGTCAATGACGCAAAGCAGTGAGGGTGTGAGAGTCAATGAGGCAAAGCAGTGAGGGTGTGAGAGTCAATGAGGCAAAGCAGTGAGGGTGTGAGAGTCAAAGAGGCAAAGCAGTGAGGGTGTGAGAGTCAATGAGGCAAAGCAGTGAGGGTGTGAGAGTCAACGAGGCAAAGCAGTGAGGGTGTGAGAGTCAACGAGGCAAAGCAGTGAGGGTGTGAGAGTCAATGAGGCAAAGCAGTGAGGGTGTGAGAGTCAAAGAGTTAAAGCAGTGAGGGTGTGAGAGTCAATGAGGGCAAAGCAGTGAGGGTGTGAGAGTCAACGAGGCAAAGCAGTGAGGGTGTGAGAGTCAATGAGGCAAAGCAGTGAGGGTGTGAGAGTCAATGAGGCAAAGCAGTGAGGGTGTGAGAGTCAATGAGGCAAAGCAGTGAGGGTGTGAGAGTCAATGAGGCAAAGCAGTGAGGGTGTGAGAGTCAAAGAGGCAAAGCAGTGAGGGTGTGAGAGTCAATGAGGCAAAGCAGTGAGGGTGTGAGAGTCAACGAGGCAAAGCAGTGAGGGTGTGAGAGTCAACGAGGCAAAGCAGTGAGGGTATGAGAGTCAACGATGCAAATCAGTGAGGGTGTGAGAGTCAATGAGGCAAAGCAGTGAGGGTATAAGAGTCAATGAGGCAAAGCAGTGAGGGTGTGAGAGTCAACGAGGCAAAGCAGTGAGGGTGTGAGAGTCAATGAGGCAAAGCAGTGAGGGTGTGAGAGTCAACGATGGAAATCAGTGAGGGTGTGAGAGTCAATGAGGCAAAGCAGTGAGGGTGTGAGAGTCAACGAGACAAAGCAGTGAGGGTGTGCGAGTCAATGAGGCAAAGCAGTGAGGGTGTGAGAGTCAATGAGGCAAAGCAGTGAGGGTGTGAGAGTCAATGAGACAAAGCAGTGAGGGTGTGAGAGTCAACGAGGCAAAGTAGTGAGGGTGTGAGAGTCAACGAGACAAAGCAGTGAGGGTGTGAGAGTCAACGAGGCAAAGCAGTGAGGGTGTGAGAGTCAATGAGGCAAAGCAGTGAGGGTGTGAGAGTCAACGAGGCAAAGCAGTGAGGGTGTGAGAGTCAATGAGGCAAAGCAGTGAGGGTGTGAGAGTCAATGAGGCAAAGCAGTGAGGGTGTGAGAGTCAACGAGGCAAAGCAGTGAGGGTGTGAGAGTCAATGAGGCAAAGCCGTGAGGGTGTGAGAGTCAATGAGGCAAAGCAGTGAGGGTGTGAGAGTCAATGAGGCAAAGCAGTGAGGGTGTGAGAGTCAAAGAGGCAAAGCAGTGAGGGTGTGAGAGTCAATGAGGCAAAGCAGTGAGGGTGTGAGAGTCAACGAGGCAAAGCAGTGAGGGTGTGAGAGTCAACGAGGCAAAGCAGTGAGGGTGTGAGAGTCAATGAGGCAAAGCAGTGAGGGTGTGAGAGTCAAAGAGTTAAAGCAGTGAGGGTGTGAGAGTCAATGAGGCAAAGCAGCGAGGGTGTGAGAGTCAATGAGGCAAAGCAGTGAGGGTGTGAGAGTCAATGAGGCAAAGCAGTGAGGGTGTGAGAGTCAATGAGGCAAAGCAGTGAGGGTGTGAGAGTCAAAGAGGCAAAGCAGTGAGGGTGTGAGAGTCAATGAGGCAAAGCAGTGAGGGTGTGAGAGTCAACGAGGCAAAGCAGTGAGGGTGTGAGAGTCAACGAGGCAAAGCAGTGAGGGTATGAGAGTCAACGATGCAAATCAGTGAGGGTGTGAGAGTCAATGAGGCAAAGCAGTGAGGGTATAAGAGTCAATGAGGCAAAGCAGTGAGGGTGTGAGAGTCAACGAGGCAAAGCAGTGAGGGTGTGAGAGTCAATGAGGCAAAGCAGTGAGGGTGTGAGAGTCAACGATGGAAATCAGTGAGGGTGTGAGAGTCAATGAGGCAAAGCAGTGAGGGTGTGAGAGTCAACGAGACAAAGCAGTGAGGGTGTGCGAGTCAATGAGGCAAAGCAGTGAGGGTGTGAGAGTCAATGAGGCAAAGCAGTGAGGGTGTGAGAGTCAATGAGACAAAGCAGTGAGGGTGTGAGAGTCAACGAGGCAAAGCAGTGAGGGTGTGAGAGTCAACGAGACAAAGCAGTGAGGGTGTGAGAGTCAACGAGGCAAAGCAGTGAGGGTGTGAGAGTCAATGAGGCAAAGCAGTGAGGGTGTGAGAGTCAACGAGGCAAAGCAGTGAGGGTGTGAGAGTCAATGAGGCAAAGCAGTGAGGGTGTGAGAGTCAATGAGGCAAAGCAGTGAGGGTGTGAGAGTCAACGAGGCAAAGCAGTGAGGGTGTGAGAGTCAATGAGGCAAAGCCGTGAGGGTGTGAGAGTCAATGAGGCAAAGCAGTGAGGGTGTGAGAGTCAATGAGGCAAAGCAGTGAGGGTGTGAGAGTCAAAGAGGCAAAGCAGTGAGGGTGTGAGAGTCAATGAGGCAAAGCAGTGAGGGTGTGAGAGTCAACGAGGCAAAGCAGTGAGGGTGTGAGAGTCAACGAGGCAAAGCAGTGAGGGTGTGAGAGTCAATGAGGCAAAGCAGTGAGGGTGTGAGAGTCAAAGAGTTAAAGCAGTGAGGGTGTGAGAGTCAATGAGGGCAAAGCAGTGAGGGTGTGAGAGTCAACGAGGCAAAGCAGTGAGGGTGTGAGAGTCAATGAGGCAAAGCAGTGAGGGTGTGAGAGTCAATGAGGCAAAGCAGTGAGGGTGTGAGAGTCAATGAGGCAAAGCAGTGAGGGTGTGAGAGTCAATGAGGCAAAGCAGTGAGGGTGTGAGAGTCAAAGAGGCAAAGCAGTGAGGGTGTGAGAGTCAATGAGGCAAAGCAGTGAGGGTGTGAGAGTCAACGAGGCAAAGCAGTGAGGGTGTGAGAGTCAACGAGGCAAAGCAGTGAGGGTATGAGAGTCAACGATGCAAATCAGTGAGGGTGTGAGAGTCAATGAGGCAAAGCAGTGAGGGTATAAGAGTCAATGAGGCAAAGCAGTGAGGGTGTGAGAGTCAATGAGGCAAAGCAGTGAGGGTGTGAGAGTCAATGAGGCAAAGCAGTGAGGGTGTGAGAGACAATGAGGCAAAGCAGTGAGGGTGTGAGAGTCAACGAGACAAAGCAGTGAGGGTGTGAGAGTCAATGAGGCAAAGCAGTGAGGGTGTGAGAGTCAATGAGGCAAAGCAGTGAGGGTGTGAGAGTCAACGAGGCAAAGCAGTGAGGGTGTGAGAGTCAATGAGGCAAAGCAGTGAGGGTGTGAGAGTCAATGAGGCAAAGCAGTGAGGGTGTGAGAGTCAACGAGGCAAAGCAGTGAGGGTGTGAGAGTCAATGAGGCAAAGCCGTGAGGGTGTGAGAGTCAACGAGGCAAAGCAGTGAGGGTGTGAGAGTCAACGAGGCAAAGCAGTGAGGGTATGAGAGTCAACGATGCAAATCAGTGAGGGTGTGAGAGTCAATGAGGCAAAGCAGTGAGGGTATAAGAGTCAATGAGGCAAAGCAGTGAGGGTGTGAGAGTCAATGAGGCAAAGCAGTGAGGGTGTGAGAGTCAATGAGGCAAAGCAGTGAGGGTGTGAGAGACAATGAGGCAAAGCAGTGAGGGTGTGAGAGTCAACGAGACAAAGCAGTGAGGGTGTGAGAGTCAATGAGGCAAAGCAGTGAGGGTGTGAGAGTCAATGAGGCAAAGCAGTGAGGGTGTGAGAGTCAACGAGGCAAAGCAGTGAGGGTGTGAGAGTCAATGAGGCAAAGCAGTGAGGGTGTGAGAGTCAATGAGGCAAAGCAGTGAGGGTGTGAGAGTCAACGAGGCAAAGCAGTGAGGGTGTGAGAGTCAATGAGGCAAAGCCGTGAGGGTGTGAGAGTCAATGAGGCAAAGCAGTGAGGGTGTGAGAGTCAATGAGGCAAAGCAGTGAGGGTGTGAGAGTCAATGAGGCAAAGCAGTGAGGGTGTGAGAGTCAATGAGGCAAAGCAGTGAGGGTGTGAGAGTCAACGAGGCAAAGCAGTGAGGGTGTGAGAGTCAACGAGGCAAAGCAGTGAGGGTGTGAGAGTCAATGAGGCAAAGCAGTGAGGGTGTGAGAGTCAAAGAGTTAAAGCAGTGAGGGTGTGAGAGTCAATGAGGGCAAAGCAGTGAGGGTGTGAGAGTCAACGAGGCAAAGCAGTGAGGGTGTGAGAGTCAATGAGGCAAAGCAGTGAGGGTGTGAGAGTCAATGAGGCAAAGCAGTGAGGGTGTGAGAGTCAATGAGGCAAAGCAGTGAGGGTGTGAGAGTCAATGACGCAAAGCAGTGAGGGTGTGAGAGTCAATGAGGCAAAGCAGTGAGGGTGTGAGAGTCAATGAGGCAAAGCTGTGAGGGTGTGAGAGTCAACGAGGCAAAGCAGTGAGGGTGTGAGAGTCAATGAGGCAAAGCAGTGAGGGTGTGAGAGTCAATGAGGCAAAGCAGTGAGGTGTGAGAGTCAACGAGGCAAAGCAGTGAGGGTGTGAGAGTCAATGAGGCAAAGCAGTGAGGGTGTGAGAGTCAACGAGGCAAAGCAGTGAGGGTGTGAGAGTCAATGAGGCAAAGCAGTGAGGGTGTGAGAGTCAACGAGACAAAGCAGTGAGGGTGTGAGAGTCAACGAGGCAAAGCAGTGAGGGTGTGAGAGTCAATGAGGCAAAGCAGTGAGGGCGTGAGAGTCAATGAGGCAAAGCAGTGAGGGTGTGAGAGTCAACGAGACAAATCTGTGAGGGTGTGAGAGTCAATGAGGCAAAGCAGTGAGGGTGTGAGAGTCAACGAGGCAAAGCAGTGAGGGTGTGAGAGTCAACGAGGCAAAGCAGTGAGGGTGTGAGAGTCAATGAGGCAAATCAGTGAGGGTGTGAGAGTCAATGAGGCAAAGCAGTGAGGGTGTGAGAGTCAATGAGGCAAAGCAGTGAGGTTGTGAGAGTCAATGAGGCAAAGCAGTGAGGGTGTGAGAGTCAATGAGGCAAAGCAGTGAGGGTATGAGAGTCAATGAGGCAAAGCAGTGAGGGTGTGAGTGTCAACGAGACAAAGCTGTGAGGGTGTGAGAGTCAACGAGGCAAAGCAGTGAGGGTATGAGAGTCAACGATGCAAATCAGTGAGGGTGTGAGAGTCAATGAGGCAAAGCAGTGAGGGTGTAAGAGTCAATGAGTCAAAGCAGTGAGGGTGTGAGAGTCAATGAGGCAAAGCAGTGAGGGTGTGAGAGTCAATGAGGCAAAGCAGTGAGGGTGTGAGAGTCAATGAGGCAAAGCTGTGAGGGTGTGAGAGTCAACGAGACAAAGCTGTGAGGGTGTGAGAGTCAATGAGGCAAAGCAGTGAGGGTGTGAGAGTCAAAGAGTTAAAGCAGTGAGGGTGTGAGAGTCAATGAGGGCAAAGCAGTGAGGGTGTGAGAGTCAACGAGGCAAAGCAGTGAGGGTGTGAGAGTCAATGAGGCAAAGCAGTGAGGGTGTGAGAGTCAATGAGGCAAAGCAGTGAGGGTGTGAGAGTCAATGAGGCAAAGCAGTGAGGGTGTGAGAGTCAATGACGCAAAGCAGTGAGGGTGTGAGAGTCAATGAGGCAAAGCAGTGAGGGTGTGAGAGTCAACGAGACAAAGCTGTGAGGGTGTGAGAGTCAATGAGGCAAAGCAGTGAGGGTGTGAGAGTCAAAGAGTTAAAGCAGTGAGGGTGTGAGAGTCAACGAGGGCAAAGCAGTGAGGGTGTGAGAGTCAACGAGGCAAAGCAGTGAGGGTGTGAGAGTCAATGAGGCAAAGCAGTGAGGGTGTGAGAGTCAATGAGGCAAAGCAGTGAGGGTGTGAGAGTCAATGAGGCAAAGCAGTGAGGGTGTGAGAGTCAATGACGCAAAGCAGTGAGGGTGTGAGAGTCAATGAGGCAAAGCAGTGAGGGTGTGAGAGTCAATGAGGCAAAGCTGTGAGGGTGTGAGAGTCAACGAGGCAAAGCAGTGAGGGTGTGAGAGTCAATGAGGCAAAGCAGTGAGGTGTGAGAGTCAACGAGGCAAAGCAGTGAGGGTGTGAGAGTCAATGAGGCAAAGCAGTGAGGGTGTGAGAGTCAACGAGGCAAAGCAGTGAGGGTGTGAGAGTCAATGAGGCAAAGCAGTGAGGGTGTGAGAGTCAACGAGACAAAGCAGTGAGGGTGTGAGAGTCAACGAGGCAAAGCAGTGAGGGTGTGAGAGTCAATGAGGCAAAGCAGTGAGGGCGTGAGAGTCAATGAGGCAAAGCAGTGAGGGTGTGAGAGTCAACGAGACAAATCTGTGAGGGTGTGAGAGTCAATGAGGCAAAGCAGTGAGGGTGTGAGAGTCAACGAGGCAAAGCAGTGAGGGTGTGAGAGTCAACGAGGCAAAGCAGTGAGGGTGTGAGAGTCAATGAGGCAAATCAGTGAGGGTGTGAGAGTCAATGAGGCAAAGCAGTGAGGGTGTGAGAGTCAATGAGGCAAAGCAGTGAGGTTGTGAGAGTCAATGAGGCAAAGCAGTGAGGGTGTGAGAGTCAATGAGGCAAAGCAGTGAGGGTATGAGAGTCAATGAGGCAAAGCAGTGAGGGTGTGAGTGTCAACGAGACAAAGCTGTGAGGGTGTGAGAGTCAACGAGGCAAAGCAGTGAGGGTATGAGAGTCATCGATGCAAATCAGTGAGGGTGTGAGAGTCAATGAGGCAAAGCAGTGAGGGTGTAAGAGTCAATGAGTCAAAGCAGTGAGGGTGTGAGAGTCAATGAGGCAAAGCAGTGAGGGTGTGAGAGTCAATGAGGCAAAGCAGTGAGGGTGTGAGAGTCAACGAGACAAAGCTGTGAGGGTGTGAGAGTCAATGAGGCAAAGCAGTGAGGGTGTGAGAGTCAAAGAGTTAAAGCAGTGAGGGTGTGAGAGTCAATGAGGGCAAAGCAGTGAGGGTGTGAGAGTCAACGAGGCAAAGCAGTGAGGGTGTGAGAGTCAATGAGGCAAAGCAGTGAGGGTGTGAGAGTCAATGAGGCAAAGCAGTGAGGGTGTGAGAGTCAATGAGGCAAAGCAGTGAGGGTGTGAGAGTCAATGACGCAAAGCAGTGAGGGTGTGAGAGTCAATGAGGCAAAGCAGTGAGGGTGTGAGAGTCAATGAGGCAAAGCTGTGAGGGTGTGAGAGTCAACGAGGCAAAGCAGTGAGGGTGTGAGAGTCAATGAGGCAAAGCAGTGAGGGTGTGAGAGTCAATGAGGCAAAGCAGTGAGGGTGTGAGAGTCAACGAGGCAAAGCAGTGAGGGTGTGAGAGTCAATGAGGCAAAGCAGTGAGGGTGTGAGAGTCAACGAGGCAAAGCAGTGAGGGTGTGAGAGTCAATGAGGCAAAGCAGTGAGTGTGTGAGAGTCAATGAGGCAAAGCAGTGAGGGTGTGAGAGTCAACGAGTCAAAGAAGTGAGGGTGTGAGAGTCAATGAGGCAAAGCAGTGAGGGGGTGAGAGTCAATGAGGCAAAGCAGTGAGGGTGTGAGAGTCAATGAGGCAAAGCAGTGAGGGTGTGAGAGTCAATGAGGCAAAGCAGTGAGGGTGTGAGAGTCAACGAGACAAAGCAGTGAGGGTGTGAGAGTCAAAGAGTTAAAGCAGTGAGGGTGTGAGAGTCAATGAGGGCAAAGCAGTGAGGGTCTGAGAGTCAATGAGGCAAAGCAGTGAGGGTGTGAGAGTCAACGAGACAAAGCAGTGAGGGTGTGAGAGTCAATGAGGGCAAAGCAGTGAGGGTGTGAGAGTCAACGAGGCAAAGCAGTGAGGGTGTGAGAGTCAATGAGGCAAAGCAGTGAGGGTGTGAGAGTCAATGAGGCAAAGCAGTGAGGGTGTGAGAGTCAATGAGGCAAAGCAGTGAGGGTGTGAGAGTCAATGACGTAAAGCAGTGAGGGTGTGAGAGTCAATGAGGCAAATCAGTGAGGGTGTGAGAGTCAATGAGGCAAAGCAGTGAGGGTGTGAGAGTCAATGAGGCAAAGCAGTGAGGTTGTGAGAGTCAATGAGGCAAAGCAGTGAGGGTGTGAGAGTCAATGAGGCAAAGCAGTGAGGGTATGAGAGTCAATGAGGCAAAGCAGTGAGGGTGTGAGTGTCAACGAGACAAAGCTGTGAGGGTGTGAGAGTCAACGAGGCAAAGCAGTGAGGGTGTGAGAGTCAATGAGGCAATGCAGTGAGGATGTGAGAGTCAATGAGGCAAAGCAGTGAGGGTGTGAGAGTCAACGAGGCAAAGCAGTGTGGGTGTGAGAGTCAATGAGGCAAAGCAGTGAGGGGGTGAGAGTCAATGAGGCAAAGCTGTGAGGGTGTGAGAGTCAATGAGGCAAAGCAGTGAGGGTGTGAGAGTCAATGAGGCAAAGCAGTGAGGGTGTGAGAGTCAATGAGGCAAAGCAGTGAGGGTCTGAGAGTCAATGAGGCAAAGCAGTGAGGGTGTGAGAGTCAACGAGGCAAAGCAGTGAGGGTGTGAGAGTCAATGAGGCAAAGCAGTGAGGGTCTGAGAGTCAATGAGGCATAGCAGTGAGGGTCTGAGAGTCAATGAGGCAAAGCAGTGAGGGTGTGAGAGTCAACGAGACAAAGCAGTGAGGGTGTGAGAGTCAAAGAGTTCAAGCAGTGAGGGTGTGAGAGTCAATGAGGGCAAAGCAGTGAGGGTCTGAGAGTCAATGAGGCAAAGCAGTGAGGGTGTAAGAGTCAATGAGGCAAAGCAGTGAGGGTCTGAGAGTCAATGAGGCAAAGCAGTGAAGGTGTGAGAGTCAACGAGACAAAGCAGTGAGGGTGTGAGAGTCAAAGAGTTCAAGCAGTGAGGGTGTGAGAGTCAATGAGGGCAAAGCAGTGAGGGTGTGAGAGTCAACGAGGCAAAGCAGTGAGGGTGTGAGAGTCAATGAGGCAAAGCAGTGAGGGTGTGAGAGTCAATGAGGCAAAGCAGTGAGGGTGTGAGAGTCAATGAGGCAAAGCAGTGAGGGTGTGAGAGTCAATGACGCAAAGCAGTGAGGGTGTGAGAGTCAATGAGGCAAAGCAGTGAGGGTGTGAGAGTCAATGAGGCAAAGCTGTGAGGGTGTGAGAGTCAACGAGGCAAAGCAGTGAGGGTGTGAGAGTCAATGAGGCAAAGCAGTGAGGGTGTGAGAGTCAATGAGGCAAAGCAGTGAGGGTGTAAGAGTCAATGAGGCAAAGCAGTGAGGGTCTGAGAGTCAATGAGGGCAAAGCAGTGAGGGTGTGAGAGTCAACGAGGCAAAGCAGTGAGGGTGTGAGAGTCAATGAGGCAAAGCAGTGAGGGTGTGAGAGTCAATGAGGCAAAGCAGTGAGGGTGTGAGAGTCAATGAGGCAAAGCAGTGAGGGTGTGAGAGTCAATGACGCAAAGCAGTGAGGGTGTGAGAGTCAATGAGGCAAAGCAGTGAGGGTGTGAGAGTCAATGAGGCAAAGCTGTGAGGGTGTGAGAGTCAACGAGGCAAAGCAGTGAGGGTGTGAGAGTCAATGAGGCAAATCAGTGAGGGTGTGAGAGTCAATGAGGCAAAGCAGTGAGGGTGTGAGAGTCAATGAGGCAAAGCAGTGAGGTTGTGAGAGTCAATGAGGCAAAGCAGTGAGGGTGTGAGAGTCAATGAGGCAAAGCAGTGAGGGTATGAGAGTCAATGAGGCAAAGCAGTGAGGGTGTGAGTGTCAACGAGACAAAGCTGTGAGGGTGTGAGAGTCAACGAGGCAAAGCAGTGAGGGTATGAGAGTCAACGATGCAAATCAGTGAGGGTGTGAGAGTCAATGAGGCAAAGCAGTGAGGGTGTAAGAGTCAATGAGTCAAAGCAGTGAGGGTGTGAGAGTCAATGAGGCAAAGCAGTGAGGGTGTGAGAGTCAATGAGGCAAAGCAGTGAGGGTGTGAGAGTCAATGAGGCAAAGCTGTGAGGGTGTGAGAGTCAACGAGACAAAGCTGTGAGGGTGTGAGAGTCAATGAGGCAAAGCAGTGAGGGTGTGAGAGTCAAAGAGTTAAAGCAGTGAGGGTGTGAGAGTCAATGAGGGCAAAGCAGTGAGGGTGTGAGAGTCAACGAGGCAAAGCAGTGAGGGTGTGAGAGTCAATGAGGCAAAGCAGTGAGGGTGTGAGAGTCAATGAGGCAAAGCAGTGAGGGTGTGAGAGTCAATGAGGCAAAGCAGTGAGGGTGTGAGAGTCAATGACGCAAAGCAGTGAGGGTGTGAGAGTCAATGAGGCAAAGCAGTGAGGGTGTGAGAGTCAACGAGACAAAGCTGTGAGGGTGTGAGAGTCAATGAGGCAAAGCAGTGAGGGTGTGAGAGTCAAAGAGTTAAAGCAGTGAGGGTGTGAGAGTCAACGAGGGCAAAGCAGTGAGGGTGTGAGAGTCAACGAGGCAAAGCAGTGAGGGTGTGAGAGTCAATGAGGCAAAGCAGTGAGGGTGTGAGAGTCAATGAGGCAAAGCAGTGAGGGTGTGAGAGTCAATGAGGCAAAGCAGTGAGGGTGTGAGAGTCAATGACGCAAAGCAGTGAGGGTGTGAGAGTCAATGAGGCAAAGCAGTGAGGGTGTGAGAGTCAATGAGGCAAAGCTGTGAGGGTGTGAGAGTCAACGAGGCAAAGCAGTGAGGGTGTGAGAGTCAATGAGGCAAAGCAGTGAGGTGTGAGAGTCAACGAGGCAAAGCAGTGAGGGTGTGAGAGTCAATGAGGCAAAGCAGTGAGGGTGTGAGAGTCAACGAGGCAAAGCAGTGAGGGTGTGAGAGTCAATGAGGCAAAGCAGTGAGGGTGTGAGAGTCAACGAGACAAAGCAGTGAGGGTGTGAGAGTCAACGAGGCAAAGCAGTGAGGGTGTGAGAGTCAATGAGGCAAAGCAGTGAGGGCGTGAGAGTCAATGAGGCAAAGCAGTGAGGGTGTGAGAGTCAACGAGACAAATCTGTGAGGGTGTGAGAGTCAATGAGGCAAAGCAGTGAGGGTGTGAGAGTCAACGAGGCAAAGCAGTGAGGGTGTGAGAGTCAACGAGGCAAAGCAGTGAGGGTGTGAGAGTCAATGAGGCAAATCAGTGAGGGTGTGAGAGTCAATGAGGCAAAGCAGTGAGGGTGTGAGAGTCAATGAGGCAAAGCAGTGAGGTTGTGAGAGTCAATGAGGCAAAGCAGTGAGGGTGTGAGAGTCAATGAGGCAAAGCAGTGAGGGTATGAGAGTCAATGAGGCAAAGCAGTGAGGGTGTGAGTGTCAACGAGACAAAGCTGTGAGGGTGTGAGAGTCAACGAGGCAAAGCAGTGAGGGTATGAGAGTCATCGATGCAAATCAGTGAGGGTGTGAGAGTCAATGAGGCAAAGCAGTGAGGGTGTAAGAGTCAATGAGTCAAAGCAGTGAGGGTGTGAGAGTCAATGAGGCAAAGCAGTGAGGGTGTGAGAGTCAATGAGGCAAAGCAGTGAGGGTGTGAGAGTCAACGAGACAAAGCTGTGAGGGTGTGAGAGTCAATGAGGCAAAGCAGTGAGGGTGTGAGAGTCAAAGAGTTAAAGCAGTGAGGGTGTGAGAGTCAATGAGGGCAAAGCAGTGAGGGTGTGAGAGTCAACGAGGCAAAGCAGTGAGGGTGTGAGAGTCAATGAGGCAAAGCAGTGAGGGTGTGAGAGTCAATGAGGCAAAGCAGTGAGGGTGTGAGAGTCAATGAGGCAAAGCAGTGAGGGTGTGAGAGTCAATGACGCAAAGCAGTGAGGGTGTGAGAGTCAATGAGGCAAAGCAGTGAGGGTGTGAGAGTCAATGAGGCAAAGCTGTGAGGGTGTGAGAGTCAACGAGGCAAAGCAGTGAGGGTGTGAGAGTCAATGAGGCAAAGCAGTGAGGGTGTGAGAGTCAATGAGGCAAAGCAGTGAGGGTGTGAGAGTCAACGAGGCAAAGCAGTGAGGGTGTGAGAGTCAATGAGGCAAAGCAGTGAGGGTGTGAGAGTCAACGAGGCAAAGCAGTGAGGGTGTGAGAGTCAATGAGGCAAAGCAGTGAGTGTGTGAGAGTCAATGAGGCAAAGCAGTGAGGGTGTGAGAGTCAACGAGTCAAAGAAGTGAGGGTGTGAGAGTCAATGAGGCAAAGCAGTGAGGGGGTGAGAGTCAATGAGGCAAAGCAGTGAGGGTGTGAGAGTCAATGAGGCAAAGCAGTGAGGGTGTGAGAGTCAATGAGGCAAAGCAGTGAGGGTGTGAGAGTCAACGAGACAAAGCAGTGAGGGTGTGAGAGTCAAAGAGTTAAAGCAGTGAGGGTGTGAGAGTCAATGAGGGCAAAGCAGTGAGGGTCTGAGAGTCAATGAGGCAAAGCAGTGAGGGTGTGAGAGTCAACGAGACAAAGCAGTGAGGGTGTGAGAGTCAATGAGGGCAAAGCAGTGAGGGTGTGAGAGTCAACGAGGCAAAGCAGTGAGGGTGTGAGAGTCAATGAGGCAAAGCAGTGAGGGTGTGAGAGTCAATGAGGCAAAGCAGTGAGGGTGTGAGAGTCAATGAGGCAAAGCAGTGAGGGTGTGAGAGTCAATGACGTAAAGCAGTGAGGGTGTGAGAGTCAATGAGGCAAATCAGTGAGGGTGTGAGAGTCAATGAGGCAAAGCAGTGAGGGTGTGAGAGTCAATGAGGCAAAGCAGTGAGGTTGTGAGAGTCAATGAGGCAAAGCAGTGAGGGTGTGAGAGTCAATGAGGCAAAGCAGTGAGGGTATGAGAGTCAATGAGGCAAAGCAGTGAGGGTGTGAGTGTCAACGAGACAAAGCTGTGAGGGTGTGAGAGTCAACGAGGCAAAGCAGTGAGGGTGTGAGAGTCAATGAGGCAATGCAGTGAGGATGTGAGAGTCAATGAGGCAAAGCAGTGAGGGTGTGAGAGTCAACGAGGCAAAGCAGTGTGGGTGTGAGAGTCAATGAGGCAAAGCAGTGAGGGGGTGAGAGTCAATGAGGCAAAGCTGTGAGGGTGTGAGAGTCAATGAGGCAAAGCAGTGAGGGTGTGAGAGTCAATGAGGCAAAGCAGTGAGGGTGTGAGAGTCAATGAGGCAAAGCAGTGAGGGTCTGAGAGTCAATGAGGCAAAGCAGTGAGGGTGTGAGAGTCAACGAGGCAAAGCAGTGAGGGTGTGAGAGTCAATGAGGCAAAGCAGTGAGGGTCTGAGAGTCAATGAGGCATAGCAGTGAGGGTCTGAGAGTCAATGAGGCAAAGCAGTGAGGGTGTGAGAGTCAACGAGACAAAGCAGTGAGGGTGTGAGAGTCAAAGAGTTCAAGCAGTGAGGGTGTGAGAGTCAATGAGGGCAAAGCAGTGAGGGTCTGAGAGTCAATGAGGCAAAGCAGTGAGGGTGTAAGAGTCAATGAGGCAAAGCAGTGAGGGTCTGAGAGTCAATGAGGCAAAGCAGTGAAGGTGTGAGAGTCAACGAGACAAAGCAGTGAGGGTGTGAGAGTCAAAGAGTTCAAGCAGTGAGGGTGTGAGAGTCAATGAGGGCAAAGCAGTGAGGGTGTGAGAGTCAACGAGGCAAAGCAGTGAGGGTGTGAGAGTCAATGAGGCAAAGCAGTGAGGGTGTGAGAGTCAATGAGGCAAAGCAGTGAGGGTGTGAGAGTCAATGAGGCAAAGCAGTGAGGGTGTGAGAGTCAATGACGCAAAGCAGTGAGGGTGTGAGAGTCAATGAGGCAAAGCAGTGAGGGTGTGAGAGTCAATGAGGCAAAGCTGTGAGGGTGTGAGAGTCAACGAGGCAAAGCAGTGAGGGTGTGAGAGTCAATGAGGCAAAGCAGTGAGGGTGTGAGAGTCAATGAGGCAAAGCAGTGAGGGTGTAAGAGTCAATGAGGCAAAGCAGTGAGGGTCTGAGAGTCAATGAGGCAAAGCAGTGAGGGTGTGAGAGTCAACGAGACAAAGCAGTGAGGGTGTGAGAGTCAAAGAGTTCAAGCAGTGAGGGTGTGAGAGTCAATGAGGGCAAAGCAGTGAGGGTGTGAGAGTCAACGAGGCAAAGCAGTGAGGGTGTGAGAGTCAATGAGGCAAAGCAGTGAGGGTGTGAGAGTCAATGAGGCAAAGCAGTGAGGGTGTGAGAGTCAATGAGGCAAAGCAGTGAGGGTGTGAGAGTCAATGAGGCAAAGCAGTGAGGGTGTGAGAGTCAATGAGGCAAAGCAGTGAGGGTGTGAGAGTCAATGAGGCAAAGCAGTGAGGGTGTGAGAGTCAAGAGGCAAAGCAGTGAGGGTGTGAGAGTCAATGAGGCAAAGCAGTGAGGGTGTGAGAGTCAATGAGGCAAAGCAGTGAGGGTGTGAGAGTCAATGAGGCAAAGCAGTGAGGGTGTGAGAGTCAATGAGGCAAAGCAGTGAGGGTGTGAGAGTCAATGAGGCAAAGCAGTGAGGGTGTGAGAGTCAATGAGGCAAAGCAGTGAGGGTGTGAGAGTCAATGAGGCAAAGCAGTGAGGGTGTGAGAGTCAATGAGGCAAAGCAGTGAGGGTGTGAGAGTCAATGAGGCAAAGCAGTGAGGGTGTGAGAGTCAATGAGGCAAAGCAGTGAGGGTGTGAGAGTCAACTGAGGCAAAGCAGTGAGGGTGTGAGAGTCAATGAGGCAAAGCTGTGAGGGTGTGAGAGTCAACGAGGCAAAGCAGTGAGGGTGTGAGAGTCAATGAGGCAAAGCAGTGAGGGTGTGAGAGTCAATGAGGCAAAGCAGTGAGGGTGTGAGAGTCAACGAGGCAAAGCAGTGAGGGTGTGAGAGTCAATGAGGCAAAGCAGTGAGGGTGTGAGAGTCAACGAGGCAAAGCAGTGAGGGTGTGAGAGTCAATGAGGCAAAGCAGTGAGTGTGTGAGAGTCAATGAGGCAAAGCAGTGAGGGTGTGAGAGTCAACGAGGCAAAGCAGTGAGGGTGTGAGAGTCAATGAGGCAAAGCAGTGAGGGGGTGAGAGTCAATGAGGCAAAGCAGTGAGGGTGTGAGAGTCAATGAGGCAAAGCAGTGAGGGTGTGAGAGTCAATGAGGCAAAGCAGTGAGGGTGTGAGAGTCAACGAGACAAAGCAGTGAGGGTGTGAGAGTCAAGAGTTAAAGCAGTGAGGGTGTGAGAGTCAATGAGGCAAAGCAGTGAGGGTGTGAGAGTCAATGAGGCAAAGCAGTGAGGGTGTGAGAGTCAATGAGTGCAAAGCAGTGAGGGTGTGAGAGTCAATGAGGCAAAGCAGTGAGGGTGTGAGAGTCAACTGAGGCAAAGCAGTGAGGGTGTGAGAGTCAATGAGGCAAAGCAGTGAGGGTGTGAGAGTCAATGAGGCAAAGCAGTGAGGGTGTGAGAGTCAATGAGGCAAAGCAGTGAGGGTGTGAGAGTCAATGAGGCAAAGCAGTGAGGGTGTGAGAGTCAATGAGGCAAAGCAGTGAGGGTGTGAGAGTCAATGAGGCAAAGCAGTGAGGGTGTGAGAGTCAACGAGGCAAAGCAGTGAGGGTGTGAGAGTCAATGAGGCAAAGCAGTGAGGGTGTGAGAGTCAATGAGGCAAAGCAGTGAGGGTGTGAGAGTCAATGAGGCAAAGCAGTGAGGGTGTGAGAGTCAATGAGGCAAAGCAGTGAGGTGTGTGAGAGTCACTGAGGCAAAGCAGTGAGGGTGTGAGAGTCAATGAGGCAAAGCAGTGAGGGTGTGAGAGTCAATGAGGCAAAGCAGTGAGGGTGTGAGAGTCAATGAGGCAAAGCAGTGAGGGTGTGAGAGTCAATGAGGCAAAGCAGTGAGGGTGTGAGAGTCAATGAGGCAAAGCAGTGAGGGTGTGAGAGTCAATGAGGCAAAGCAGTGAGGGTGTGAGAGTCAACGAGGCAAAGCAGTGAGGGTGTGAGAGTCAACGAGGCAAAGCATGTGAGGTGTGAGAGTCAACGAGGCAAAGCAGTGAGGGTGTGAGAGTCAATGAGGCAAAGCAGTGAGGGTGTGAGAGTCAATGAGGCAAAGCAGTGAGGGTGTGAGAGTCAACGAGGCAAAGCAGTGAGGGTGTGAGAGTCAATGAGGCAAAGCAGTGAGGGTGTGAGAGTCAATGAGGCAAAGCTAGTGAGGGTGTGAGAGTCAATGAGGCAAAGCAGTGAGGGTGTGAGAGTCAATGAGGCAAAGCAGTGAGGGTGTGAGAGTCAATGAGGCAAAGCAGTGAGGGTGTGAGAGTCAACTGAGGCAAAGCAGTGAGGGTGTGAGAGTCAATGAGGCAAAGCAGTGAGGGTCTGAGAGTCAATGAGGCATAGCAGTGAGGGTCTGAGAGTCAATGAGGCAAAGCAGTGAGGGTGTGAGAGTCAACGAGGACAAAGCAGTGAGGGTGTGAGAGTCAAAGAGTTCAAAGCAGTGAGGGTGTGAGAGTCAATGAGGGCAAAGCAGTGAGGGTCTGAGAGTCAATGAGGCAAAGCAGTGAGGGTGTAAGAGTCAATGAGGCAAAGCAGTGAGGGTCTGAGAGTCAATGAGGCAAAGCAGTGAGGGTGTGAGAGTCAACGAGACAAAGCAGTGAGGGTGTGAGAGTCATGAGGCAAAGCAGTGAGGGTGTGAGAGTCAACGAGGCAAAGCAGTGAGGGTGTGAGAGTCAATGAGGGCAAAGCAGTGAGGGTGTGAGAGTCAACGAGGCAAAGCAGTGAGGGTGTGAGAGTCAATGAGGCAAAGCAGTGAGGGTGTGAGAGTCAATGAGGCAAAGCAGTGAGGGTGTGAGAGTCAATGAGGCAAAGCAGTGAGGGTGTGAGAGTCAATGACGCAAAGCAGTGAGGGTGTGAGAGTCAATGAGGCAAAGCAGTGAGGGTGTGAGAGTCAATGAGGCAAAGCAGTGAGGGTGTGAGAGTCAACGAGGCAAAGCAGTGAGGGTGTGAGAGTCAATGAGGCAAAGCAGTGAGGGTGTGAGAGTCAATGAGGCAAAGCAGTGAGGGTGTGAGAGTCAATGAGGCAAAGCAGTGAGGGTGTGAGAGTCAATGAGGCAAAGCAGTGAGGGTGTGAGAGTCAATGAGGCAAAGCAGTGAGGGTGTGAGAGTCAATGAGGCAAAGCAGTGAGGGTGTGAGAGTCAACGAGGCAAAGCAGTGAGGGTGTGAGAGTCAATGAGGCAAAGCAGTGAGGGTGTGAGAGTCAATGAGGCAAAGCAGGTGAGGGTGTGAGAGTCAATGAGGGCAAAGCAGTGAGGGTGTGAGAGTCAACGAGGCAAAGCAGTGAGGGTGTGAGAGTCAATGAGGCAAAGCAGTGAGGGTGTGAGAGTCAATGAGGCAAAGCAGTGAGGGTGTGAGAGTCAATGAGGCAAAGCAGTGAGGGTGTGAGAGTCAATGAGGCAAAGCAGTGAGGGTGTGAGAGTCAATGAGGCAAAGCATGTGAGGGTGTGAGAGTCAACGAGGCAAAGCAGTGAGGGTGTGAGAGTCAATGAGGCAAAGCAGTGAGGGTGTGAGAGTCAATGAGGCAAAGCAGTGAGGGTGTGAGAGTCAATGAGGCAAAGCAGTGAGGGTGTGAGAGTCAATGAGGCAAAGCAGTGAGGGTGTGAGAGTCAATGAGGCAAAGCAGTGAGGGTGTGAGAGTCAATGAGGCAAAGCAGTGAGGGTGTGAGAGTCAATGAGGCAAAGCAGTGAGGGTGTGAGAGTCAATGAGGCAAAGCAGTGAGGGTGTGAGAGTCAATGAGGCAAAGCAGTGAGGGTGTGAGAGTCAATGAGGCAAAGCAGTGAGGGTGTGAGAGTCAATGAGGCAAAGCAGTGAGGGTGTGAGAGTCAACGAGGCAAAGCAGTGAGGGTGTGAGAGTCAATGAGGCAAAGCAGTGAGGGTGTGAGAGTCAATGAGGCAAAGCAGTGAGGGTGTGAGAGTCAATGAGGCAAAGCAGTGAGGGTGTGAGAGTCAACGAGGCAAAGCAGTGAGGGTGTGAGAGTCAATGAGGCAAAGCAGTGAGGGTGTGAGAGTCAATGAGGCAAAGCAGTGAGGGTGTGAGAGTCAATGAGGCAAAGCAGTGAGGGTGTGAGAGTCAACGAGGCAAAGCTGTGAGGGTGTGAGAGTCAATGAGGCAAAGCAGTGAGGGTGTGAGAGTCAATGAGGCAAAGCAGTGAGGGTGTGAGAGTCAACGAGGCAAAGCAGTGAGGGTGTGAGAGTCAATGAGGCAAAGCAGTGAGGGTGTGAGAGTCAATGAGGCAAAGCAGTGAGGGTGTGAGAGTCAATGAGGCAAAGCAGTGAGGGTGTGAGAGTCAATGAGGCAAAGCAGTGAGGGTGTGAGAGTCAATGAGGCAAAGCAGTGAGGGTGTGAGAGTCAATGAGGCAAAGCAGTGAGGGTGTGAGAGTCAATGAGGCAAAGCAGTGAGGGTGTGAGAGTCAATGAGGCAAAGCAGTGAGGGTGTGAGAGTCAATGAGGCAAAGCAGTGAGGGTGTGAGAGTCAACGAGGCAAAGCAGTGAGGGTGTGAGAGTCAATGAGGCAAAGCAGTGAGGGTGTGAGAGTCAATGAGGCAAAGCAGTGAGGGTGTGAGAGTCAATGAGGCAAAGCAGTGAGGGTGTGAGAGTCAATGAGGCAAAGCAGTGAGGGTGTGAGAGTCAATGAGGCAAAGCAGTGAGGGTGTGAGAGTCAATGAGGCAAAGCAGTGAGGGTGTGAGAGTCAATGAGGCAAAGCAGTGAGGGTGTGAGAGTCAATGAGGCAAAGCAGTGAGGGTGTGAGAGTCAATGAGGCAAAGCAGTGAGGGTGTGAGAGTCAACTGAGGCAAAGCAGTGAGGGTGTGAGAGTCAATGAGGCAAAGCAGTGAGGGTGTGAGAGTCAATGAGGCAAAGCAGTGAGGGTGTGAGAGTCAATGAGGCAAAGCAGTGAGGGTGTGAGAGTCAATGAGGCAAAGCAGTGAGGGTGTGAGAGTCAATGAGGCAAAGCAGTGAGGGTGTGAGAGTCAATGAGGCAAAGCAGTGAGGGTGTGAGAGTCAATGAGGCAAAGCAGTGAGGGTGTGAGAGTCAATGAGGCAAAGCAGTGAGGGTGTGAGAGTCAACGAGGCAAAGCAGTGAGGGTGTGAGAGTCAATGAGGCAAAGCAGTGAGGGTGTGAGAGTCAATGAGGCAAAGCAGTGAGGGTGTGAGAGTCAATGAGGCAAAGCAGTGAGGGTGTGAGAGTCAATGAGGCAAAGCAGTGAGGGTGTGAGAGTCAATGAGGCAAAGCAGTGAGGGTGTGAGAGTCAATGAGGCAAAGCAGTGAGGGTGTGAGAGTCAATGAGGCAAAGCAGTGAGGGTGTGAGAGTCAATGAGGCAAAGCAGTGAGGGTGTGAGAGTCAATGAGGCAAAGCAGTGAGGGTGTGAGAGTCAATGAGGCAAAGCAGTGAGGGTGTGAGAGTCAATGAGGCAAAGCAGTGAGGGTGTGAGAGTCAATGAGGCAAAGCAGTGAGGGTGTGAGAGTCAATGAGGCAAAGCAGTGAGGGTGTGAGAGTCAACGAGGCAAAGCAGTGAGGGTGTGAGAGTCAATGAGGCAAAGCAGTGAGGGTGTGAGAGTCAATGAGGCAAAGCAGTGAGGGTGTGAGAGTCAATGAGGCAAAGCAGTGAGGGTGTGAGAGTCAATGAGGCAAAGCAGTGAGGGTGTGAGAGTCAATGAGGCAAAGCAGTGAGGGTGTGAGAGTCAATGAGGCAAAGCAGTGAGGGTGTGAGAGTCAACGAGGCAAAGCAGTGAGGGTGTGAGAGTCAATGAGGCAAAGCAGTGAGGGTGTGAGAGTCAATGAGGCAAAGCAGTGAGGGTGTGAGAGTCAACTGAGGCAAAGCAGTGAGGGTGTGAGAGTCAATGAGGCAAAGCAGTGAGGGTGTGAGAGTCAATGAGGCAAAGCAGTGAGGGTGTGAGAGTCAATGAGGCAAAGCAGTGAGGGTGTGAGAGTCAATGAGGCAAAGCAGTGAGGGTGTGAGAGTCAATGAGGCAAAGCAGTGAGGGTGTGAGAGTCAATGAGGCAAAGCAGTGAGGGTGTGAGAGTCAATGAGGCAAAGCAGTGAGGGTGTGAGAGTCAATGAGGCAAAGCAGTGAGGGTGTGAGAGTCAATGAGGCAAAGCAGTGAGGGTGTGAGAGTCAATGAGGCAAAGCAGTGAGGGTGTGAGAGTCAATGAGGCAAAGCAGTGAGGGTGTGAGAGTCAATGAGGCAAAGCAGTGAGGGTGTGAGAGTCAATGAGGCAAAGCAGTGAGGGTGTGAGAGTCAATGAGGCAAAGCAGTGAGGGTGTGAGAGTCAATGAGGCAAAGCAGTGAGGGTGTGAGAGTCAATGAGGCAAAGCAGTGAGGGTGTGAGAGTCAATGAGGCAAAGCAGTGAGGGTGTGAGAGTCAATGAGGCAAAGCAGTGAGGGTGTGAGAGTCAATGAGGCAAAGCAGTGAGGGTGTGAGAGTCAATGAGGCAAAGCAGTGAGGGTGTGAGAGTCAATGAGGCAAAGCAGTGAGGGTGTGAGAGTCAATGAGGCAAAGCAGTGAGGGTGTGAGAGTCAATGAGGCAAAGCAGTGAGGGTGTGAGAGTCAATGAGGCAAAGCAGTGAGGGTGTGAGAGTCAATGAGGCAAAGCAGTGAGGGTGTGAGAGTCAACGAGGCAAAGCAGTGAGGGTGTGAGAGTCAATGAGGCAAAGCAGTGAGGGTGTGAGAGTCAATGAGGCAAAGCAGTGAGGGTGTGAGAGTCAATGAGGCAAAGCAGTGAGGGTGTGAGAGTCAATGAGGCAAAGCAGTGAGGGTGTGAGAGTCAATGAGGCAAAGCAGTGAGGGTGTGAGAGTCAATGAGGCAAAGCAGTGAGGGTGTGAGAGTCAATGAGGCAAAGCAGTGAGGGTGTGAGAGTCAATGAGGCAAAGCAGTGAGGGTGTGAGAGTCAATGAGGCAAAGCAGTGAGGGTGTGAGAGTCAACGAGGCAAAGCAGTGAGGGTGTGAGAGTCAATGAGGCAAAGCAGTGAGGGTGTGAGAGTCAATGAGGCAAAGCAGTGAGGGTGTGAGAGTCAATGAGGCAAAGCAGTGAGGGTGTGAGAGTCAATGAGGCAAAGCAGTGAGGGTGTGAGAGTCAATGAGGCAAAGCAGTGAGGGTGTGAGAGTCAATGAGGCAAAGCAGTGAGGGTGTGAGAGTCAATGAGGCAAAGCAGTGAGGGTGTGAGAGTCAATGAGGCAAAGCAGTGAGGGTGTGAGAGTCAATGAGGCAAAGCAGTGAGGGTGTGAGAGTCAATGAGGCAAAGCAGTGAGGGTGTGAGAGTCAATGAGGCAAAGCAGTGAGGGTGTGAGAGTCAATGAGGCAAAGCAGTGAGGGTGTGAGAGTCAATGAGGCAAAGCAGTGAGGGTGTGAGAGTCAATGAGGCAAAGCAGTGAGGGTGTGAGAGTCAATGAGGCAAAGCAGTGAGGGTGTGAGAGTCAATGAGGCAAAGCAGTGAGGGTGTGAGAGTCAATGAGGCAAAGCAGTGAGGGTGTGAGAGTCAATGAGGCAAAGCAGTGAGGGTGTGAGAGTCAATGAGGCAAAGCAGTGAGGGTGTGAGAGTCAATGAGGCAAAGCAGTGAGGGTGTGAGAGTCAATGAGGCAAAGCAGTGAGGGTGTGAGAGTCAATGAGGCAAAGCAGTGAGGGTGTGAGAGTCAATGAGGCAAAGCAGTGAGGGTGTGAGAGTCAATGAGGCAAAGCAGTGAGGGTGTGAGAGTCAATGAGGCAAAGCAGTGAGGGTGTGAGAGTCAATGAGGCAAAGCAGTGAGGGTGTGAGAGTCAATGAGGCAAAGCAGTGAGGGTGTGAGAGTCAATGAGGCAAAGCAGTGAGGGTGTGAGAGTCAATGAGGCAAAGCAGTGAGGGTGTGAGAGTCAATGAGGCAAAGCAGTGAGGGTGTGAGAGTCAATGAGGCAAAGCAGTGAGGGTGTGAGAGTCAATGAGGCAAAGCAGTGAGGGTGTGAGAGTCAATGAGGCAAAGCAGTGAGGGTGTGAGAGTCAATGAGGCAAAGCAGTGAGGGTGTGAGAGTCAATGAGGCAAAGCAGTGAGGGTGTGAGAGTCAATGAGGCAAAGCAGTGAGGGTGTGAGAGTCAATGAGGCAAAGCAGTGAGGGTGTGAGAGTCAATGAGGCAAAGCAGTGAGGGTGTGAGAGTCAATGAGGCAAAGCAGTGAGGGTGTGAGAGTCAATGAGGCAAAGCAGTGAGGGTGTGAGAGTCAATGAGGCAAAGCAGTGAGGGTGTGAGAGTCAATGAGGCAAAGCAGTGAGGGTTGTGAGAGTCAATGAGGCAAAGCAGTGAGGGTGTGAGAGTCAACGAGGCAAAGCAGTGAGGGTGTGAGAGTCAACGAGGCAAAGCAGTGAGGGTGTGAGAGTCAACGAGGCAAAGCAGTGAGGGTGTGAGAGTCAATGAGGCAAAGCAGTGAGGGTGTGAGAGTCAATGAGGCAAAGCAGTGAGGGTGTGAGAGTCAATGAGGCAAAGCAGTGAGGGTGTGAGAGTCAATGAGGCAAAGCAGTGAGGGTGTGAGAGTCAATGAGGCAAAGCAGTGAGGGTGTGAGAGTCAATGAGGCAAAGCAGTGAGGGTGTGAGAGTCAACTGAGGCAAAGCAGTGAGGGTGTGAGAGTCAATGAGGCAAAGCAGTGAGGGTGTGAGAGTCAATGAGGCAAAGCAGTGAGGGTGTGAGAGTCAATGAGGCAAAGCAGTGAGGGTGTGAGAGTCAATGAGGCAAAGCAGTGAGGGTGTGAGAGTCAATGAGGCAAAGCAGTGAGGGTGTGAGAGTCAATGAGGCAAAGCAGTGAGGGTGTGAGAGTCAATGAGGCAAAGCAGTGAGGGTGTGAGAGTCAATGAGGCAAAGCAGTGAGGGTGTGAGAGTCAATGAGGCAAAGCAGTGAGGGTGTGAGAGTCAATGAGGCAAAGCAGTGAGGGTGTGAGAGTCAATGAGGCAAAGCAGTGAGGGTGTGAGAGTCAATGAGGCAAAGCAGTGAGGGTGTGAGAGTCAACGAGGCAAAGCAGTGAGGGTGTGAGAGTCAATGAGGCAAAGCAGTGAGGGTGTGAGAGTCAATGAGGCAAAGCAGTGAGGGTGTGAGAGTCAATGAGGCAAAGCAGTGAGGGTGTGAGAGTCAATGAGGCAAAGCAGTGAGGGTGTGAGAGTCAATGAGGCAAAGCAGTGAGGGTGTGAGAGTCAATGAGGCAAAGCAGTGAGGGTGTGAGAGTCAACTGAGGCAAAGCAGTGAGGGTGTGAGAGTCAATGAGGCAAAGCAGTGAGGGTGTGAGAGTCAATGAGGCAAAGCAGTGAGGGTGTGAGAGTCAATGAGGCAAAGCAGTGAGGGTGTGAGAGTCAATGAGGCAAAGCAGTGAGGGTGTGAGAGTCAATGAGGCAAAGCAGTGAGGGTGTGAGAGTCAACGAGGCAAAGCAGTGAGGGTGTGAGAGTCAATGAGGCAAAGCAGTGAGGGTGTGAGAGTCAATGAGGCAAAGCAGTGAGGGTGTGAGAGTCAATGAGGCAAAGCAGTGAGGGTGTGAGAGTCAACGAGGCAAAGCAGTGAGGGTGTGAGAGTCAATGAGGCAAAGCAGTGAGGGTGTGAGAGTCAATGAGGCAAAGCAGTGAGGGTGTGAGAGTCAATGAGGCAAAGCAGTGAGGGTGTGAGAGTCAATGAGGCAAAGCAGTGAGGGTGTGAGAGTCAATGAGGCAAAGCAGTGAGGGTGTGAGAGTCAACGAGGCAAAGCAGTGAGGGTGTGAGAGTCAATGAGGCAAAGCAGTGAGGGTGTGAGAGTCAATGAGGCAAAGCAGTGAGGGTGTGAGAGTCAATGAGGCAAAGCAGTGAGGGTGTGAGAGTCAATGAGGCAAAGCAGTGAGGGTGTGAGAGTCAATGAGGCAAAGCAGTGAGGGTGTGAGAGTCAATGAGGCAAAGCAGTGAGGGTGTGAGAGTCAATGAGGCAAAGCAGTGAGGGTGTGAGAGTCAATGAGGCAAAGCAGTGAGGGTGTGAGAGTCAATGAGGCAAAGCAGTGAGGGTGTGAGAGTCAATGAGGCAAAGCAGTGAGGGTGTGAGAGTCAACGAGGCAAAGCTGTGAGGGTGTGAGAGTCAACGAGGCAAAGCAGTGAGGGTGTGAGAGTCAATGAGGCAAAGCAGTGAGGGTGTGAGAGTCAATGAGGCAAAGCAGTGAGGGTGTGAGAGTCAATGAGGCAAAGCAGTGAGGGTGTGAGAGTCAATGAGGCAAAGCAGTGAGGGTGTGAGAGTCAATGAGGCAAAGCAGTGAGGGTGTGAGAGTCAATGAGGCAAAGCAGTGAGGGTGTGAGAGTCAATGAGGCAAAGCAGTGAGGGTGTGAGAGTCAATGAGGCAAAGCAGTGAGGGTGTGAGAGTCAACGAGGCAAAGCAGTGAGGGTGTGAGAGTCAATGAGGCAAAGCAGTGAGGGTGTGAGAGTCAATGAGGCAAAGCAGTGAGGGTGTGAGAGTCAATGAGGCAAAGCAGTGAGGGTGTGAGAGTCAATGAGGCAAAGCAGTGAGGGTGTGAGAGTCAATGAGGCAAAGCAGTGAGGGTGTGAGAGTCAATGAGGCAAAGCAGTGAGGGTGTGAGAGTCAATGAGGCAAAGCAGTGAGGGTGTGAGAGTCAATGAGGCAAAGCAGTGAGGGTGTGAGAGTCAACTGAGGCAAAGCAGTGAGGGTGTGAGAGTCAACGAGGCAAAGCAGTGAGGGTGTGAGAGTCAATGAGGCAAAGCAGTGAGGGGTGTGAGAGTCAATGAGGCAAAGCAGTGAGGGTGTGAGAGTCAATGAGGCAAAGCAGTGAGGGTGTGAGAGTCAATGAGGCAAAGCAGTGAGGGTGTGAGAGTCAATGAGGCAAAGCTGTGAGGGTGTGAGAGTCAATGAGGCAAAGCAGTGAGGGTGTGAGAGTCAATGAGGCAAAGCCAGTGAGGGTGTGAGAGTCAATGAGGCAAAGCAGTGAGGGTGTGAGAGTCAATGAGGCAAAGCAGTGAGGGTGTGAGAGTCAATGAGGCAAAGCAGTGAGGGTGTGAGAGTCAATGAGGCAAAGCAGTGAGGGTGTGAGAGTCAATGAGGCAAAGCAGTGAGGGTGTGAGAGTCAATGAGGCAAAGCAGTGAGGGTGTGAGAGTCAATCGAGGCAAAGCAGTGAGGGTGTGAGAGTCAATGAGGCAAAGCAGTGAGGGTGTGAGAGTCAATGAGGCAAAGCAGTGAGGGTGTGAGAGTCAATGAGGCAAAGCAGTGAGGGTGTGAGAGTCAATGAGGCAAAGCAGTGAGGGTGTGAGAGTCAACGAGGACAAAGCAGTGAGGGTGTGAGAGTCAATGAGGCAAAGCAGTGAGGGTGTGAGAGTCAACGAGGCAAAGCAGTGAGGGTGTGAGAGTCAATGAGGCAAAGCAGTGAGGGTGTGAGAGTCAATGAGGCAAAGCAGTGAGGGTGTGAGAGTCAATGAGGCAAAGCAGTGAGGGTGTGAGAGTCAATGAGGCAAAGCAGTGAGGGTGTGAGAGTCAATGAGGCAAAGCAGTGAGGGTGTGAGAGTCAATGAGGCAAAGCAGTGAGGGTGTGAGAGTCAATGAGGCAAAGCAGTGAGGGTGTGAGAGTCAATGAGGCAAAGCAGTGAGGGTGTGAGAGTCAATGAGGCAAAGCAGTGAGGGTGTGAGAGTCAATGAGGCAAAGCAGTGAGGGGTGTGAGAGTCAATGAGGCAAAGCAGTGAGGGTGTGAGAGTCAATGAGGCAAAGCAGTGAGGGTGTGAGAGTCAATGAGGCAAAGCAGTGAGGGTGTGAGAGTCAATGAGGCAAAGCAGTGAGGGGGTGAGAGTCAATGAGGCAAAGCAGTGAGGGTGTGAGAGTCAATGAGGCAAAGCAGTGAGGGTGTGAGAGTCAACGAGGCAAAGCAGTGAGGGTGTGAGAGTCAATGAGGCAAAGCAGTGAGGGTGTGAGAGTCAATGAGGCAAAGCAGTGAGGGTGTGAGAGTCAATGAGGCAAAGCAGTGAGGGTGTGAGAGTCAATGAGGCAAAGCAGTGAGGGTGTGAGAGTCAATGAGGCAAAGCAGTGAGGGTGTGAGAGTCAATGAGGCAAAGCAGTGAGGGTGTGAGAGTCAATGAGGCAAAGCAGTGAGGGTGTGAGAGTCAATGAGGCAAAGCAGTGAGGGTGTGAGAGTCAATGAGGCAAAGCAGTGAGGGTGTGAGAGTCAATGAGGCAAAGCAGTGAGGGTGTGAGAGTCAACGAGACAAAGCAGTGAGGGTGTGAGAGTCAACGAGGCAAAGCAGTGAGGGTGTGAGAGTCAACGAGGCAAAGCAGTGAGGGTGTGAGAGTCAACGAGGCAAAGCAGTGAGGGTGTGAGAGTCAATGAGGCAAAGCAGTGAGGGTGTGAGAGTCAATGAGGCAAAGCAGTGAGGGTGTGAGAGTCAATGAGGCAAAGCAGTGAGGGTGTGAGAGTCAATGAGGCAAAGGCAGTGAGGGTGTGAGAGTCAACGAGGCAAAGCAGTGAGGGTGTGAGAGTCAATGAGGCAAAGCAGTGAGGGTGTGAGAGTCAATGAGGCAAAGCTGTGAGGGTGTGAGAGTCAATGAGGCAAAGCAGTGAGGGTGTGAGAGTCAATGAGGCAAAGCAGTGAGGGTGTGAGAGTCAATGAGGCAAAGCAGTGAGGGTGTGAGAGTCAATGAGACAAAGCTGTGAGGGTGTGAGAGTCAACGAGGCAAAGCAGTGAGGGTGTGAGAGTCAATGAGGCAAAGCAGTGAGGGTGTGAGAGTCAATGAGGCAAAGCAGTGAGGGTGTGAGAGTCAATGAGGCAAAGCAGTGAGGGTGTGAGAGTCAATGAGGCAAAGCTGTGAGGGTGTGAGAGTCAACGAGGCAAAGCAGTGAGGGTGTGAGAGTCAATGAGGCAAAGCAGTGAGGGTGTGAGAGTCAACGAGACAAAGCAGTGAGGGTGTGAGAGTCAATGAGGCAAAGCAGTGAGGGGGTGAGAGTCAATGAGGCAAAGCTGTGAGGGTGAGAGAGTCAATGAGGCAAAGCAGTGAGGGTGTGAGAGTCAATGAGGCAAAGCAGTGAGGGTGTGAGAGTCAATGAGGCAAAGCAGTGAGGGTGTGAGAGTCAATGAGGCAAAGCAGTGAGGGTGTGAGAGTCAACGAGGCAAAGCAGTGAGGGTGTGAGAGTCAATGAGGCAAAGCAGTGAGGGTGTGAGAGTCAATGAGGCAAAGCAGTGAGGGTGTGAGAGTCAATGAGGCAAAGCAGTGAGGGTGTGAGAGTCAACGAGGCAAAGCAGTGAGGGTGTGAGAGTCAATGAGGCAAAGCAGTGAGGGTGTGAGAGTCAATGAGGCAAAGCAGTGAGGGTGTGAGAGTCAACTGAGGCAAGCAGTGAGGGTGTGAGAGTCAACGAGGCAAAGCTAGTGAGGGTGTGAGAGTCAACGAGGCAAAGCAGTGAGGGTGTGAGAGTCAATGAGGCAAAGCAGTGAGGGTGTGAGAGTCAACGAGGACAAAGCAGTGAGGGTGTGAGAGTCAATGAGGCAAAGCAGTGAGGGTGTGAGAGTCAATGAGGCAAAGCAGTAAGGGTGTGAGAGTCAATGAGGCAAAGCAGTGAGGGTGTGAGAGTCAATGAGGCAAAGCAGTGAGGGTGTGAGAGTCAATGAGGCAAAGCAGTGAGGGTGTGAGAGTCAACGAGGCAAAGCAGTGAGGGTGTGAGAGTCAATGAGGCAAAGCAGTGAGGGGGTGAGAGTCAATGAGGCAAAGCTGTGAGGGTGTGAGAGTCAATGAGGCAAAGCAGTGAGGGTGTGAGAGTCAATGAGGCAAAGCAGTGAGGGTGTGAGAGTCAATGAGGCAAAGCAGTGAGGGTGTGAGAGTCAATGAGGCAAAGCAGTGAGGGTGTGAGAGTCAATGAGGCAAAGCTGTGAGGGTGTGAGAGTTAACGAGGCAAAGCAGTGAGGGTGTGAGAGTCAATGACGCAAAGCAGTGAGGGTGTGAGAGTCAATGAGGCAAAGCAGTGAGGGTGTGAGAGTCAATGAGGCAAAGCAGTGAGGGTGTGAGAGTCAACGAGGCAAAGCAGTGAGGGTGTGAGAGTCAATGAGGCAAAGCAGTGAGGGTGTGAGAGTCAATGAGGCAAAGCAGTGAGGGTGTGAGAGTCAACGAGGCAAAGCAGTGAGGGTGTGAGAGTCAACGAGGCAAAGCTGTGAGGGTGTGAGAGTCAATGAGGCAAAGCAGTGAGGGTGTGAGAGTCAATGAGGCAAAGCAGTGAGGTTGTGAGAGTCAATGAGGCAAAGCAGTGAGGGTGTGAGAGTCAATGAGGCAAAGCAGTGAGGTTGTGAGAGTCAATGAGGCAAAGCAGTGAGGGTGTGAGAGTCAATGAGGCAAAGCAGTGAGGGTATGAGAGTCAATGAGGCAAAGCAGTGAGGGTGTGAGTGTCAACGAGACAAAGCTGTGAGGGTGTGAGAGTCAACGAGGCAAAGCAGTGAGGGTATGAGAGTCAACGATGCAAATCAGTGAGGGTGTGAGAGTCAATGAGGCAAAGCAGTGAGGGTGTAAGAGTCAATGAGGCAAAGCAGTGAGGGTGTGAGAGTCAATGAGGCAAAGCAGTGAGGGTGTGAGAGTCAATGAGGCAAAGCAGTGAGGGTGTGAGAGTCAACGAGACAAAGCAGTGAGGGTGTGAGAGTCAATGAGGCAAAGCAGTGAGGGTGTGAGAGTCAATGAGGCAAAGCAGTGAGGGTGTGAGAGTCAATGACGCAAAGCAGTGAGGGTGTGAGAGTCAATGAGGCAAAGCAGTGAGGGTGTGAGAGTCAACGAGACAAAGCAGTGAGGGTGTGAGAGTCAATGAGGCAAAGCAGTGAGGGTGTGAGAGTCAATGAGGCAAAGCAGTAAGGGTGTGAGAGTCAATGAGGCAAAGCAGTGAGGGTGTGAGAGTCAATGAGGCAATGCAGTGAGGGTGTGAGAGTCAATGAGGCAAAGCAGTGAGGGTGTGAGAGTCAACGAGGCAAAGCAGTGAGGGTGTGAGAGTCAATGAGGCAAAGCAGTGAGGGGGTGAGAGTCAATGAGGCAAAGCTGTGAGGGTGTGAGAGTCAATGAGGCAAAGCAGTGAGGGTGTGAGAGTCAATGAGGCAAAGCAGTGAGGGTGTGAGAGTCAATGAGGCAAAGCAGTGAGGGTGTAAGAGTCAATGAGGCAAAGCAGTGAGGGTCTGAGAGTCAATGAGGCAAAGCAGTGAGGGTGTGAGAGTCAACGAGGACAAAGCAGTGAGGGTGTGAGAGTCAAAGAGTTCAAACAGTGAGGGTGTGAGAGTCAATGAGGGCAAAGCAGTGAGGGTGTGAGAGTCAACGAGGCAAAGCAGTGAGGGTGTGAGAGTCAATGAGGCAAAGCAGTGAGGGTGTGAGAGTCAATGAGGCAAAGCAGTGAGGGTGTGAGAGTCAATGAGGCAAAGCAGTGAGGGTGTGAGAGTCAATGACGCAAAGCAGTGAGGGTGTGAGAGTCAATGAGGCAAACCAGTGAGGGTGTGAGAGTCAATGAGGCAAAGCTGTGAGGGTGTGAGAGTCAACGAGGCAAAGCAGTGAGGGTGTGAGAGTCAATGAGGCAAAGCAGTGAGGGTGTGAGAGTCAATGAGGCAAAGCAGTGAGGGTGTTAGAGTCAACGAGGCAAAGCAGTGAGGGTGTGAGAGTCAATGAGGCAAAGCAGTGAGGGTGTGAGAGTCAACGAGGCAAAGCAGTGAGGGTGTGAGAGTCAATGAGGCAAAGCAGTGAGGGTGTGAGAGTCAACGAGACAAAGCAGTGAGGGTGTGAGAGTCAACGAGGCAAAGCAGTGAGGGTGTGAGAGTCAATGAGGCAAAGCAGTGAGGGCGTGAGAGTCAATGAGGCAAAGCAGTGAGGGTGTGAGAGTCAACGAGACAAATCTGTGAGGGTGTGAGAGTCAATGAGGCAAAGCAGTGAGGGTGTGAGAGTCAACGAGGCAAAGCAGTGAGGGTGTGAGAGTCAACGAGGCAAAGCAGTGAGGGTGTGAGAGTCAATGAGGCAAATCAGTGAGGGTGTGAGAGTCAATGAGGCAAAGCAGTGAGGGTGTGAGAGTCAATGAAGCAGTGAGGTTGTGAGAGTCAATGAGGCAAAGCAAAGAGGGTGTGAGAGTCAATGAGGCAAAGCAGTGAGGGTATGAGAGTCAATGAGGCAAAGCAGTGAGGGTCTGAGAGTCAATGAGGCAAAGCAGTGAGGGTGTGAGAGTCAACGAGACAAGCAGTGAGGGTGTGAGAGTCAAAGAGTTAAAGCAGTGAGGGTGTGAGAGTCAATGAGGGCAAAGCAGTGAGGGTGTGAGAGTCAACGAGGCAAAGCAGTGAGGGTGTGAGAGTCAATGAGGCAAAGCAGTGAGGGTGTGAGAGTCAATGAGGCAAAGCAGTGAGGGTGTGAGAGTCAATGAGGCAAAGCAGTGAGGGTGTGAGAGTCAATGACGCAAAGCAGTGAGGGTGTGAGAGTCAATGAGGCAAAGCAGTGAGGGTGTGAGAGTCAATGAGGCAAAGCTGTGAGGGTGTGAGAGTCAACGAGGCAAAGCAGTGAGGGTGTGAGAGTCAATGAGGCAAAGCAGTGAGGGTGTGAGAGTCAATGATGCAAAGCAGTGAGGGTGTGAGAGTCAACGAGGCAAAGCAGTGAGGGTGTGAGAGTCAATGAGGCAAAGCAGTGAGGGTGTGAGAGTCAATGAGGCAAAGCAGTGAGGGTGTGAGAGTCAACGAGGCAAAGCAGTGAGGGTGTGAGAGTCAATGAGGCAAAGCAGTGAGGGTGTGAGAGTCAATGAGGCAAAGCAGTAAGGGTGTGAGAGTCAATGAGGCAAAGCAGTGAGGGTGTGAGAGTCAACGAGGCAAAGCAGTGAGGGTGTGAGAGTCAATGAGGCAAAGCAGTGAGGGTGTGAGAGTCAATGAGGCAAAGCAGTGAGGGTGTGAGAGTCAACGAGGCAAAGCAGTGAGGGTGTGAGAGTCAACGAGGCAAAGCTGTGAGGGTGTGAGAGTCAACGAGGCAAAGCAGTGAGGGTGTGAGAGTCAATGAGGCAAAGCAGTGAGGGTGTGAGAGTCAACGAGACAAAGCAGTGAGGGTGTGAGAGTCAATGAGGCAAAGCAGTGAGGGTGTGAGAGTCAATGAGGAAAAGCAGTAAGGGTGTGAGAGTCAATGAGGCAAAGCAGTGAGGGTGTGAGAGTCAATGAGGCAAAGCAGTGAGGGTGTGAGAGTCAATGAGGCAAAGCAGTGAGGGTGTGAGAGTCAACGAGGCAAAGCAGTGAGGGTGTGAGAGTCAATGAGGCAAAGCAGTGAGGGGGTGAGAGTCAATGAGGCAAAGCTGTGATGGTGTGAGAGTCAATGAGGCAAAGCAGTGAGGGTGTGAGAGTCAATGAGGCAAAGCAGTGAGGGTGTGAGAGTCAATGAGGCAAAGCAGTGAGGGTGTGAGAGTCAATGAGGCAAAGCAGTGAGGGTGTGAGAGTCAACGAGGCAAAGCAGTGAGGGTGTGAGAGTCAATGAGGCAAAGCAGTGAGGGTGTGAGAGTCAATGAGGCAAAGCAGTGAGGGTGTGAGAGTCAATGAGGCAAAGCAGTGAGGGTGTGAGAGTCAACGAGGCAAAGCAGTGAGGGTGTGAGAGTCAATGAGGCAAAGCAGTGAGGGTGTGAGAGTCAATGAGGCAAAGCAGTGAGGGTGTGAGAGTCAATGAGGCAAAGCAGTGAGGGTGTGAGAGTCAACGAGGCAAAGCTGTGAGGGTGTGAGAGTCAACGGACAAAGCAGTGAGGGTGTGAGAGTCAACGAGGCAAAGCAGTGAGGGTGTGAGAGTCAACGAGACAAAGCAGTGAGGGTGTGAGAGTCAATGAGGCAAAGCAGTGAGGGTGTGAGAGTCAATGAGGCAAAGCAGTAAGGGTGTGAGAGTCAATGAGGCAAAGCAGTGAGGGTGTGAGAGTCAATGAGGCAAAGCAGTGAGGGTGTGAGAGTCAATGAGGCAAAGCAGTGAGGGTGTGAGAGTCAACGAGGCAAAGCAGTGAGGGTGTGAGAGTCAATGAGGCAAAGCAGTGAGGGGGTGAGAGTCAATGAGGCAAAGCTGTGAGGGTGTGAGAGTCAATGAGGCAAAGCAGTGAGGGTGTGAGAGTCAATGAGGCAAAGCAGTGAGGGTGTGAGAGTCAATGAGGCAAAGCAGTGAGGGTGTAAGAGTCAATGAGGCAAAGCAGTGAGGGTCTGAGAGTCAATGAGGCAAAGCAGTGAGGGTGTGAGAGTCAATGAGGCAAAGCAGTGAGGGTGTGAGAGTCAACGAGACAAAGCAGTGAGGTTGTGAGAGTCAACGAGGCAAAGCAGTGAGGGTGTGAGAGTCAGTGACGCAAAGCAGTGAGGGTGTGAGAGTCAATGAGGCAAAGCAGTGAGGGTGTGAGAGTCAATGAGGCAAAGCTGTGAGTGTGTGAGAGTCAACGAGGCAAAGCAGTGAGGGTGTGAGAGTCAATGAGGCAAAGCAGTGAGGGTGTGAGAGTCAACGAGGCAAAGCAGTGAGGGTGTGAGAGTCAACGAGGCAAAGCAGTGAGGGTGTGAGAGTCAACGAGGCAAAGCAGTGAGGGTGTGAGAGTCAATGAGGCAAAGCAGTGAGGGTGTGAGAGTCAATGAGGCAAAGCAGTGAGGGTGTGAGAGTCAACAAGACAAAGCTGTGAGGGTGTGAGAGTCAATGAGGCAAAGCAGTGAGGGTGTGAGAGTCAACGAGGCAAAGCAGTGAGGGTGTGAGAGTCAACGAGGCAAAGCAGTGAGGGTATGAGAGTCAACGATGCAAATCAGTGAGGGTGTGAGAGTCAATGAGGCAAAGCAGTGAGGGTGTAAGAGTCAATGAGGCAAAGCAGTGAGGGTGTGAGAGTCAATGAGGCAAAGCAGTGAGGGTGTGAGAGTCAATGAGGCAAAGCAGTGAGGGTGTGAGAGTCAACGAGGCAAAGCAGTGAGGGTGTGAGAGTCAATGAGGCAAAGCAGTGAGGGGGTGAGAGTCAATGAGGCAAAGCTGTGAGGGTGTGAGAGTCAATGAGGCAAAGCAGTGAGGGTGTGAGAGTCAATGAGGCAAAGCGGTGAGGGTGTGAGAGTCAATGAGGCAAAGCAGTGAGGGTGTGAGAGTCAATGAGACAAAGCTGTGAGGGTGTGAGAGTCAACGAGGCAAAGCAGTGAGGGTGTGAGAGTCAATGAGGCAAAGCAGTGAGGGTGTGAGAGTCAATGAGGCAAAGCAGTGAGGGTGTGAGAGTCAATGAGGCAAAGCTGTGAGGGTGTGAGAGTCAACGAGGCAAAGCAGTGAGGGTGTGAGAGTCAATGAGGCAAAGCAGTGAGGGTGTGAGAGTCAACGAGACAAAGCAGTGAGGGTGTGAGAGTCAATGAGGCAAAGCAGTGAGGGGGTGAGAGTCAATGAGGCAAAGCTGTGAGGGTGAGAGAGTCAATGAGGCAAAGCAGTGAGGGTGTGAGAGTCAATGAGGCAAAGCAGTGAGGGTGTGAGAGTCAATGAGGCAAAGCAGTGAGGGTGTGAGAGTCAATGAGGCAAAGCTGTGAGGGTGTGAGAGTCAACGAGGCAAAGCAGTGAGGGTGTGAGAGTCAATGAGGCAAAGCAGTGAGGGTGTGAGAGTCAATGAGGCAAAGCAGTGAGGGTGTGAGAGTCAATGAGGCAAAGCAGTGAGGGTGTGAGAGTCAACGAGGCAAAGCAGTGAGGGTGTGAGAGTCAATGAGGCAAAGCAGTGAGGGTGTGAGAGTCAATGAGGCAAAGCAGTGAGGGTGTGAGAGTCAACGAGGCAAAGCAGTGAGGGTGTGAGAGTCAACGAGGCAAAGCTGTGAGGGTGTGAGAGTCAACGAGGCAAAGCAGTGAGGGTGTGAGAGTCAATGAGGCAAAGCAGTGAGGGTGTGAGAGTCAACGAGACAAAGCAGTGAGGGTGTGAGAGTCAATGAGGCAAAGCAGTGAGGGTGTGAGAGTCAATGAGGCAAAGCAGTAAGGGTGTGAGAGTCAATGAGGCAAAGCAGTGAGGGTGTGAGAGTCAATGAGGCAAAGCAGTGAGGGTGTGAGAGTCAATGAGGCAAAGCAGTGAGGGTGTGAGAGTCAACGAGGCAAAGCAGTGAGGGTGTGAGAGTCAATGAGGCAAAGCAGTGAGGGGGTGAGAGTCAATGAGGCAAAGCTGTGAGGGTGTGAGAGTCAATGAGGCAAAGCAGTGAGGGTGTGAGAGTCAATGAGGCAAAGCAGTGAGGGTGTGAGAGTCAATGAGGCAAAGCAGTGAGGGTGTGAGAGTCAATGAGGCAAAGCAGTGAGGGTGTGAGAGTCAATGAGGCAAAGCTGTGAGGGTGTGAGAGTTAACGAGGCAAAGCAGTGAGGGTGTGAGAGTCAATGACGCAAAGCAGTGAGGGTGTGAGAGTCAATGAGGCAAAGCAGTGAGGGTGTGAGAGTCAATGAGGCAAAGCAGTGAGGGTGTGAGAGTCAACGAGGCAAAGCAGTGAGGGTGTGAGAGTCAATGAGGCAAAGCAGTGAGGGTGTGAGAGTCAATGAGGCAAAGCAGTGAGGGTGTGAGAGTCAACGAGGCAAAGCAGTGAGGGTGTGAGAGTCAACGAGGCAAAGCTGTGAGGGTGTGAGAGTCAATGAGGCAAAGCAGTGAGGGTGTGAGAGTCAATGAGGCAAAGCAGTGAGGTTGTGAGAGTCAATGAGGCAAAGCAGTGAGGGTGTGAGAGTCAATGAGGCAAAGCAGTGAGGTTGTGAGAGTCAATGAGGCAAAGCAGTGAGGGTGTGAGAGTCAATGAGGCAAAGCAGTGAGGGTATGAGAGTCAATGAGGCAAAGCAGTGAGGGTGTGAGTGTCAACGAGACAAAGCTGTGAGGGTGTGAGAGTCAACGAGGCAAAGCAGTGAGGGTATGAGAGTCAACGATGCAAATCAGTGAGGGTGTGAGAGTCAATGAGGCAAAGCAGTGAGGGTGTAAGAGTCAATGAGGCAAAGCAGTGAGGGTGTGAGAGTCAATGAGGCAAAGCAGTGAGGGTGTGAGAGTCAATGAGGCAAAGCAGTGAGGGTGTGAGAGTCAACGAGACAAAGCAGTGAGGGTGTGAGAGTCAATGAGGCAAAGCAGTGAGGGTGTGAGAGTCAATGAGGCAAAGCAGTGAGGGTGTGAGAGTCAATGACGCAAAGCAGTGAGGGTGTGAGAGTCAATGAGGCAAAGCAGTGAGGGTGTGAGAGTCAACGAGACAAAGCAGTGAGGGTGTGAGAGTCAATGAGGCAAAGCAGTGAGGGTGTGAGAGTCAATGAGGCAAAGCAGTAAGGGTGTGAGAGTCAATGAGGCAAAGCAGTGAGGGTGTGAGAGTCAATGAGGCAATGCAGTGAGGGTGTGAGAGTCAATGAGGCAAAGCAGTGAGGGTGTGAGAGTCAACGAGGCAAAGCAGTGAGGGTGTGAGAGTCAATGAGGCAAAGCAGTGAGGGGGTGAGAGTCAATGAGGCAAAGCTGTGAGGGTGTGAGAGTCAATGAGGCAAAGCAGTGAGGGTGTGAGAGTCAATGAGGCAAAGCAGTGAGGGTGTGAGAGTCAATGAGGCAAAGCAGTGAGGGTGTAAGAGTCAATGAGGCAAAGCAGTGAGGGTCTGAGAGTCAATGAGGCAAAGCAGTGAGGGTGTGAGAGTCAACGAGACAAAGCAGTGAGGGTGTGAGAGTCAAAGAGTTCAAACAGTGAGGGTGTGAGAGTCAATGAGGGCAAAGCAGTGAGGGTGTGAGAGTCAACGAGGCAAAGCAGTGAGGGTGTGAGAGTCAATGAGGCAAAGCAGTGAGGGTGTGAGAGTCAATGAGGCAAAGCAGTGAGGGTGTGAGAGTCAATGAGGCAAAGCTGTGAGGGTGTGAGAGTCAACGAGGCAAAGCAGTGAGGGTGTGAGAGTCAATGAGGCAAAGCAGTGAGGGTGTGAGAGTCAATGAGGCAAAGCAGTGAGGGTGTGAGAGTCAATGAGGCAAAGCAGTGAGGGTGTGAGAGTCAACGAGGCAAAGCAGTGAGGGTGTGAGAGTCAATGAGGCAAAGCAGTGAGGGTGTGAGAGTCAATGAGGCAAAGCAGTGAGGGTGTGAGAGTCAACGAGGCAAAGCAGTGAGGGTGTGAGAGTCAACGAGGCAAAGCTGTGAGGGTGTGAGAGTCAACGAGGCAAAGCAGTGAGGGTGTGAGAGTCAATGAGGCAAAGCAGTGAGGGTGTGAGAGTCAACGAGACAAAGCAGTGAGGGTGTGAGAGTCAATGAGGCAAAGCAGTGAGGGTGTGAGAGTCAATGAGGCAAAGCAGTAAGGGTGTGAGAGTCAATGAGGCAAAGCAGTGAGGGTGTGAGAGTCAATGAGGCAAAGCAGTGAGGGTGTGAGAGTCAATGAGGCAAAGCAGTGAGGGTGTGAGAGTCAACGAGGCAAAGCAGTGAGGGTGTGAGAGTCAATGAGGCAAAGCAGTGAGGGGGTGAGAGTCAATGAGGCAAAGCTGTGAGGGTGTGAGAGTCAATGAGGCAAAGCAGTGAGGGTGTGAGAGTCAATGAGGCAAAGCAGTGAGGGTGTGAGAGTCAATGAGGCAAAGCAGTGAGGGTGTGAGAGTCAATGAGGCAAAGCAGTGAGGGTGTGAGAGTCAATGAGGCAAAGCTGTGAGGGTGTGAGAGTTAACGAGGCAAAGCAGTGAGGGTGTGAGAGTCAATGACGCAAAGCAGTGAGGGTGTGAGAGTCAATGAGGCAAAGCAGTGAGGGTGTGAGAGTCAATGAGGCAAAGCAGTGAGGGTGTGAGAGTCAACGAGGCAAAGCAGTGAGGGTGTGAGAGTCAATGAGGCAAAGCAGTGAGGGTGTGAGAGTCAATGAGGCAAAGCAGTGAGGGTGTGAGAGTCAACGAGGCAAAGCAGTGAGGGTGTGAGAGTCAACGAGGCAAAGCTGTGAGGGTGTGAGAGTCAATGAGGCAAAGCAGTGAGGGTGTGAGAGTCAATGAGGCAAAGCAGTGAGGTTGTGAGAGTCAATGAGGCAAAGCAGTGAGGGTGTGAGAGTCAATGAGGCAAAGCAGTGAGGTTGTGAGAGTCAATGAGGCAAAGCAGTGAGGGTGTGAGAGTCAATGAGGCAAAGCAGTGAGGGTATGAGAGTCAATGAGGCAAAGCAGTGAGGGTGTGAGTGTCAACGAGACAAAGCTGTGAGGGTGTGAGAGTCAACGAGGCAAAGCAGTGAGGGTATGAGAGTCAACGATGCAAATCAGTGAGGGTGTGAGAGTCAATGAGGCAAAGCAGTGAGGGTGTAAGAGTCAATGAGGCAAAGCAGTGAGGGTGTGAGAGTCAATGAGGCAAAGCAGTGAGGGTGTGAGAGTCAATGAGGCAAAGCAGTGAGGGTGTGAGAGTCAACGAGACAAAGCAGTGAGGGTGTGAGAGTCAATGAGGCAAAGCAGTGAGGGTGTGAGAGTCAATGAGGCAAAGCAGTGAGGGTGTGAGAGTCAATGACGCAAAGCAGTGAGGGTGTGAGAGTCAATGAGGCAAAGCAGTGAGGGTGTGAGAGTCAACGAGACAAAGCAGTGAGGGTGTGAGAGTCAATGAGGCAAAGCAGTGAGGGTGTGAGAGTCAATGAGGCAAAGCAGTAAGGGTGTGAGAGTCAATGAGGCAAAGCAGTGAGGGTGTGAGAGTCAATGAGGCAATGCAGTGAGGGTGTGAGAGTCAATGAGGCAAAGCAGTGAGGGTGTGAGAGTCAACGAGGCAAAGCAGTGAGGGTGTGAGAGTCAATGAGGCAAAGCAGTGAGGGGGTGAGAGTCAATGAGGCAAAGCTGTGAGGGTGTGAGAGTCAATGAGGCAAAGCAGTGAGGGTGTGAGAGTCAATGAGGCAAAGCAGTGAGGGTGTGAGAGTCAATGAGGCAAAGCAGTGAGGGTGTAAGAGTCAATGAGGCAAAGCAGTGAGGGTCTGAGAGTCAATGAGGCAAAGCAGTGAGGGTGTGAGAGTCAACGAGACAAAGCAGTGAGGGTGTGAGAGTCAAAGAGTTCAAACAGTGAGGGTGTGAGAGTCAATGAGGGCAAAGCAGTGAGGGTGTGAGAGTCAACGAGGCAAAGCAGTGAGGGTGTGAGAGTCAATGAGGCAAAGCAGTGAGGGTGTGAGAGTCAATGAGGCAAAGCAGTGAGGGTGTGAGAGTCAATGAGGCAAAGCAGTGAGGGTGTGAGAGTCAATGACGCAAAGCAGTGAGGGTGTGAGAGTCAATGAGGCAAACCAGTGAGGGTGTGAGAGTCAATGAGGCAAAGCTGTGAGGGTGTGAGAGTCAACGAGGCAAAGCAGTGAGGGTGTGAGAGTCAATGAGGCAAAGCAGTGAGGGTGTGAGAGTCAATGAGGCAAAGCAGTGAGGGTGTTAGAGTCAACGAGGCAAAGCAGTGAGGGTGTGAGAGTCAATGAGGCAAAGCAGTGAGGGTGTGAGAGTCAACGAGGCAAAGCAGTGAGGGTGTGAGAGTCAATGAGGCAAAGCAGTGAGGGTGTGAGAGTCAACGAGACAAAGCAGTGAGGGTGTGAGAGTCAACGAGGCAAAGCAGTGAGGGTGTGAGAGTCAATGAGGCAAAGCAGTGAGGGCGTGAGAGTCAATGAGGCAAAGCAGTGAGGGTGTGAGAGTCAACGAGACAAATCTGTGAGGGTGTGAGAGTCAATGAGGCAAAGCAGTGAGGGTGTGAGAGTCAACGAGGCAAAGCAGTGAGGGTGTGAGAGTCAACGAGGCAAAGCAGTGAGGGTGTGAGAGTCAATGAGGCAAATCAGTGAGGGTGTGAGAGTCAATGAGGCAAAGCAGTGAGGGTGTGAGAGTCAATGAAGCAGTGAGGTTGTGAGAGTCAATGAGGCAAAGCAAAGAGGGTGTGAGAGTCAATGAGGCAAAGCAGTGAGGGTATGAGAGTCAATGAGGCAAAGCAGTGAGGGTCTGAGAGTCAATGAGGCAAAGCAGTGAGGGTGTGAGAGTCAACGAGACAAGCAGTGAGGGTGTGAGAGTCAAAGAGTTAAAGCAGTGAGGGTGTGAGAGTCAATGAGGGCAAAGCAGTGAGGGTGTGAGAGTCAACGAGGCAAAGCAGTGAGGGTGTGAGAGTCAATGAGGCAAAGCAGTGAGGGTGTGAGAGTCAATGAGGCAAAGCAGTGAGGGTGTGAGAGTCAATGAGGCAAAGCAGTGAGGGTGTGAGAGTCAATGACGCAAAGCAGTGAGGGTGTGAGAGTCAATGAGGCAAAGCAGTGAGGGTGTGAGAGTCAATGAGGCAAAGCTGTGAGGGTGTGAGAGTCAACGAGGCAAAGCAGTGAGGGTGTGAGAGTCAATGAGGCAAAGCAGTGAGGGTGTGAGAGTCAATGATGCAAAGCAGTGAGGGTGTGAGAGTCAACGAGGCAAAGCAGTGAGGGTGTGAGAGTCAATGAGGCAAAGCAGTGAGGGTGTGAGAGTCAATGAGGCAAAGCAGTGAGGGTGTGAGAGTCAACGAGGCAAAGCAGTGAGGGTGTGAGAGTCAATGAGGCAAAGCAGTGAGGGTGTGAGAGTCAATGAGGCAAAGCAGTAAGGGTGTGAGAGTCAATGAGGCAAAGCAGTGAGGGTGTGAGAGTCAACGAGGCAAAGCAGTGAGGGTGTGAGAGTCAATGAGGCAAAGCAGTGAGGGTGTGAGAGTCAATGAGGCAAAGCAGTGAGGGTGTGAGAGTCAACGAGGCAAAGCAGTGAGGGTGTGAGAGTCAACGAGGCAAAGCTGTGAGGGTGTGAGAGTCAACGAGGCAAAGCAGTGAGGGTGTGAGAGTCAATGAGGCAAAGCAGTGAGGGTGTGAGAGTCAACGAGACAAAGCAGTGAGGGTGTGAGAGTCAATGAGGCAAAGCAGTGAGGGTGTGAGAGTCAATGAGGCAAAGCAGTAAGGGTGTGAGAGTCAATGAGGCAAAGCAGTGAGGGTGTGAGAGTCAATGAGGCAAAGCAGTGAGGGTGTGAGAGTCAATGAGGCAAAGCAGTGAGGGTGTGAGAGTCAACGAGGCAAAGCAGTGAGGGTGTGAGAGTCAATGAGGCAAAGCAGTGAGGGGGTGAGAGTCAATGAGGCAAAGCTGTGATGGTGTGAGAGTCAATGAGGCAAAGCAGTGAGGGTGTGAGAGTCAATGAGGCAAAGCAGTGAGGGTGTGAGAGTCAATGAGGCAAAGCAGTGAGGGTGTGAGAGTCAATGAGGCAAAGCAGTGAGGGTGTGAGAGTCAACGAGGCAAAGCAGTGAGGGTGTGAGAGTCAATGAGGCAAAGCAGTGAGGGTGTGAGAGTCAATGAGGCAAAGCAGTGAGGGTGTGAGAGTCAATGAGGCAAAGCAGTGAGGGTGTGAGAGTCAACGAGGCAAAGCAGTGAGGGTGTGAGAGTCAATGAGGCAAAGCAGTGAGGGTGTGAGAGTCAATGTGGCAAAGCAGTGAGGGTGTGAGAGTCAATGAGGCAAAGCAGTGAGGGTGTGAGAGTCAACGAGGCAAAGCTGTGAGGGTGTGAGAGTCAACGGACAAAGCAGTGAGGGTGTGAGAGTCAACGAGGCAAAGCAGTGAGGGTGTGAGAGTCAACGAGACAAAGCAGTGAGGGTGTGAGAGTCAATGAGGCAAAGCAGTGAGGGTGTGAGAGTCAATGAGGCAAAGCAGTAAGGGTGTGAGAGTCAATGAGGCAAAGCAGTGAGGGTGTGAGAGTCAATGAGGCAAAGCAGTGAGGGTGTGAGAGTCAATGAGGCAAAGCAGTGAGGGTGTGAGAGTCAACGAGGCAAAGCAGTGAGGGTGTGAGAGTCAATGAGGCAAAGCAGTGAGGGGGTGAGAGTCAATGAGGCAAAGCTGTGAGGGTGTGAGAGTCAATGAGGCAAAGCAGTGAGGGTGTGAGAGTCAATGAGGCAAAGCAGTGAGGGTGTGAGAGTCAATGAGGCAAAGCAGTGAGGGTGTAAGAGTCAATGAGGCAAAGCAGTGAGGGTCTGAGAGTCAATGAGGCAAAGCAGTGAGGGTGTGAGAGTCAATGAGGCAAAGCAGTGAGGGTGTGAGAGTCAATGACGCAAAGCAGTGAGGGTGTGAGAGTCAATGAGGCAAATCAGTGAGGGTGTGAGAGTCAATGAGGCAAAGCAGTGAGGGTGTGAGAGTCAATGAGGCAAAGCAGTGAGGTTGTGAGAGTCAATGAGGCAAAGCAGTGAGGGTGTGAGAGTCAATGAGACAAAGCAGTGAGGGTATGAGAGTCAATGAGGCAAAGCAGTGAGGGTGTGAGTGTCAACGAGACAAAGCTGTGAGGGTGTTGTTGGTGCAACCCTACGGTTTGCACTCGGCTTGTTGTCCGTGTGCGTGAATGTGTGTGTGTATGGAATGGTATGAGGGCATGGGATAATATATATTTCATGCTTATAATTGTGTGTGAATGTTGAGTCATGATGTTGAGTGTGTGTGTCGAGTCAATAGCGAGTTATCGCTAGACGCGTGTTACGCGGTCGTTTGTGTCTCGCGCGCGGTTTCTATTTTGTCGTGCGCGGTTTCTATTTTGTCCTGTGTCGAACGTTCGGCGTGTCGCAGGTGTGTGCAGCAGACCCATCAAGAACTCAAGGATGAGTTTGTGATGAAGAGCCCGAGCCTTGGTGTCAAGCCTCAAGTGATTTCAAAGCTTGCCAAAAGGGTACACCTCAAGATATTGAAGATAGTTACATTACTTTGTGTAGTGTAACATTTCACTTGGTGTAGGCCCTAGTGAAGGGTAGTTTCGAGACCCTTCGTGGTTGGGGACAGTGTGGCACTGTTACACATCACTGTACCTCGGCTCTTGGGGTTTGTAGGAGCTGGGAGTCATTCCCAACTCGTAACTCTTCCTATCTTGTGTTCTAAGACTATAGTGGCTGCCATAGTACCGTTCGTTCAAACCGACGCTGTGTCGTCAATTCTTTATCAAATCGTGCAATCTAAATTGCTAATTGTAGACGACGTGAAGACGCTCCAGATCCAATTTGAATCAAGTCATTTGCAGCTGTGAGCAGAACGCTATCAACGTTTGAAGCCGCTGTGCAGAAATCCGTCTGTGCTCTCTATCTTTCGTTTTAGGCACATTCAAGCCTATTGTGACTATAACAGGTGTGAGAGTCAACAAGGCAAAGCAGTGAGGGTATGAGAGTCAACGATGCAAATCAGTGAGGGTGTGAGAGTCAATGAGGCAAAGCAGTGAGGGTGTGAGAGTCAATGAGGCAAAGCAGTAAGGGTGTGAGAGTCAATGAGGCAAAGCAGTGAGGGTGTGAGAGTCAATGAGGCAAAGCAGTGAGGGTGTGAGAGTCAATGAGGCAAAGCAGTAAGGGTGTGAGAGTCAATGAGGCAAAGCAGTGAGGGTGTGAGAGTCAATGAGGCAAAGCAGTGAGGGTGTGAGAGTCAATGAGGCAAAGCAGTGAGGGTGTGAGAGTCAACGAGGCAAAGCAGTGAGGGTGTGAGAGTCAACGAGGCAAAGCAGTGAGGGTGTGAGAGTCAATGAGGCAAAGCAGTGAGGGTGTGAGAGTCAATGAGGCAAAGCAGTGAGGGTGTGAGAGTCAACGAGGCAAAGCAGTGAGGGTGTGAGAGTCAACGAGGCAAAGCTGTGAGGGTGTGAGAGTCAACGAGGCAAAGCAGTGAGGGTGTGAGAGTCAATGAGGCAAAGCAGTGAGGGTGTGAGAGTCAACGAGACAAAGCAGTGAGGGTGTGAGAGTCAATGAGGCAAAGCAGTGAGGGTGTGAGAGTCAATGAGGCAAAGCAGTAAGGGTGTGAGAGTCAATGAGGCAAAGCAGTGAGGGTGTGAGAGTCAATGAGGCAAAGCAGTGAGGGTGTGAGAGTCAACGAGGCAAAGCAGTGAGGGTGTGAGATTCAATGAGGCAAAGCAGTGAGGGGGTGAGAGTCAATGAGGCAAAGCTGTGATGGTGTGAGAGTCAATGAGGCAAAGCAGTGAGGGTGTGAGAGTCAATGAGGCAAAGCAGTGAGGGTGTGAGAGTCAATGAGGCACAGCAGTGAGGGTGTGAGAGTCAATGAGGCAAAGCAGTGAGGGTGTGAGAGTCAACGAGGCAAAGCAGTGAGGGTGTGAGAGTCAATGAGGCAAAGCAGTGAGGGTGTGAGAGTCAATGAGGCAAAGCAGTGAGGGTGTGAGAGTCAATGAGGCAAAGCAGTGAGGGTGTGAGAGTCAACGAGGCAAAGCAGTGAGGGTGTGAGAGTCAATGTGGCAAAGCAGTGAGGGTGTGAGAGTCAATGAGGCAAAGCAGTGAGGGTGTGAGAGTCCATGAGGCAAAGCAGTGAGGGTGTGAGAGTCAACGAGGCAAAGCTGTGAGGGTGTGAGAGTCAACGGACAAAGCAGTGAGGGTGTGAGAGTCAATGAGGCAAAGCAGTGAGGGTGTGAGAGTCAACGAGGCAAAGCTGTGAGGGTGTAAGAGTCAATGAGGCAAAGCAGTGAGGGTCTGAGAGTCAATGAGGCAAAGCAGTGAGGGTGTGAGAGTCAATGAGGCAAAGCAGTGAGGGTGTGAGAGTCAACGAGACAAAGCAGTGAGGTTGTGAGAGTCAACGAGGCAAAGCAGTGAGGGTGTGAGAGTCAATGACGCAAAGCAGTGAGGGTGTGAGAGTCAATGAGGCAAAGCAGTAAGGGTGTGAGAGTCAATGAGGCAAAGCAGTGAGGGTGTGAGAGTCAATGAGGCAAAGCAGTGAGGGTGTGAGAGTCAATGAGGCAAAGCAGTGAGGGTGTGAGAGTCAACGAGGCAAAGCAGTGAGGGTGTGAGAGTCAACGAGGCAAAGCAGTGAGGGTGTGAGAGTCAATGAGGCAAAGCAGTGAGGGTGTGAGAGTCAATGAGGCAAAGCAGTGAGGGTGTGAGAGTCAACGAGGCAAAGCAGTGAGGGTGTGAGAGTCAACGAGGCAAAGCTGTGAGGGTGTGAGAGTCAACGAGGCAAAGCAGTGAGGGTGTGAGAGTCAATGAGGCAAAGCAGTGAGGGTGTGAGAGTCAACGAGACAAAGCAGTGAGGGTGTGAGAGTCAATGAGGCAAAGCAGTGAGGGTGTGAGAGTCAATGAGGCAAAGCAGTAAGGGTGTGAGAGTCAATGAGGCAAAGCAGTGAGGGTGTGAGAGTCAATGAGGCAAAGCAGTGAGGGTGTGAGAGTCAACGAGGCAAAGCAGTGAGGGTGTGAGATTCAATGAGGCAAAGCAGTGAGGGGGTGAGAGTCAATGAGGCAAAGCTGTGATGGTGTGAGAGTCAATGAGGCAAAGCAGTGAGGGTGTGAGAGTCAATGAGGCAAAGCAGTGAGGGTGTGAGAGTCAATGAGGCACAGCAGTGAGGGTGTGAGAGTCAATGAGGCAAAGCAGTGAGGGTGTGAGAGTCAACGAGGCAAAGCAGTGAGGGTGTGAGAGTCAATGAGGCAAAGCAGTGAGGGTGTGAGAGTCAATGAGGCAAAGCAGTGAGGGTGTGAGAGTCAATGAGGCAAAGCAGTGAGGGTGTGAGAGTCAACGAGGCAAAGCAGTGAGGGTGTGAGAGTCAATGAGGCAAAGCAGTGAGGGTGTGAGAGTCAATGAGACAAAGCAGTGAGGGTGTGAGAGTCCATGAGGCAAAGCAGTGAGGGTGTGAGAGTCAACGAGGCAAAGCTGTGAGGGTGTGAGAGTCAACGGACAAAGCAGTGAGGGTGTGAGAGTCAATGAGGCAAAGCAGTGAGGGTGTGAGAGTCAACGAGGCAAAGCTGTGAGGGTGTAAGAGTCAATGAGGCAAAGCAGTGAGGGTCTGAGAGTCAATGAGGCAAAGCAGTGAGGGTGTGAGAGTCAATGAGGCAAAGCAGTGAGGGTGTGAGAGTCAACGAGACAAAGCAGTGAGGTTGTGAGAGTCAACGAGGCAAAGCAGTGAGGGTGTGAGAGTCAATGACGCAAAGCAGTGAGGGTGTGAGAGTCAATGAGGCAAAGCAGTGAGGGTGTGAGAGTCAATGAGGCAAAGCTGTGAGTGTGTGAGAGTCAACGAGGCAAAGCAGTGAGGGTGTGAGAGTCAATGAGGCAAAGCAGTGAGGGTGTGAGAGTCAACGAGGCAAAGCAGTGAGGGTGTGAGAGTCAACGAGGCAAAGCAGTGAGGGTGTGAGAGTCAACGAGGCAAAGCAGTGAGGGTGTGAGAGTCAATGAGGCAAAGCAGTGAGGGTGTGAGAGTCAATGAGGCAAAGCAGTGAGGGTGTGAGAGTCAACGAGACAAAGCTGTGAGGGTGTGAGAGTCAATGAGGCAAAGCAGTGAGGGTGTGAGAGTCAACGAGGCAAAGCAGTGAGGGTGTGAGAGTCAATGAGGCAAAGCAGTGAGGGTGTGAGAGTCAATGAGGCAAAGCAGTGAGGGTATGAGAGTCAATGAGGCAAAGCAGTGAGGGTGTGAGAGTCAACGAGACAAAGCTGTGAGGGTGTGAGAGTCAACGAGGCAAAGCAGTGAGGGTGTGAGAGTCAATGAGGCAAAGCAGTGAGGGTGTGAGAGTCAACGAGGCAAAGCAGTGAGGGTGTGAGAGTCAATGAGGCAAAGCAGTGAGGGTGTGAGAGTCAATGAGGCAAAGCAGTGAGGGTGTGAGAGTCAATGAGGCAAAGCAGTGAGGGTGTGAGAGTCAACGAGACAAAGCTGTGAGGGTGTGAGAGTCAACGAGGCAAAGCAGTGAGGGTGTGAGAGTCAATGAGGCAAAGCAGTGAGGGTGTGAGAGTCAATGAGGCAAAGCAGTGAGGGTGTGAGAGTCAATGAGGCAAAGCTGTGAGGGTGTGAGAGTCAACGAGGCAAAGCAGTGAGGGTGTGAGAGTCAATGAGGCAAAGCAGTGAGGGTGTGAGAGTCAACGAGACAAAGCAGTGAGGGTGTGAGAGTCAATGAGGCAAAGCAGTGAGGGTGTGAGAGTCAATGAGGCAAAGCAGTAAGGGTGTGAGAGTCAATGAGGCAAAGCAGTGAGGGTGTGAGAGTCAATGAGGCAAAGCAGTGAGGGTGTGAGAGTCAATGAGGCAAAGCAGTGAGGGTGTGAGAGTCAACGAGGCAAAGCAGTGAGGGTGTGAGAGTCAATGAGGCAAAGCAGTGAGGGGGTGAGAGTCAATGAGGCAAAGCTGTGAGGGTGTGAGAGTCAATGAGGCAAAGCAGTGAGGGTGTGAGAGTCAATGAGGCAAAGCAGTGAGGGTGTGAGAGTCAATGAGGCAAAGCAGTGAGGGTGTAAGAGTCAATGAGGCAAAGCAGTGAGGGTCTGAGAGTCAATGAGGCAAAGCAGTGAGGGTGTGAGAGTCAATGAGGCAAAGCAGTGAGGGTGTGAGAGTCAACGAGACAGAGTAGTGAGGTTGTGAGAGTCAACGAGGCAAAGCAGTGAGGGTGTGAGAGTCAATGACGCAAAGCAGTGAGGGTGTGAGATTCAATGAGGCAAAGCAGTGAGGGTGTGAGAGTCAATGAGGCAAAGCTGTGAGTGTGTGAGAGTCAACGAGGCAAAGCAGTGAGGGTGTGAGAGTCAATGAGGCAAAGCAGTGAGGGTGTGAGAGTCAACGAGGCAAAGCAGTGAGGGTGTGAGAGTCAACGAGGCAAAGCAGTGAGGGTGTGAGAGTCAACGAGGCAAAGCAGTGAGGGTGTGAGAGTCAATGAGGCAAAGCAGTGAGGGTGTGAGAGTCAATGAGGCAAAGCAGTGAGGGTGTAAGAGTCAACGAGACAAAGCTGTGAGGGTGTGAGAGTCAATGAGGCAAAGCAGTGAGGGTGTGAGAGTCAACGAGGCAAAGCAGTGAGGGTGTGAGAGTCAATGAGGCAAAGCAGTGAGGGTGTGAGAGTCAATGAGGCAAAGCAGTGAGGGTATGAGAGTCAATGAGGCAAAGCAGTGAGGGTGTGAGAGTCAACGAGACAAAGCTGTGAGGGTGTGAGAGTCAACGAGGCAAAGCAGTGAGGGTGTGAGAGTCAATGAGACAAAGCAGTGAGGGTGTGTGAGTCAATGAGGCAAAGCAGTGAGGGTGTGAGAGTCAATGAGGCAAAGCAGTGAGGGTGTGAGAGTCAATGAGGCAAAGCAGTGAGGGTGTGAGAGTCAATGAGGCAAAGCAGTGAGGGTGTGAGAGTCAATGAGGCAAAGCAGTGAGGGTGTGAGAGTCAATGAGGCAAAGCAGTGAGGGTGTGAGAGTCAACGAGGCAAAGCAGTGAGGGTGTGAGAGTCAACGAGGCAAAGCAGTGAGGGTGTGAGAGTCAATGGGGCAAAGCAGTGAGGGTGTGAGAGTCAATGAGGCAAAGCAGTGAGGGTGTGAGAGTCAACGAGGCAAAGCAGTGATGGTGTGAGAGTCAACGAGGCAAAGCAGTGAGGCTGTGAGAGTCAACGAGACAAAGCAGTGAGGTTGTGAGAGTCAACGAGGCAAAGCAGTGAGGGTGTGAGAGTCAATGAGGCAAAGCAGTGAGGGTGTGAGAGTCAATGAGGCAAAGCAGTGAGGGTATGAGAGTCAACGATGCAAATCAGTGAGGGTGTGAGAGTCAATGAGGCAAAGCAGTAACGGTGTGAGAGTCAATGAGGCAAAGCAGTGAGGGTGTGAGAGTCCATGAGGCAAAGCAGTGAGGGTGTGAGAGTCAATGAGGCAAAGCAGTGAGGGTGTGAGATTCAACGAGACAAATCTGTGAGGGTGTGAGAGTCAATGAGGCAAAGCAGTGAGGGTGTGAGAGTCAACGAGGCAAAGCAGTGAGGGTGTGAGAGTCAACGAGGCAAAGCAGTGAGGGTGTGAGAGTCAATGAGGCAAAGCAGTGAGGGTGTGAGAGTCAACGAGGCAAAGCAGTGAGGGTGTGAGAGTCAATGAGGCAAAGCAGTGAGGGTGTGAGAGTCAATGAGGCAAAGCAGTGAGGGTGTGAGAGTCAATGAGGCAAAGCAGTGAGGGTGTGAGAGTCAATGAGGCAAATCAGTGAGGGTGTGAGAGTCAATGAGGCTAAGCTGTGAGGGTGTGAGAGTCAACGAGGCAAAGCAGTGAGGGTGTGAGAGTCAATGAGGCAAAGCAGTGAGGGTGTGAGAGTCAACGAGGCAAAGCAGTGAGGGTGTGAGAGTCAATGAGGCAAAGCAGTGAGGGTGTGAGAGTCAATGAGGCAAAGCAGTGAGGGTGTAAGAGTCAATGAGGCAAAGCAGTGAGGGTCTGAGAGTCAATGAGGCAAAGCAGTGAGGGTGTGAGAGTCAACGAGGCAAAGCAGTGAGGGTGTGAGAGTCAACGAGGCAAAGCAGTGAGGGTGTGAGAGTCAATGAGACAAAGCAGTGAGGGTGTGAGAGTCAATGAGGCAAAGCAGTGAGGGTGTGAGAGTCAATGAGGCAAAGCAGTGAGGGTGTGAGAGTCAATGAGGCAAATCAGTGAGGGTGTGAGAGTCAATGAGGCAAAGCTGTGAGGGTGTGAGAGTCAACGAGGCAAAGCAGTGAGGGTGTGAGAGTCAATGAGGCAAAGCAGTGAGGGTGTGAGAGTTAACGAGGCAAAGCAGTGAGGGTGTGAGAGTCAATGAGGCAAAGCAGTGAGGGTGTGAGAGTCAATGAGGCAAAGCAGTGAGGGTGTGAGAGTCAACGAGACAAAGCTGTGAGGGTGTGAGAGTCAATGAGGCAAAGCAGTGAGGGTGTGAGAGTGAACGAGGCAAAGCAGTGAGGGTGTGAGAGTCAATGAGGCAAAGCAGTGAGGGTGTGAGAGTCAATGAGGCAAAGCAGTGAGGGTATGAGAGTCAATGAGGCAAAGCAGTGAGGGTGTGAGAGTCAACGAGACAAAGCTGTGAGGGTGTGAGAGTCAACGAGGCAAAGCAGTGAGGGTGTGAGAGTCAATGAGGCAAAGCAGTGAGGGTGTGAGAGTCAACGAGGCAAAGCAGTGAGGGTGTGAGAGTCAATGAGGCAAAGCAGTGAGGGTGTGAGAGTCAATGAGGCAAAGCAGTGAGGGTATGAGAGTCAAGGAGACAAAGCTGTGAGGGTGTGAGAGTCAACGAGGCAAAGCAGTGAGGGTGTGAGAGTCAATGAGGCAAAGCAGTGAGGGTGTGAGAGTCAACGAGGCAAAGCAGTGAGGGTGTGAGAGTCAATGAGGCAAAGCAGTGAGGGTGTGAGAGTCAACGAGGCAAAGCAGTGAGGGTGTGAGAGTCAATGAGACAAAGCAGTGAGGGTGTGTGAGTCAATGAGGCAAAGCAGTGAGGGTGTGAGAGTCAATGAGGCAAAGCAGTGAGGGTGTGAGAGTCAATGAGGCAAAGCAGTGAGGGTGTGAGAGTCAATGAGGCAAAGCAGTGAGGGTGTGAGAGTCAATGAGGCAAAGCAGTGAGGGTGTGAGAGTCAATGAGGCAAAGCAGTGAGGGTGTGAGAGTCAATGACGCAAAGCAGTGAGGGTGTGAGAGTCAATGAGGCAAAGCAGTGAGGGTGTGAGAGTCAATGAGGCAAAGCAGTGAGGGTGTGAGAGTCAATGAGGCAAAGCAGTGAGGGTGTGAGAGTCAATGAGGCAAAGCAGTGAGGGTGTGAGAGTCAATGAGGCAAAGCAGTGAGGGTATGAGAGTCAATGAGGCAAAGCAGTGAGGGTGTGAGAGTCAACGAGACAAAGCTGTGAGGGTGTGAGAGTCAACGAGGCAAAGCAGTGAGGGTGTGAGAGTCAACGAGGCAAAGCAGTGAGGGTGTGAGAGTCAATGGGGCAAAGCAGTGAGGGTGTGAGAGTCAATGAGGCAAAGCAGTGAGGGTGTGAGAGTCAACGAGGCAAAGCAGTGATGGTATGAGAGTCAACGAGGCAAAGCAGTGAGGGTGTGAGAGTCAATGAGGCAAAGCAGTGAGGGTGTGAGAGTCAACGAGGCAAAGCAGTGAGGGTGTGAGAGTCAATGAGGCAAAGCAGTGAGGGTGTGAGAGTCAATGAGGCAAAGCAGTGAGGGTATGAGAGTCAATGAGGCAAAGCAGTGAGGGTGTGAGAGTCAACGAGGCAAAGCAGTGAGGGTGTGAGAGTCAATGAGGCAAAGCAGTGAGGGTGTGAGAGTCAACGAGGCAAAGCAGTGAGGGTGTGAGAGTCAATGAGACAAAGCAGTGAGGGTGTGTGAGTCAATGAGGCAAAGCAGTGAGGGTGTGAGAGTCAACGAGGCAAAGCAGTGAGGGTGTGAGAGTCAATGAGGCAAAGCAGTGAGGGTGTGAGAGTCAACGAGGCAAAGCAGTGAGGGTGTGAGAGTCAATGAGGCAAAGCAGTGAGGGTGTGAGAGTCAACGAGGCAAAGCAGTGAGGGTGTGAGAGTCAATGAGACAAAGCAGTGAGGGTGTGTGAGTCAATGAGGCAAAGCAGTGAGGGTGTGAGAGTCAATGAGGCAAAGCAGTGAGGGTGTGAGAGTCAATGAGGCAAATCAGTGAGGGTGTGAGAGTCAATGAGGCAAAGCAGTGAGGGTGTGAGATTCAATGACGCAAAGCAGTGAGGGTGTGAGAGTCAACGAGGCAAAGCAGTGAGGGTGTGAGAGTCAATGGGGCAAAGCAGTGAGGGTGTGAGAGTCAATGAGGCAAAGCAGTGAGGGTGTGAGAGTCAATGAGGCAAAGCAGTGATGGTGTGAGAGTCAACGAGGCAAAGCAGTGAGGGTGTGAGAGTCAACGAGACAAAGCAGTGAGGTTGTGAGAGTCAACGAGGCAAAGCAGTGAGGGTGTGAGAGTCAATGAGGCAAAGCAGTGAGGGTGTGAGAGTCAATGAGGCAAAGCAGTGAGGGTATGAGAGTCAACGATGCAAATCAGTGAGGGTGTGAGAGTCAATGAGGCAAAGCAGTGACGGTGTGAGAGTCAATGAGGCAAAGCAGTGAGGGTGTGAGAGTCCATGAGGCAAAGCAGTGAGGGTGTGAGAGTCAATGAGGCAAAGCAGTGAGGGTGTGAGATTCAACGAGACAAAGCTGTGAGGGTGTGAGAGTCAATGAGGCAAAGCAGTGAGGGTGTGAGAGTCAATGAGGCAAAGCAGTGAGGGTGTGAGAGTCAATGAGGCAAATCAGTGAGGGTGTGAGAGTCAATGAGGCAAAGCAGTGAGGGTTTGAGAGTCAATGAGGCAAAGCAGTGAGGGTGTAAGAGTCAACGAGGCAAAGCAGTGAGGGTGTAAGAGTCAATGAGGCAAAGCAGTGAGGGTGTGAGAGTCAACGAGGCAAAGCAGTGAGGGTGTGAGAGTCAATGAGGCAAAGCAGTGAGGGTGTGAGAGTCAATGAGGAAAAGCAGTGAGGGTGTAAGAGTCAATGAGGCAAAGCAGTGAGGGTCTGAGAGTCAATGAGGCAAAGCAGTGAGGGTGTGAGAGTCAACGAGACAAAGCTGTGAGGGTGTGAGAGTCAACGAGGCAAAGCAGTGAGGGTGTGAGAGTCAATGAGGCAAAGCAGTGAGGGTGTGAGAGTCAATGAGGCAAAGCAGTGATGGTGTGAGAGTCAACGAGGCAAAGCAGTGAGGGTGTGAGAGTCAACGAGACAAAGCAGTGAGGTTGTGAGAGTCAACGAGGCAAAGCAGTGAGGGTGTGAGAGTCAATGAGGCAAAGCAGTGAGGGTGTGAGAGTCAATGAGGCAAAGCAGTGAGGGTATGAGAGTCAACGATGCAAATCAGTGAGGGTGTGAGAGTCAATGAGGCAAAGCAGTGACGGTGTGAGAGTCAATGAGGCAAAGCAGTGAGGGTGTGAGAGTCCATGAGGCAAAGCAGTGAGGGTGTGAGAGTCAATGAGGCAAAGCAGTGAGGGTGTGAGATTCAACGAGACAAAGCTGTGAGGGTGTGAGAGTCAATGAGGCAAAGCAGTGAGGGTGTGAGAGTCAATGAGGCAAAGCAGTGAGGGTGATAGAGTCAATGAGGCAAATCAGTGAGGGTGTGAGAGTCAATGAGGCAAAGCAGTGAGGGTTTGAGAGTCAATGAGGCAAAGCAGTGAGGGTGTGAGAGTCAACGAGGCAAAGCAGTGAGGGTGTGAGAGTCAATGAGGCAAAGCAGTGAGAGTGTGAGAGTCAACGAGGCAAAGCAGTGAGGGTGTGAGAGTCAATGAGGCAAAGCAGTGAGGGTGTGAGAGTCAACGAGGCAAAGCAGTGAGGGTGTGAGAGTCAATGAGGCAAAGCAGTGAGGGTGTGAGAGTCAATGAGGCAAAGCAGTGAGGGTGTAAGAGTCAATGAGGCAAAGCAGTGAGGGTCTGAGAGTCAATGAGGCAAAGCAGTGAGGGTGTGAGAGTCAACGAGACAAAGCTGTGAGGGTGTGAGAGTCAACGAGGCAAAGCAGTGAGGGTGTGAGAGTCAACGAGGCAAAGCAGTGAGGGTGTGAGAGTCAATGAGGCAAATCAGTGAGGGTGTGAGAGTCAATGAGGCAAAGCAGTGAGGGTGTGAGAGTCAATGAGGCAAAGCAGTGAGGGTGTGAGAGTCAACGAGGCAAAGCAGTGAGGGTGTGAGAGTCAATGAGGCAAAGCAGTGAGGGTGTGAGAGTCAATGAGGCAAAGCAGTGGCAAACCCTAGGCTGATCAAGGTGCAAAGGAAAACTGAGGGGAAGGGGTTGAAATGGGTGATTTCTGGACCACAGGTTGCATACGGGCTTGATATATGAGAGAAGACTGAACAAAGCTTTCCAGCAACGAACATGTACAGTAAGATGGAACACTAATAACGAATACTGCAGGGTACATCCATGTCAGACTTATTTCAGGAGCAACAGCAGTGCAGCAACACGAGACTTATTCTTCTAAGGACTTCAGTACGAGATGGAACTTCCACTGCATCACATGTAAACATCCCCCTACTGGTACCTCCTCTGCGTCACACACCTGTTCTTCTGCCTGTCCCAGTTACTCTGGATCAGAAATCTCATGCTCTTCATCCCAACGAGATTGGACTCGTACGTTCTGCCGCGGCTGTCCTGACCCTTTTTCGTCGTACCAACCTCCATGGTACACTTGTCCGCATTCTCTGAATTGCTGTCGTCCATCCATCCCGTCACACAATCCGGATTGTGTTATAGTCACAATAGGCTTGAATGTGCCTAAAACGAAAGATAGAGAGCACAGACGGATTTCTGCACAGCGGCTTCAAACGTTGATAGCGTTCTGCTCACAGCTGCAAATGACTTGATTCAAATTGGATCTGGAGCGTCTTCACGTCGTCTACAATTAGCAATTTAGATTGCACGATTTGATGAAGAATTGACGACACAGCGTCGGTTTGAACGAACGGTACTATGGCAGCCACTATAGTCTTAGAACACAAGATAGGAAGAGGTACGAGTTGGGAATGACTCCCAGCTCCTACAAACCCCAAGAGCCGAGGTACAGTGATGTGGAACAGTGCCACACTGTCCCCAACCACGAAGGGTCTCGAAACTACCCTTCACTAGGGCCTACACCAAGTGAAATGTTACACTACACAAAGTAATGTAACTATCTTCAATATCTTGAGGTGTACCCTTTTGGCAAGCTTCGAAATCACTTGAGGCTTGACACCAAGGCTCGGGCTCTTCATCACAAACTCATCCTTGAGTTCTTGATGGGTCTGCTGCACACACCTGCGACACGCCGAACGTTCGACACAGGACAAAATAGAAACCGCGCACGACAAAATAGAAACCGCGCGCGAGACACAAACGACCGCGTAACACGCGTCTAGCGATAACTCGCTATTGACTCGACACACACACTCGACATCATGACTCAACATTCACACACAATTATAAGCATGAAATATATATTATCCCATGCCCTCATACCATTCCATACACACACACATTCACGCACACGGACAACAAGCCGAGTGCAAACCGTAGGGTTGCACCAACAAACTCCCCCTCGGATTGTTGGCCTTAGGATATGTTGCTCTCTCAGTTCAGAGCCATCCCAGCCAGCTTGCAACACTTCCAATGCTGCTGCTCCACCAGCCTCTTGGTCATCATGTCAGCCGGCTGCCCCGTGGTCTTCACGTAGCGCAACTCAACTTCACCCGCGGTTACCATGCTCCTCGTCCAATGCCACTTCACCCTCATGTGCTTCGTGAGTCCATGCAACACAGGGTTCTTAGCAAGAGCAATGGCACCCTGGCTGTCACAGTACAGTGGGGTAGGTCCTTGCTGCTCCTCCCCCAATTCAGCCAACAAACGCCGCTGCCACACAATCTCCCGTACGGCACGGAAGAGTGCCATGTACTCGGACTCCACCGAGCTCAAAGCTTGGTCAACCTGCTTCTTGCTCTCCCAAGCAGTTGGGCCTCCACCAACACAGCATATGAAGCCTCCCACACTTGTCATGTCCTCTGGTTCTGATGCATATGAAGCATCCGAGTAGGCGGTGAGGAACAAACGCCCGGGTTCAACACCATCCGCGCCCTTTTGGCGCCTTTGTGCCGCCGCCGAGTATTGCAGCCCAACGGTCGGTGTTTGGCCAAGATACTTGGCCACCCTCATTCCAGCTGCTACCTGCTCCTCATTAGGGCATTGCACAACCCTAGCCAGCTGCCCGGTAGCAAACGCGACGTCCGGTCGGGTGTTTACCGCCGCATACATGAGGCTGCCCACCAACGAGTGAAATCGGCGCCTCTCCTCTTCACCAACGCTCTCCTCCTCTGGTCCCTTCACACACTTGAACCCAGAGGGAAAGGGTGTAGCCACATGGCCTTCACTCTGCCCAAAGTTGGCAGCCAATGCCTCCAGGTACTTTCGTTGATGCACCCGCATGCACCGCTTCTCCACATCTCGTTCGATGTGGAGCCCAAGGTAGAAGCTCACGTCACCAAGGGCCTTGCACTTGAACTTGTCTTGAAGCTTCAGCATCACCTCCTTCACAAGGTCAGAAGAGGGTGAGATAATGAGGATGTCATCCACATAAACCACCATGAAACTCCTCTGCTCCCCCTCGCCAAGCATGAACAAGGAGTGATCGGCCGTTGAGGGAGTGAAGCCGATCCCCTCCAACACTTCGCGCAGCTTCATGTACCATTGCCTAGGGGCCTGCTTCAGCCCATAGAGGGCCTTCTTCATCTTCCACACTCTGCCACTACCATCATCAAACCCCTCTGGCTGCGCCATAAAAATCTCCTCCTCAAGGATGCCGTTAAGGAATGCCGTTACGATGTCCATTTGCTTTACTACCCATCCTTTGATGGCGGCTCCCGCGAATAGGGTTCGCAGCGTCGTCGGCTTCACCACAGGGGCAAACAGCTCCTTGAAGTCCACCTTCTCCTTCTGCTGGTACCCCTTGGCTACAAGCCTAGACTTGTAGCGCTCGATCTTGCCGTCGGCATCCGACTTGATTTTGAAGAGCCACTTGGACGTTATCGCCGTACGCCCCTCCGGTAGCTCCACCAATTCAAACGTGTCATTCTCCTCGATGCTCTTCAGCTCACTCTCCATGGCCTTCTTCCACTCCTCAGCATCACTACTCTCCAAAGCCTCCTTGAGAGTTGCTGGTTCTCCCGGCATCTCCACCGGAGAGAAGAACGCGAAGGCACACTCCTCGTAGTCACTCTCCTCGTCGTCTCCGACCATCATTGCCGCTCCGGCCAGGGCTGTCTTGCCCTGCTTTCCCGGCGCATCATAGGTCAGCCTATTAGGGGGTTGAACTCTCCTCTTCCCCCTTCCTTCCTCCTCAGCTGCAGGGACTTGAAGGCCTTGGCGTTGCTGCGGTGTGGCTCGAATCCGTGGAGCACTCGTAGTACGGGAAGGAAGTGACGGTGCACGCTCGCTCACTTGCTGCACCTCCTCCTCTTCTCCCTCTGCATCATTGGCCTCCTCTCCCCCATTCACAAGGGAGGATTGCCTTGTGGTTGTGCTGCCGCTGCTCAGTTCCAAAGGCAGCTCCACATGCTCCAAACCGGAACTCTTCACCTCCCCAAACCGCACGCCTATCTTCGCCTCATTCTCCGCCTTCCAATCCTTGTACATGAAGTTCTCCATGAACTTGCAGTCCCTGCTCACCAAGAACTTCTTGGTGAATGGGTCCCAAAGAAGCCATCCCTTGCTGTTTTGAGCCATGCCCAAGTGCACGGCCCACACCGCCTTGGCACCAAGCTTGTTGTGCCGAAGATGCTTAGGCACGAGCGCCATGCACATGCACCCGAACACCCGAAGCATATCCACCTTTGGCTTCCTTCCTAGCCACTCCACATAGGTCACCCATTTGTCTGCTCCCACATGTGTCAAGGCTCTGTTCTTGGCCACACACGCGCTCCGCACCGCATCAGGCCAGAAATAGTCGGGTAGCCCGGCTTCAATGAGCAACCCGCGTGCCGCCTCCGTGATTGTGCGGTTCGCTCGCTCGGCGATGCCGTTCATTGCAGGGGAGTATGGCATGGTGAGGGAGTGCCGAATACCATTCTTCTTCAGCCACAACCCAAACTCCTTGCTCAGGAACTCTCCCCCTCGATCGGTGCGGATTGACTTGACTAGACGGTCTTGTTGCCGCTCCACCATCGGGAACCAATCCGTCTTCAACGTTTCAGCCACGTCGCTCTTCTTGGCCAGCATGTACACCCAAGTCATGCGGGTGTAGACGTCGACAATGGTGAGAAAATACTCAGCTCCAGCAGCTCCAAGCTTCAGGGGGCCCACCACGTCCATCACCACCTCATCAAGCGGTGCCTTTGCCGTTGCCTCCGAACTAGGGAACGGAAACCGGGTGAACTTGGCTTGAATGCACGTCGGGCAGCCAAGCACCTCATCGGGCTCCCCCTTCACACGTATGCCAGCAACCATCTCATTCTTCACTAGCTGCTGCAAGATGGGCAGGGCCACATGCCCCATGCGCCGATGCAAGGTGAGCCAATCACACTCCCCCGTAGCCGAAGTTGGATTGGAGAATGCCGCGCTCGCAATAGCGCCCCACATACTCTCTCCGTAGTCCTCCTCCGCTGCTGCCTCTGGGTTCTCCTCACCCTTTTGCTGCTCCTTGGTTGCTGCACCACTCTCCTTAGGTTCACTGAACTTGCTGGTCCCTCCAGGTTTGCTCTTCTTGAGCTCATTCTCCTTAGCGCGACCGTTCGCGCCATCGTCGCTACCGACCGCTCCATCCTTGGTGCTGATGCTTGCTGCCACTTGCCTCTCCTTAGGCATAGGGACCACTGGGATCTGCCACATCTCGTTGTAGACATCCCTGTCCTCATGAAGGTCCCAAAGAATTCGATCGCCAAGCCTTGCGGTGTAGGTCTTGGCTCCCTTCGAGTTCGTGTCCATGCCGGCCTTTGCCAACCGCCGCACGGAAATCAGGTTTGCAGCAAGGCTGGGCACCCAAAGCACGTTCTTGAGGCCCACCATCTTCCCATCAGCACCCTTGAACATGGCCTTGCCCATGCCTTTCACCTCTGCTCGCTGCCCCAAAGCCGATGTGACATGCTTCACCGGTGACGGCTCGAGTTCGGTGAGCAAGTCCGGGCGAGGTGTCATGCTATAGGTAGCGCCACTATCAATCACCCAATAGTCCAGGGGGTGTAGGGTCACCTTCCCCACAGCTGCTGGCTCCTCAAAGCCTTCATCCTTCTCTGGACCAGCCGGTACTTGCGTCGACACGAAGTAGAATAGACCCGGGTATCGATCGTCGCTCGGGTCCTTGTCGTTGTCTCCGCTCTTCATGTTTGCAGCTCCGCCACCGCGACCGCCACGGCCTCCACGGCCTCGTCCTCTCCCTCCTCCTGCTCCTCTACCCTCTTGGCCTTGAGCAAGGGTCCAACCATCAGGTAGTTTGTAGCAGTCGCGCCACATGTGTCCGCTCTTGTGGCAATAGTGACACTCGCCGTCGAATCGGTCGCGACCGCGTCCGTAGCTCTTGTCGTCGCTGCCGTAACCGCCACTCCTGCGGCCTAAGCCGAAGTTGCTGCCACCAAACCTTCCTCCCCCTCGTCCTCTGCCTCTTCCTCGACCATATCCACGGCCGATGCTCGCTGCCCCAGCGCCATCCGCACTCGCCAACTCACGGCGGCGGAAATCCTCTTGAAGGATAGCTCGCTTCACGTCTTCAAGCGAGAGGCGGGGCAAGTCGCGATTAAGGTTGATGATGAGCGAGGACCATGACTCTGGGAGTAAGGCCAGCAACTTGGTCTTCTTTTGGAGCTCACTGTAGTTCAAATCAGCTCCCTCAAGCCGCGTCAACAAGTCGAAGAATTTCTGCACCCCTTCTTCAACTGCTTCGTCTTCTTCAATTCGTAGTGCCGCCATTTGCCGTTCCAACACCACCGCTACCGCCGCTGTTGCAGGAGCATGTACACCCTTGAGAGCAGCCCATGCCTTTGGTCCTTTCTCTGGTTCACGCTGGAATGGCTTGATGTGACGGATCTGACTGCTCCCCAACGCTTGCCCAAGTAAGAGATAGCCTTGTGCGCTCTTCCGCACCCACGGGCTCTTCTCCGGGTCGTTCTCGGGGCGCTTCTCCGTTCCTTCCATCACCTCCAGCAGGTCATAGTGGTCAAAGATGTTCTCCATCTTGAAGGACCATTCAGCAAAGTTGTCACCGTTGAACTTGTCAAGCCCAAACACCCTAGGCTCATCCCTAGGTGGGCCAAGACTTGGTTGCATGGGCGCCATGGCTGAATCACGGGGTTGGCCTTGAGCTTGAGCTTCTCCACTGCCACCAGCACCTCTGCCACCCCTTTCCTCAGGTCCAGACATTGTCGAAACTGCTCCAAGGGGCTCTGATACCACTTGTTATAGTCACAATAGGCTTGAATGTGCCTAAAACGAAAGATAGAGAGCACAGACGGATTTCTGCACAGCGGCTTCAAACGTTGATAGCGTTCTGCTCACAGCTGCAAATGACTTGATTCAAATTGTATCTGGAGCGTCTTCACGTCGTCTACAATTAGCAATTTAGATTGCACGATTTGATGAAGAATTGACGACACAGCGTCGGTTTGAACGAACGGTACTATGGCAGCCACTATAGTCTTAGAACACAAGATAGGAAGAGTTACGAGTTGGGAATGACTCCCAGCTCCTACAAACCCCAAGAGCCGAGGTACAGTGATGTGGAACAGTGCCACACTGTCCCCAACCACGAAGGGTCTCGAAACTACCCTTCACTAGGGCCTACACCAAGTGAAATGTTACACTACACAAAGTAATGTAACTATCTTCAATATCTTGAGGTGTACCCTTTTGGCAAGCTTCGAAATCACTTGAGGCTTGACACCAAGGCTCGGGCTCTTCATCACAAACTCATCCTTGAGTTCTTGATGGGTCTGCTGCACACACCTGCGACACGCCGAACGTTCGACACAGGACAAAATAGAAACCGCGCACGACAAAATAGAAACCGCGCGCGAGACACAAACGACCGCGTAACACGCGTCTAGCGATAACTCGCTATTGACTCGACACACACACTCGACATCATGACTCAACATTCACACACAATTATAAGCATGAAATATATATTATCCCATGCCCTCATACCATTCCATACACACACACATTCACGCACACGGACAACAAGCCGAGTGCAAACCGTAGGGTTGCACCAACAGATTGGTTGCTGCTTCCGCGACTTCGTGAGCGATGCTGGAAATCATGAAATCTATCGCAGGCTTCCCATTGGGCGACGGATTTCGCATCCATTCCGGTGGGCACTGCCCGGGATGCCCCACAAACGCCAATACAACCGGTTTTGACTCTAACTAGTTCATGATGTGCCATCCATAAGATTTGGTACAGAAATCCGGTTCGGTAACATCCTTGCTGGAAAGAAGCAGATAGATGCCATTCGCGTCGTACGGAAACGGCTTCCCAGCGCCAATCTTGCTGGAAATAACTGCGACAGAAGAGAGGCCTTGAACGGTTCAGATTACGGCATAGACATCTGAGACTCTCTTGAAGGGGCGCAATAAATCATATAGCGACCCTTTTTTTTGCTTAGCGGGAGACATAGAATGCTGGGAGAGGCGAAGTGGTTCTGTCATGATGCGTACCTTCCCAAACCGTGCCTTGGTCAAAATCCGTTCCCGCGGAGTAGTTGTCATAGACAGTCCTGGCGAGGCGCACCTGGAATGAAATGAAACCAGGGAGGAATTGTATTAAGCTGGAACCGAGGCGGCTTATGAGCGCCGATGCGTTATTACGCAGCTTTTACATGACCCACGCATGACCGATCACTCATGTTTCAATCACGCACGATCCAATCTCATCCGTTCATCCACCTCCCTTTGGGGCACTTGTCCGTTTAGAACCTAACAATCCCAACATCACCTACTAGTAGTAGACGGTCATTGGCATGCAACGCCGCACCTTGCTGCTGACGTTCCTCTTCGCGCCATTCTCCCCTTCCTGCGTGTACGCCGCGCTGATCGCCCACCAGCGCTTCACCTTGGGATCCGCGGGACCCCCCTGCCGCTTCGAGTCGGCGCTCAGCGATCGGAGAAAATTCTCGATTATACTCTGACCCGAACCCGCAGGCCAGCTGCCGTAGTAGATGATGTACACGTTGATGGACGGGTTTCCGGTCATCACGGGCCCTCCTCGGTATTTGATCGGAGGGTTTGAAGGGTCAGCGCCCGTTTTGCTCTCGCGTTTGTCGTTCTCGGCAAAATAAGCCTTCGTTTCGAGGACGCGAATAGGCGGGCGCGAGCCGTCAGCCATCTGGCGCTGACGGCGGTATTCTTCGTGCGCCGGAGGCGTGCGCGCGATGCGCTTAGGCTCACTGGAGGATGCGAGGGGGAGCGGCGAGATGCATACGAGGGAGAGAACAACGAGCAGCGTGGAGAATGTTCTAGTGAGTTTTGCCATTGCGATAATGGCTGGAGGAGAATCTGAGGTTCTTGAATGCGGAAAAGTAACGGGGGAGATCCTAGCGCAGATAGTAGTAAGCGACGAATTCACAAGGCTAATATTGCTAATGCGTCGCTTGATTCAGCGGCTCTCAGATGGCATTCGAATCGCTCTGGGACCAACTGAGATAGTATACAAATACTGATAACTTCGGACGTGGAATGATCATAAACGGAACCCAAAACAGGTGCGAACTGGATGGGTGGAGATGTGCGACCCAGCGAGAAGCGCGCATATGCATTTTCACCTTTGAGCACGGCGGTTCAACTGTTTGCAACGTCAGCATTCAAGTCACGATTATTTCCTGTCTTTTCTTCCTGATTCTCGGCAGGGAAACCGAGCAAGCATCTCCCGGCTCAAATGCGAAAGCCCAATAATTTCGCGGCTCGATTTCTTGGAACGTGTTCGATATTGGATGACGGCGGGTCTGGAAAATAGACTAGTCTAGATCGTATAGAGCCATTTGAAAACGCATTCAAACGTACTCTCGTGACCCCGCCACAAAATCCCCGTTGGAAAAGCATTGTGGGAGGCTATGAGAGAGTACGAGTAATGAAGAGACTATGAGTAATGAAGAGAGTATGCTATGCAATAGAACGTGCTATAAATACAAGTACGAAGTGTTGCTCTTATTTTGTACATTTCCAGTAAACATGGTTTTATTTAAATAACGGCGATTTAAATGTAATTTTCTTACGGACAACATTTGTAAAAAATCTCCCATGGTCGCTCGCAATCCATGCCCTGCCACACAAATATTGTCGTTGTCCTTCTGATTCTCCCTTCCAGGGATATGCCTCATTGCATGAAACTTCTGTTGCTGCCATGTTTTGGAGGCTTAGCCTGTCCTAAATTTGCTTGGCCTTGCCTCACCTCGCCTGGTCATGCTTGGTTGAGTGTGGCTTGGGCTGTCCTAGCCTGATCTGGCCTGGCATCGATTTGACGAGCCTCTGATAGACCTGGGATGGCTTGTCTTGCTTGCCTAGGGTTGGTCCAGGTACACTGTCTTGGGTTGGCTTGTTTTGGTGTGGTCTGGCCAGGCCAGGCACGGCTTGGACTCGCCTAGCCCAGCTTAGCTTAGCTTGGCGTGGCTTGGCTTGGCTTGGCTTGGCATGGTTTGACCTGGGTTTGTAATGGTACGGCCTGCCTTTGGCTTGGCCAAGCCTGGTTTTCCCTTGCTTGAGATGCTTGGTCTGGTCTGGCTTGGTTTGGCTTCTCTTAGATGGCTTGGCTTGGCTTTGCTTGCCCGGCTTGGCTGTACATCATCTGGCCCGGCTTCCTTTGAGGCGCCTCAAAAGCTTAGCTTGACATTTCATGGCTTGTCTTGTCTTTGCATGGCTTGGCTTGGCTTGGCTTGGCTTGGCTTGTTGTTGCTTGTCTTGAATAGGCCAGGCTTGGCCTAGCATGTCTTGACTTGGCTTGGCTTTGCCTAGTTTCCACCTGGCTTGGATGACTTTGTTGGCCATGGTTTGGCCTGGATGGAGCGGTCGATTCAGTGCTGACTTGGTTTGGCTTGGCCCAGAATGGCTTGGCTGGTTTTTACTTGTCTTGACTTAGCTGGATTGGGCCATAATGTATTGATTCGGTTTTCAATTTTCCTAGCTTTGCTTCGCTCTGGCTTGGCTGACTTGGTTGGACATGGTTTGGTCTGGAATGGCCTGGTCTATTCAATGTTGGATTGGCTTGACATGGCCTGTAAGGGCTTGGCCTCTAAGGGCTTGACCTGTAAGGGCTTGACCTGGTTTGGATTGTCTTGGCATGGCCTGGCCTGGCTAATCTTGACTTGGTTTGTCTCGAATTGACATGGCTTGGATTGTCTTGCCTGGTTGGACATGGTTTGGTCCTGTCTGGGCTGGTCTGGCATGGCTTGACTTGTCTTTCCTATCTCGATTTGGCTTGTATTGGCTTGGCCTGGCATGTTTTGGCCTAGTTTAGCTTAGCTTGGTTTTGGCATGGCTTGACTTGGCCAGGGATGGCCTAGCCTAGCGTTACTTGACTTAGCTTGGCTGGCTTGTTAGGACTTGAATTGGCATAGAATAGCCTCGCCTGTCCTGGGTATGACTTTGGCTGGGCTTGGTTGCTTTGGCTTGGATTGACTATTTTTGGCTTGGATTGACCATAATTGTTCTGGATTGACTATAATTGGCTTGGATTGTCTTCAATTGGCTTGGTTTGACTATAATTGGCTTGGATTGACTATAATTGGCTTGGAATGACTATAACTGGCTTGGATTGACTATATTTGGCTTGGATTGACTATAACTGGCTTGGATTGACTATAGTAGGCTTGGATTGGTTCTGATAAGCATGGCTTGCGTGGCTGGTTTGGCTTGGATTGGCCTGGCCTGACCTGGTTTGGCGAGGCTTGGCCTATCTTCGATTGGCTTGGAGTGGCTTAGCTTCGTTATGTTTTGTTTGGCTCGGCTTCAACTACATGGCTTGTCTAGGCTTGGCTTGGTTTTGCTTGGATTGGTCTAGACCTGTTTGATTGGCTTGGCTTGAGTTTTTCTGGCTCGTTCTAGCAAGGCTCGGCTTATCTTGGCTGGCTTGAATGAACATGGCCTGGCATGGCTTGGCTTTGCTGGCATGGGTTGGCTTTCTGTTGTGCCAACACATTACAGTGGCACGGTCATCGCACTCCCATTCGGCCTACAAGCCTGCTCAGCTTCTGGAATTTTGTGGGGAGGTTGTTCAACACGTGTTCTTCAAACCCTCAAAGTTTCAGAGTTTTTGAAGCAGTTACCAAGGCATGACAACATTTTATGTTTCAAGACTTATGGCATCCCGGAAGTGTGTGTTACTCCTTTTTGGTAACACCCGAGTTCACCATATCGGCTGCTGACTCGTCTACCGAGATCTGATTGGTCTGAAATTCGGTCTGGAAGTCCTTTGCCCCGCTGTGCAAGTGGTCACCAAGTTTCAGAACGATCCAACATCTGAGCATTGCGTGACAGCTGCCGAAATTCACTGTTCCGTAGTCATGGTGCACTGTTGGCAGCATTTCCCTTGCCACCCTTTCATTGTTGTCATGCCAATGGTGCAGGGACAGAGAATGAGACAAGAAGTACAGGTGGTCAAGTGGGACTCTACTACCCTCCTTTTGAGAAGTGTGGTCTTCCTGGAAGCAACTTGCAAGAGGGTGCAAGTGGGAAGACAAGCTGACTCATGTTGGCTTGACTCACTATTGGTAGCCTTGAGTACAGCTCTGAACATCCAAGTGTGGTTGGCTTTGCTGACCTAGCTAGGACGTTTCCCATTCTTCTCTAGCCTTTCTCCCCTAGGACTCAACCTTCTCTGAGTTCCCAGGATGACCCAACCCCTTATGAGTCCCCTAGGCAATGTTGTACTCACCTCTTCCTTGCATCAATGAGAATACACGTTTTTTCAGCCGAGCTTACGTTTTCGTTCACTGCGTAGTGCACACACCTCTGATAATAGCAAGTAATATACCGTTGGAAAGCAGACATCTAAGGCTAACCGCTGTCCAAGTTTCAGCCTCGTATGTTCTCGGAGCTGATCGTGACGGCATTTTGAACAGAGGCGGTTTGAAGACGTCAGATTCTGCTTAGGCGGTTTCATGGGCATCCGCGACCCCTAAGTGGACTGCAGACTATAACAAGTGGTATCAGAGCTGTTCTACTCTGTTCGTGGGTGAAAATGGAGGCTGAAGGTTCTGCTCCAGCTGGTCCCAGTGGCAGTGGTGGCGTGAGAGGCGCTGGGGAAGCGGGAAGAGGCGTTGCAGGCGGATCTGCGCCAATGGCTTCAGTTTCAACATCAGCTAAGGATGATGTGAAGGCATTCAACCTGGAGAAGTTCTCTGGGGATGATTGGGCATCATGGAGCTTCAGGATGGAGCTCCTCTTCAACCATTATGGGCTGCTTGAAGTGATGGATGGAGAATTCAAGAGGCCTACGAGCGAAGGAGCGACCAAAGAATGGGATCGCCGGTCCAAGGATGGATTCTTCCTTCTCTCCCAATGCCTCTCATCCAACCAGCTGCACCACATCAAGCATCTCATCAAGGAAGCTGAGTGTGGTCCTAAGGCATGGAGGATATTGAAGGATGTCCATGCCCCCAGCAGCGAAGCAATGGTGGTGGTGCTCGAGCGACAACTCCATGCGGTGAAGATCAACGAGGGTGATGCCGTACAAGGAGCGTTCGATCAACTCCGGGACCTCTATGTGAAGCTCTCAGCTGCTGGTGTGGACTACCCTGAGAAAATCAAGTGCTACAAGGCTCTCTCCCTGCTGCCGGAGTCGTGGGGGCCCTTGGTGGTCAACCTTAATGGGATGAAGGACTCGTGGTCCCTTGAGTGGATTCGCGCACAAGTTCTTCAAGAGGAGTTTCGGAGGAAGGAGCTGACCGCCGCTGCCGGTGAAGGTGGAGGCTCTGCCTATGGCATGAAGGGCTTCAAGGGGCGTGGCAGCAAGAAAGGGAAGGCCAAGGAAGGCTCTGGAGGGGAGCAGCATTCGGGAGGGAAGCGTGGCAACAAGGGAGGCAAGCGGTGTGGCGGCAAGTGTTGGTATTGCCATGTGGAAGGGCACCCATGGTTCAAGTGCCGCAAGCTACCTGACGGTTGGAGGCCTGGTCAGCCATCAATTGAGGGCTCCAAGGGTGTTCATGGAGCTATGGGAGAAGGCATGGGCAGTGAGGAGGGCGAAGGAGGTGCTGGCGGATACGGCGGCATGTTCTACCATGTAGGGGAGGCGTGCCCCGAGGACATGGTTGTGCCGGCCAGCAAGATTGCTCTTCACCGCTCCTCCCATTGGGTCATCGATACGGGAGCCTTCATGACCATGACCAACCGAGAGGATCTACTGGATGAAGTTAGGCCATCAAAGGCAGCCACCGTCGTTTCAGCCACCGGCCAAGTTGTACCCGTGCGTGGCGAGGGGAGAGCCATGTTCATGGGTGCGGATGGGAGGCTTGTGGGGCTGAAGCGTGTTCTCCTTGTTCCTGGATTGTGTGCCAACCTCCTCTCTACCAAGGCCCTAAGTGAGGCAGGGATGAAGATGGAGATGTTGGGCACAAAGGTTTTCAAGGCAACTCTGGATGGGCGCGTATTGTGGGACCTCCGAGGCGGCAAGGACATGCACCGGTCCATGTGGGAGATACCGGTGCTGCCATGGAAGGAGGCGGCTGCGCGCTTGGCTGCTGGAGATGTGAGAGGAGGGCGTGTTAACCACGTGGACAATGGAGGGGGTGGTGATGACAGTGATGGTGGGCTCCTTGGGCATGGAGGGGCTGCGCTTCCAAGTGTAACTCCTAGCACGGGTGAGACGGATTGGCTCACCGCACACCGTCGCTTTGGCCACGTGGCGCTACCTCAGTTGCAGCAGCTGTTTAAGGAGGAAAGAGTCAAGGGGCTGAGGATAAAGGGGGAGCCCAAGGAGGTGGGATCTTGTGAGACTTGCTTGACCAGCAAGTTTTCACGGTTTCCCTTCCATTCGGTGGAGGGGAAGTCGAGTGACCCGGTGGAGCTCGTGCATGTGGATCTCGTGGGACCCATGAAGGTGAAGGGAGATGGTGGGGCCCTGTATTCTATGACCATGGTGGATGACAACACAAGGCTCACCTGGTCCTTTCCACTTGCAAAGAAGAGTGATGCTGCAAGGGTCATCATTGAAGAGTGGCTGCCCATGGTGGAGCGAGAGAGCGGCAAGCGGGTGAAGGCGATACGTAGTGACCGTGGTGGGGAGTTCTTGGGAGCGGAGTTCCGGAGCTGGCTGAAGCGGCATGGCATCAAGCAGCAGCTCACCACGGCCTACACCCCTCAATCCAATGGCGTGGCAGAGAGAGCGAACCGGACCATCTTGGAGGGCGGGAGAACGATTTTGGTAGACTCGGGTCTACCCTTACGGTTCTGGCCCCTCGCTATTCGCCATGCCACCGTCATCAAGAACCGAGTATTGACTCATGTGGGAGGGCAGCATTGGGTCCCTATGGAGAAATGGAGGGGCAAGAAGCCTCTGGTGGATATGCTTCGAGTCTTTGGGTGCATGGGACTCGTGCACGTCCCTAAGGAAAAGCGTGACAAGCTTCAAGCGGCGGCGGTGTGGGCTGTTCATTTGGGACTTGCACAAGGGAGCAAGGGGTGGCTCATGTGGGACCCAATAGCCAACACCATCTTCACCACCAGAGATGCCAAGTTCATGGAGGGGCTCATGTTCAAGGAGTGGTTGGAGCGAGGGAGGAGCAAGGTCACCATTCCGCTCGGAATAGAGGTGGGAACGAATGACCCACTCTTCATTCCCATCGAGTTGTCTTCGTCTTCAGAGGTAACGGAGGTGTCACATGACTTGGGAGGTGCTGAAGGGGAGGCAGCAGAGGTGGAGGGAGTGTTGCAGCAAGAGAAGGCCCCTGTAGCTGAGAGAGGTGATGCCGAGGAGGAGGTGCAGCAGCCTACACCATCCCCTACTCTTCCACCAAGGCGGACAACCCAAGGGAAGCGTGGTGCTGTCCGTGGTGGAGCTAAGGAGAGTGCAGCCAAGGAGAGGCCCAAGAGAGCTGCTCACCCAAGGGATTTCCTCAAGTATGAAAGGCTTGGGGGTCCCAAGGCATTGCTGGTCCAGGAGGAGGAAGATGATGAGGAGAAGGGAGCCGAGGGAGAGATGGAGCAGATTTGTTGCTTCGGTGTCAACTTACCTCATGAACCGGCTTCGATGGAGGAAGCACTTGCTGGAGATGATCGAGAGGCTTGGTTGGCTTCAAGGGAGGATGAGTTTAAGAGCCTCATGGAGAATGGAACGTGGACCCTCACCAATCTGCCCCCGGGAAGAAAGGCATTGGATTGCACGTGGATATTACGTGTGAAGACCGATGCGGAGGGGAAGTTGGAGAGGCGCAAAACAAGACTTGTGATCAAGGGTTTCCAGCAGAGGGAGGGGGTTGACTTTAAGGAGGTGTTTGCTCCTGTTGCCAAGGCTCCTACGCTCCGGGTGTTGCTGGCAGCAGCTGCCGTTTGTGGTTGGAAGGTGGAGCAAATGGATGTGAAGACGGCTTTCCTCTATGGCGTGGTAGATGAGGAGATTTACATGAAGCAGCCAGAGGGGTACGACGATGGGAGCGGACGTGTTTGCAGGCTCAACAAGGCCATCTATGGCCTCAAACAAGCTCCAAGGTGCTGGTATGCAAGGCTGGTGGAGGCGTTGGAGGCTCTTGGCTTCAAAGTTAGCGGGTGCGACGAGAGTCTCTTCATAACCGAGGGGGATGAGGAGAAAGTGTTTCTCCTTGTCTACGTCGATGACATTCTCCTCTTCTCTCCATCCCTGGAGAGGATCAAGGAGGTGCAAGGGAAGCTGAAGGAGACCTTTCAATGCAAGGCCCTTGGACCAGTGGGGTATTACCTTGGTCTTCACGTGGAGCGGGACGAGGTGAAGGGATGGTTGAGGCTTCACCAACACAAGTACCTTGCAGCCATGGGGGAGAGGTATGGGCTGGAGGAAGGGAGGAGTGTAAAGACTCCACTACCCTCAGGATTTCAGCTACACCTTGATGAAGAGGAGGGTGAGGTGTTGGAGCCCGAGTTGCAGCGTCGGTTCCAGTCAATGGTGGGGAGCTTGATGTATGCTTCGGTCAACACTCGCCCCGATATTTCATTCGCGGTTTCGCAGCTGGCTCGTGTGGTGTCTAGGCCCCTTCAAGAGCACCTTGATGCAGCAGAGAGGCTGGTGAGGTACTGCATGGCAACCTCAAGGGTGGGGCTGCAATATTCAGTGCATGGGCAGCTGAAGCAAAAGGGAGTGGAGGAGGTGAGCACGAAGACCGGTGCACCTGCAAGGCGTGGACACTTGTACCTCTCGTGCTTCACCGATGCTACCTGGGCAAGTGACATCAGTGATGCAACATCCCACGGTGGCTATGTATGCTGTGTTGGAGGGAGTCCAGTGAGCTGGAAGTCTAAGAAGCAAGGGGAGATAGCTCACTCATCAACGGAGAGCGAGTACATGGCGTTGTTTCATGGGGTGAAGGAGGTGGTTTGGATGAGGAGGTTGCTTGAGGAGTTGGGGCAGGAGCAAGAGGGTCCTACACCTGTGTTCTGTGACAGCCAAGGAGCAATTGCAATGGCTCGCAATGCTGTGCTCCATGGGCTGAACAAGCACATGCATATCAAATGGCATTGGGTGAGGAAGGAGGTGAAGAAGGGCACGGTCTCCTTGCACTACATCAACACTACCAAGCAACCTGCAGATTTTTTGACGAAGCGGCTTGCAGAGCATCAGCATTGGACCTGCGCCACCTTGTGTGGCATGTCCTTCAACTAAGGGAGGCAGCTTCAGGGAGCAGCTAAGGGATGAATGAGAGCACGATGAGGGGGAGTTTGTTGTGCCAACACATTACAGTGGCACGGTCATCGCACTCCCATTCGGCCTACAAGCCTGCTCAGCTTCTGGAATTTTGTGGGGAGGTTGTTCAACACGTGTTCTTCAAACCCTCAAAGTTTCAGAGTTTTTGAAGCAGTTACCAATGCATGACAACATTTTATGTTTCAAGACTTATGGCATCCCGGAAGTGTGTGTTACTCCTTTTTGGTAACACCCGAGTTCACCATTTCGGCTGCTGACTCGTCTACCGAGATCTGATTGGTCTGAAATTCGGTCTGGAAGTCCTTTGCCCCGCTGTGCAAGTGGTCACCAAGTTTCAGAACGATCCAACATCTGAGCATTGCGTGACAGCTGCCGAAATTCACTGTTCCGTAGTCATGGTGCACTGTTGGCAGCATTTCCCTTGCCACCCTTTCATTGTTGTCATGCCAATGGTGCAGGGACAGAGAATGAGACAAGAAGTACAGGTGGTCAAGTGGGACTCTACTACCCTCCTTTTGAGAAGTGTGGTCTTCCTGGAAGCAACTTGCAAGAGGGTGCAAGTGGGAAGACAAGCTGACTCATGTTGGCTTGACTCACTATTGGTAGCCTTGAGTACAGCTCTGAACATCCAAGTGTGGTTGGCTTTGCTGACCTAGCTAGGACGTTTCCCATTCTTCTCTAGCCTTTCTCCCCTAGGACTCAACCTTCTCTGAGTTCCCAGGATGACCCAACCCCTTATGAGTCCCCTAGGCAATGTTGTACTCACCTCTTCCTTGCATCAATGAGAATACACGTTTTTTCAGCCGAGCTTACGTTTTCGTTCACTGCGTAGTGCACACACCTCTGATAATAGCAAGTAATATACCGTTGGAAAGCAGACATCTAAGGCTAACCGCTGTCCAAGTTTCAGCCTCGTATGTTCTCGGAGCTGATCGTGACGGCATTTTGAACAGAGGCGGTTTGAAGACGTCAGATTCTGCTTAGGCGGTTTCATGGGCATCCGCGACCCCTAAGTGGACTGCAGACTATAACACTTTCCAGGGTTTGGAATGGATTGGCTTGGCTTGGCTTGGCTTGGCTTGGCTTGGCTTGGCTTGGCTTGGCTTGGCTTGGCCTGGCTTGGCTTGGCTTGGCTTGGATTTGCCTGGCTTGGGTTTTGCCTGGCTTAGCTTTGCCTAGCCTGCCTGGCCTCGATTGTATCAGGGTGCCTTGACATGCCTTGATATGCCTTGAGATGCCTTGGGATGGCCTTGGGATGCCTTGACATGATGAACAGAAAGGTAGCAGAATATGGGTTTTGGTTTGCAATGCTAGGATGCAAATGCAAAGAGAACCTGGCATTAGTTTCGAAACAGGGGCATCATGGTAAGTGAGGAGAGGTTGGTGCGGGAGTGGTCTCAGGAGAGGTTGGCATTAGTTTCGCAAGTGAGTGAAACTGGGGCATCATCGTAAGTGAGGAGAGGTTGGTGCGGGTCTCAGGAGTTGATACACAGAATATAGCATTAACTAATAGGTTGAAGAAGGCACCACACATCAAGCGGCTGTAAGTCAGTGAGCCAGGTTGACATTTGTCTACTCGAGAGTTAACTCGGGAGTGGATACCCAGAATGCAGCACAAACAAAGAGGCTAAACGAGACAATGCATATCAAGATTCTGTAACTCAGCGAGGCAACTTGACTTGAGAGTTAGGGAAGAGTCGGTAAGTCAGGGAGGCAACAGAACCCTCAGTGAGGCAACAGAAACCTCAGTGAGGCAACAGAACCCTCAGTGAGGCAACAGAACCGTCAGTGAGGCAACAGAACCGTCAGTGAGGTAACAGAACCCTCAGTGAGGCAACAGAACCGTCAGTGAGGCAACAGAACCATCAGTGAGGCAACAGAACCCTCAGTGAGGCAACAGAACCCTCAGTGAGGCAACAGAACCCTCAGCGAGGCAGCAGAACCCTCAGTGAGGCAACAGAACCGTCAGTGAGGCAACAGAACCGTCAGTGAGGTAACAGAACCGTCAGTGAGGCAACAGAACCGTCAGTGAGGCAACAGAACCCTCAGTGAGGCAACAGAGCCATCAGTGAGGCAACAGAACCATCAGTGAGGCAACAGAACCCTCAGTGAGGCAAAAGAACCCTCAGTGAGGCAACAGAACCCTCAGTGAGGCAACAAAACCCTCAGTGAGGCAACAGAACCGTCAGTGAGGCAACAGAACCCTCAGTGAGGCAACAGAACCATCAGTGAGGCAACAGAACCCTCAGTGAGGCAACAGAACCCTTAGTGAGGCAACAGAACCATCAGTGAGGCAACAGAACCCTTAGTGAGGCAACAGAACCGTCAGTGAGGCAACAGAACCCTCAGTGAGGCAACAGAACCATCAGTGAGGCAACAGAACCCTCAGTGAGGCAACAGAACCCTCAGTGAGGCAACAGAACCCTCAGTGAGGCAACAGAACCGTCAGTGAGGCAACAGAACCCTCAGTGAGGCAACAGAACCATCAGTGAGGCAACAGAACCATCAGTGAGGCAACAGAACCCTCAGTGAGGCAACAGAACCATCAGTGAGGCAACAGAACCATCAGTGAGGCAACAGAACCCTCAGTGAGGCAACAGAACCATCAGTGAGGCAACAGAACCATCAGTGAGGCAACAGAACCCTCAGTGAGGCTACAGAACCCTCAGTGAGGCAACAGAACCCTCAGTGAGGCAACAGAACCGTCAGTGAGGAAACAGAACCCTCAGTGAGGCAACAGAACCCTCAGTGAGGCAACAGAACCATCAGTGAGGCAACAGAACCCTCAGTGAGGCAAAAGAACCCTCAGTGAGGCAACAGAACCCTCAGTGAGGCAACAGAACCCTCAGTGAGGCAACAGAACCGTCAGTGAGGCAACAGAACCGTCAGTGAGGTAACAGAACCCTCAGTGAGGCAACAGAACCGTCAGTGAGGCAACAGAACCCTCAGTGAGGCAACAGAACCCTCAGTGAGGCAACAGAACCCTCAGTGAGGCAACAGAACCCTCAGTGAGGCAACAGAACCGTCAGTGAGGCAACAGAACCGTCAGTGAGGCAACAGAACCGTCAGTGAGGCAACAGAGCCATCAGTGAGGCAACAGAACCATCAGTGAGGCAACAGAACCCTCAGTGAGGCAGAAGAACCCTCAGTGAGGCAACAGAACCCTCAGTGAGGCAACAGAACCGTCAGTGAGGCAACAGAACCCTCAGTGAGGCAACAGAACCGTCAGTGAGGCAACAGAACCCTCAGTGAGGCAACAGAGCCATCAGTGAGGCAACAGAACCATCACTGAGGCAACAGAACCATCAGTGAGGCAACAGAACCCTCAGTGAGGCAACAGAACCCTCAGTGAGGCAACAGATCCCTCAGTGAGGCAACAGAACCATCAGTGAGGCAACAGAACCCTCAGTGAGGCAACAGAGCCATCAGTGAGGCAACAGAACCATCAGTGAGGCAACAGAACCCTCAGTGAGGCAACAGAACCCTCAGTGAGGCATCAGAACCCTCAGTGAGGCAACAGAACCGTCAGTGAGGCAACAGAACCCTCAGTGAGGCAACAGAACTATCAGTGAGGCAACAGAACCATCAGTGAGGCAACAGAACCCTCAGTGAGGCAACAGAACCATCAGTGAGGCAACAGAACCATCAGTGAGGCAACAGAACCCTCAGTGAGGCAACAGAACCATCAGTGAGGCAACAGAACCATAAGTGAGGCAACAGAACCCTCAGTGAGGCAACAGAACCCTCAGTGAGGCAACAGAACCCTCAATGAGGCAACAGAACCGTCAGTGAGGCAACAGAACCCTCAGTGAGGCAACAGAACCCTCAGTGAGGCAACAGAACCCTCAGTGAGGCAACAGAACCATCAGTGAGGCAACAGAACCATCAGTGAGGCAACAGAACCCTCAGTGAGGCAACAGAACCCTCAGTGAGGCAACAGAACCCTCAGTGAGGCAACAGAACCCTCAGTGAGGCAACAGAACCCTCAGTGAGGCAACAGAACCGTCAGTGAGGCAACAGAACCCTCAGTGAGGCAACAGAACCGTCAGTGAGGCAGCAGAACCCTCAGTGAGGCAACAGAACCCTCAGTGAGGCAACAGAACCCTCAGTGAGGCAACAGAACCCTCAGTGAGGCAACAGAACCCTAAGTGAGGCAACAGAACCCTCAGTGAGGCAACAGAACCCTCAGTGAGGCAACAGAACCGTCAGTGAGGCAACAGAACCCTCAGTGAGGCAACAGAACCGTCAGTGAGGCAACAGAACCCTCAGTGAGGCAACAGAGCCATCAGTGAGGCAACAGAACCATCAGTGAGGCAACAGAACCATCAGTGAGGCAACAGAACCCTCAGTGAGGCAACAGAACCCTCAGTGAGGCAACAGATCCCTCAGTGAGGCAACAGAACCATCAGTGAGGCAACAGAACCCTCAGTGAGGCAACAGAGCCATCAGTGAGGCAACAGAACCATCAGTGAGGCAACAGAACCCTCAGTGAGGCAACAGAACCCTCAGTGAGGCATCAGAACCCTCAGTGAGGCAACAAAACCGTCAGTGAGGCAACAGAACCCTCAGTGAGGCAACAGAACTATCAGTGAGGCAACAGAACCATCAGTGAGGCAACAGAACCCTCAGTGAGGCAACAGAACCATCAGTGAGGCAACAGAACCATCAGTGAGGCAACAGAACCCTCAGTGAGGCAACAGAACCATCAGTGAGGCAACAGAACCATAAGTGAGGCAACAGAACCCTCAGTGAGGCAACAGAACCCTCAGTGAGGCAACAGAACCCTCAATGAGGCAACAGAACCGTCAGTGAGGCAACAGAACCCTCAGTGAGGCAACGGAACCCTCAGTGAGGCAACAGAACCCTCAGTGAGGCAACAGAACCATCAGTGAGGCAACAGAACCATCAGTGAGGCAACAGAACCCTCAGTGAGGCAACAGAACCCTCAGTGAGGCAACAGAACCCTCAGTGAGGCAACAGAACCCTCAGTGAGGCAACAGAACCCTCAGTGAGGCAACAGAACCCTCAGTGAGGCAACAGAACCCTCAGTGAGGCAACAGAACCGTCAGTGAGGCAGCAGAACCCTCAGTGAGGCAACAGAACCCTCAGTGAGGCAACAGAACCCTCAGTGAGGCAACAGAACCCTCAGTGAGGCAACAGAACCCTAAGTGAGGCAACAGAACCCTTAGTGAGGCAACAGAACCCTCAGTGAGGCAACAGAACCCTCAATGAGGCAACAGAACCCTCAGTGAGGCAACAGAACCCTCAGTGAGGCAACAGAACCCTCAGTGAGGCAACAGAACCGTCAGTGAGGCAACAGAACCGTCAGTGAGGCAACAGAACCGTCAGTGAGGCAACAGAACCGTCAGTGAGGCAACAGAGCCATCAGTGAGGCAACAGAACCATCAGTGAGGCAACAGAACCCTCAGTGAGGCAGAAGAACCCTCAGTGAGGCAACAGAACCCTCAGTGAGGCAACAGAACCGTCAGTGAGGCAACAGAACCCTCAGTGAGGCAACAGAACCATCAGTGAGGCAACAGAACCGTCAGTGAGGCAACAGAACCCTCAGTGAGGCAACAGAACCATCAGTGAGGCAACAGAACCATCAGTGAGGCAACAGAACCCTCAGTGAGGCAACAGAACCCTCAGTGAGGCAACAGATCCCTCAGTGAGGCAACAGAACCATCAGTGAGGCAACAGAACCCTCAGTGAGGCAACAGAGCCATCAGTGAGGCAACAGAACCATCAGTGAGGCAACAGAACCCTCAGTGAGGCAACAGAACCCTCAGTGAGGCATCAGAACCCTCAGTGAGGCATCAGAACCGTCAGTGAGGCAACAGAACCCTCAGTGAGGCAACAGAACTATCCGTGAGGCAACAGAACCATGAGTGAGGCAACAGAACCCTCAGTGAGGCAACAGAACCATCAGTGAGGCAACAGAACCATCAGTGAGGCAACAGAACCGTCAGTGAGGCAACAGAACCCTCAGTGAGGCAACAGAACCCTCAGTGAGGCAACAGAACCCTCAGTGAGGCAACAGAACCATCAGTGAGGCAACAGAACCATCAGTGAGGCAACAGAACCCTCAGTGAGGCAACAGAACCCTCAGTGAGGCAACAGAACCCTCAGTGAGGCAACAGAACCCTCAGTGAGGCAACAGAACCCTCAGTGAGGCAACAGAACCGTCAGTGAGGCAACAGAACCCTCAGTGAGGCAACAGAACCGTCAGTGAGGCAGCAGAACCCTCAGTGAGGCAACAGAACCCTCAGTGAGGCAACAGAACCCTCAGTGAGGCAACAGAACCCTCAGTGAGGCAACAGAACCCTAAGTGAGGCAACAGAACCCTCAGTGAGGCAACAGAACCCTCAGTGAGGCAACAGAACCCTCAGTGAGGCAACAGAACCCTCAGTGAGGCAACAGAACCCTCAGTGAGGCAACAGAACCCTCAGTGAGGCAACAGAACCGTCAGTGAGGCAACAGAACCGTCAGTGAGGCAACAGAACCGTCAGTGAGGCAACAGAACCGTCAGTGAGGCAACAGAGCCATCAGTGAGGCAACAGAACCATCAGTGAGGCAACAGAACCCTCAGTGAGGCAGAAGAACCCTCAGTGAGGCAACAGAACCCTCAGTGAGGCAACAGAACCGTCAGTGAGGCAACAGAACCCTCAGTGAGGCAACAGAACCATCAGTGAGGCAACAGAACCGTCAGTGAGGCAACAGAACCCTCAGTGAGGCAACAGAACCATCAGTGAGGCAACAGAACCATCAGTGAGGCAACAGAACCCTCAGTGAGGCAACAGAACCCTCAGTGAGGCAACAGATCCCTCAGTGAGGCAACAGAACCATCAGTGAGGCAACAGAACCCTCAGTGAGGCAACAGAGCCATCAGTGAGGCAACAGAACCATCAGTGAGGCAACAGAACCCTCAGTGAGGCAACAGAACCCTCAGTGAGGCATCAGAACCCTCAGTGAGGCATCAGAACCGTCAGTGAGGCAACAGAACCCTCAGTGAGGCAACAGAACTATCCGTGAGGCAACAGAACCATGAGTGAGGCAACAGAACCCTCAGTGAGGCAACAGAACCATCAGTGAGGCAACAGAACCATCAGTGAGGCAACAGAACCCTCAGTGAGGCAACAGAACCATCAGTGAGGCAACAGAACCATAAGTGAGGCAACAGAACCCTCAGTGAGGCAACAGAACCCTCAGTGAGGCAACAGAACCCTCAATGAGGCAACAGAACCGTCAGTGAGGCAACAGAACCCTCAGTGAGGCAACAGAACCATCAGTGAGGCAACAGAACCATCAGTGAGGCAACAGAACCCTCAGTGAGGCAACAGAACCATCAGTGAGGCAACAGAACCATCAGTGAGGCAACAGAACCCTCAGTGAGGCAACAGAACCATCAGTGAGGCAACAGAACCATCAGTGAGGCAACAGAACCCTCAGTGAGGCTACAGAACCCTCAGTGAGGCAACAGAACCCTCAGTGAGGCAACAGAACCGTCAGTGAGGAAACAGAACCCTCAGTGAGGCAACAGAACCCTCAGTGAGGCAACAGAACCATCAATGAGGCAACAGAACCCTCAGTGAGGCAAAAGAACCCTCAGTGAGGCAACAGAACCCTCAGTGAGGCATCAGAACCCTCAGTGAGGCAACAGAACCGTCAGTGAGGCAACAGAACCGTCAGTGAGGTAACAGAACCCTCAGTGAGGCAACAGAACCGTCAGTGAGGCAACAGAACCCTCAGTGAGGCAACAGAACCCTCAGTGAGGCAACAGAACCCTCAGTGAGGCAACAGAACCCTCAGTGAGGCAACAGAACCGTCAGTGAGGCAACAGAACCGTCAGTGAGGCAACAGAACCGTCAGTGAGGCAACAGAGCCATCAGTGACGCAACAGAACCATCAGTGAGGCAACAGAACCCTCAGTGAGGCAGAAGAACCCTCAGTGAGGCAACAGAACCCTCAGTGAGGCAACAGAACCGTCAGTGAGGCAACAGAACCCTCAGTGAGGCAACAGAACCGTCAGTGAGGCAACAGAACCCTCAGTGAGGCAACAGAGCCATCAGTGAGGCAACAGAACCATCAGTGAGGCAACAGAACCATCAGTGAGGCAACAGAACCCTCAGTGAGGCAACAGAACCCTCAGTGAGGCAACAGATCCCTCAGTGAGGCAACAGAACCATCAGTGAGGCAACAGAACCCTCAGTGAGGCAACAGAGCCATCAGTGAGGCAACAGAACCATCAGTGAGGCAACAGAACCCTCAGTGAGGCAACAGAACCCTCAGTGAGGCATCAGAACCCTCAGTGAGGCAACAGAACCGTCAGTGAGGCAACAGAACCCTCAGTGAGGCAATAGAACTATCAATGAGGCAACAGAACCATCAGTGAGGCAACAGAACCCTCAGTGAGGCAACAGAACCATCAGTGAGGCAACAGAACCATCAGTGAGGCAACAGAACCCTCAGTGAGGCAACAGAACCATCAGTGAGGCAATAGAACCATAAGTGAGGCAACAGAACCCTCAGTGAGGCAACAGAACCCTCAGTGAGGCAACAGAACCCTCAATGAGGCAACAGAACCGTCAGTGAGGCAACAGAACCCTCAGTGAGGCAACAGAACCATCAGTGAGGCAACAGAACCATCAGTGAGGCAACAGAACCCTCAGTGAGGCAACAGAACCCTCAGTGAGGCAACAGAACCCTCAGTGAGGCAACAGAACCCTCAGTGAGGCAACAGAACCCTCAGTGAGGCAACAGAACCGTCAGTGAGGCAACAGAACCCTCAGTGAGGCAACAGAACCGTCAGTGAGGCAGCAGAACCCTCAGTGAGGCAACAGAACCCTCAGTGAGGCAACAGAACCCTCAGTGAGGCAACAGAACCCTCAGTGAGGCAACAGAACCCTAAGTGAGGCAACAGAACCCTCAGTGAGGCAACAGAACCCTCAGTGAGGCAACAGAACCCTCAGTGAGGCAACAGAACCCTCAGTGAGGCAACAGAACCCTCAGTGAGGCAACAGAACCCTCAGTGAGGCAACAGAACCCTCAGTGAGGCAACAGAACCGTCAGTGAGGCAACAGAACCCTCAGTGAGGCAACAGAACCGTCAGTGAGGCAGCAGAACCCTCAGTGAGGCAACAGAACCCTCAGTGAGGCAACAGAACCCTCAGTGAGGCAACAGAACCCTCAATGAGGCAACAGAACCCTAAGTGAGGCAACAGAACCCTCAGTGAGGCAACAGAACCCTCAGTGAGGCAACAGAACCGTCAGTGAGGCAACAGAACCCTCAGTGAGGCAACAGAACCGTCAGTGAGGCAACAGAACCCTCAGTGAGGCAACAAAGCCATCAGTGAGGCAACAGAACCATCAGTGAGGCAACAGAACCATCAGTGAGGCAACAGAACCCTCAGTGAGGCAACAGAACCCTCAGTGAGGCAACAGATCCCTCAGTGAGGCAACAGAACCATCAGTGAGGCAACAGAACCCTCAGTGAGGCAACAGAGCCATCAGTGAGGCAACAGAACCATCAGTGAGGCAACAGAACCCTCAGTGAGGCAACAGAACCCTCAGTGAGGCATGAGAACCCTCAGTGAGGCAACAGAACCGTCAGTGAGGCAACAGAACCCTCAGTGAGGCAACAGAACTATCAGTGAGGCAACAGAACCATCAGTGAGGCAACAGAACCCTCAGTGAGGCAACAGAACCATCAGTGAGGCAACAGAACCATCAGTGAGGCAACAGAACCCTCAGTGAGGCAACAGAACCATCAGTGAGGCAACAGAACCATAAGTGAGGCAACAGAACCCTCAGTGAGGCAACAGAACCCTCAGTGAGGCAACAGAACCCTCAATGAGGCAACAGAACCGTCAGTGAGGCAACAGAACCCTCAGTGAGGCAACAGAACCCTCAGTGAGGCAACAGAACCCTCAGTGAGGCAACAGAACCATCAGTGAGGCAACAGAACCATCAGTGAGGCAACAGAACCCTCAGTGAGGCAACAGAACCCTCAGTGAGGCAACAGAACCCTCAGTGAGGCAACAGAACCCTCAGTGAGGCAACAGAACCCTCAGTGAGGCAACAGAACCGTCAGTGAGGCAACAGAACCCTCAGTGAGGCAACAGAACCGTCAGTGAGGCAGCAGAACCCTCAGTGAGGCAACAGAACCCTCAGTGAGGCAACAGAACCCTCAGTGAGGCAACAGAACCCTCAGTGAGGCAACAGAACCCTAAGTGAGGCAACAGAACCCTTAGTGAGGCAACAGAACCCTCAGTGAGGCAACAGAACCCTCAGTGAGGCAACAGAACCCTCAGTGAGGCAACAGAACCCTCAGTGAGGCAACAGAACCCTCAGTGAGGCAACAGAACCGTCAGTGAGGCAACAGAACCGTCAGTGAGGCAACAGAACCGTCAGTGAGGCAACAGAACCGTCAGTGAGGCAACAGAGCCATCAGTGAGGCAACAGAACCATCAGTGAGGCAACAGAACCCTCAGTGAGGCAGAAGAACCCTCAGTGAGGCAACAGAACCCTCAGTGAGGCAACAGAACCGTCAGTGAGGCAACAGAACCCTCAGTGAGGCAACAGAACCATCAGTGAGGCAACAGAACCGTCAGTGAGGCAACAGAACCCTCAGTGAGGCAACAGAACCATCAGTGAGGCAACAGAACCATCAGTGAGGCAACAGAACCCTCAGTGAGGCAACAGAACCCTCAGTGAGGCAACAGATCCCTCAGTGAGGCAACAGAACCATCAGTGAGGCAACAGAACCCTCAGTGAGGCAACAGAGCCATCAGTGAGGCAACAGAACCATCAGTGAGGCAACAGAACCCTCAGTGAGGCAACAGAACCCTCAGTGAGGCATCAGAACCCTCAGTGAGGCATCAGAACCGTCAGTGAGGCAACAGAACCCTCAGTGAGGCAACAGAACTATCCGTGACGCAACAGAACCATGAGTGAGGCAACAGAACCCTCAGTGAGGCAACAGAACCATCAGTGAGGCAACAGAACCATCAGTGAGGCAACAGAACCGTCAGTGAGGCAACAGAACCCTCAGTGAGGCAACAGAACCCTCAGTGAGGCAACAGAACCCTCAGTGAGGCAACAGAACCATCAGTGAGGCAACAGAACCATCAGTGAGGCAACAGAACCCTCAGTGAGGCAACAGAACCCTCAGTGAGGCAACAGAACCCTCAGTGAGGCAACAGAACCCTCAGTGAGGCAACAGAACCCTCAGTGAGGCAACAGAACCGTCAGTGAGGCAACAGAACCCTCAGTGAGGCAACAGAACCGTCAGTGAGGCAGCAGAACCCTCAGTGAGGCAACAGAACCCTCAGTGAGGCAACAGAACCCTCAGTGAGGCAACAGAACCCTCAGTGAGGCAACAGAACCCTAAGTGAGGCAACAGAACCCTCAGTGAGGCAACAGAACCCTCAGTGAGGCAACAGAACTCTCAGTGAGGCAACAGAACCCTCAGTGAGGCAACAGAACCCTCAGTGAGGCAACAGAACCCTCAGTGAGGCAACAGAACCGTCAGTGAGGCAACAGAACCGTCAGTGAGGCAACAGAACCGTCAGTGAGGCAACAGAACCGTCAGTGAGGCAACAGAGCCATCAGTGAGGCAACAGAACCATCAGTGAGGCAACAGAACCCTCAGTGAGGCAGAAGAACCCTCAGTGAGGCAACAGAACCCTCAGTGAGGCAACAGAACCGTCAGTGAGGCAACAGAACCCTCAGTGAGGCAACAGAACCATCAGTGAGGCAACAGAACCGTCAGTGAGGCAACAGAACCCTCAGTGAGGCAACAGAACCATCAGTGAGGCAACAGAACCATCAGTGAGGCAACAGAACCCTCAGTGAGGCAACAGAACCCTCAGTGAGGCAACAGATCCCTCAGTGAGGCAACAGAACCATCAGTGAGGCAACAGAACCCTTAGTGAGGCAACAGAGCCATCAGTGAGGCAACAGAACCATCAGTGAGGCAACAGAACCCTCAGTGAGGCAACAGAACCCTCAGTGAGGCATCAGAACCCTCAGTGAGGCATCAGAACCGTCAGTGAGGCAACAGAACCCTCAGTGAGGCAACAGAACTATCCGTGAGGCAACAGAACCATGAGTGAGGCAACAGAACCCTCAGTGAGGCAACAGAACCATCAGTGAGGCAACAGAACCATCAGTGAGGCAACAGAACCCTCAGTGAGGCAACAGAACCATCAGTGAGGCAACAGAACCATAAGTGAGGCAACAGAACCCTCAGTGAGGCAACAGAACCCTCAGTGAGGCAACAGAACCCTCAATGAGGCAACAGAACCGTCAGTGAGGCAACAGAACCCTCAGTGAGGCAACAGAACCATCAGTGAGGCAACAGAACCATCAGTGAGGCAACAGAACCCTCAGTGAGGCAACAGAACCATCAGTGAGGCAACAGAACCATCAGTGAGGCAACAGAACCCTCAGTGAGGCAACAGAACCATCAGTGAGGCAACAGAACCATCAGTGAGGCAACAGAACCCTCAGTGAGGCTACAGAACCCTCAGTGAGGCAACAGAACCCTCAGTGAGGCAACAGAACCGTCAGTGAGGAAACAGAACCCTCAGTGAGGCAACAGAACCCTCAGTGAGGCAACAGAACCATCAGTGAGGCAACAGAACCCTCAGTGAGGCAAAAGAACCCTCAGTGAGGCAACAGAACCCTCAGTGAGGCATCAGAACCCTCAGTGAGGCAACAGAACCGTCAGTGAGGCAACAGAACCGTCAGTGAGGTAACAGAACCCTCAGTGAGGCAACAGAACCGTCAGTGAGGCAACAGAACCCTCAGTGAGGCAACAGAACCCTCAGTGAGGCAACAGAACCCTCAGTGAGGCAACAGAACCCTCAGTGAGGCAACAGAACCGTCAGTGAGGCAACAGAACCGTCAGTGAGGCAACAGAACCGTCAGTGAGGCAACAGAGCCATCAGTGAGGCAACAGAACCATCAGTGAGGCAACAGAACCCTCAGTGAGGCAGAAGAACCCTCAGTGAGGCAACAGAACCCTCAGTGAGGCAACAGAACCGTCAGTGAGGCAACAGAACCCTCAGTGAGGCAACAGAACCGTCAGTGAGGCAACAGAACCCTCAGTGAGGCAACAGAGCCATCAGTGAGGCAACAGAACCATCAGTGAGGCAACAGAACCATCAGTGAGGCAACAGAACCCTCAGTGAGGCAACAGAACCCTCAGTGAGGCAACAGATCCCTCAGTGAGGCAACAGAACCATCAGTGAGGCAACAGAACCCTCAGTGAGGCAACAGAGCCATCAGTGAGGCAACAGAACCATCAGTGAGGCAACAGAACCCTCAGTGAGGCAACAGAACCCTCAGTGAGGCATCAGAACCCTCAGTGAGGCAACAGAACCGTCAGTGAGGCAACAGAACCCTCAGTGAGGCAACAGAACTATCAGTGAGGCAACAGAACCATCAGTGAGGCAACAGAACCCTCAGTGAGGCAACAGAACCATCAGTGAGGCAACAGAACCATCAGTGAGGCAACAGAACCCTCAGTGAGGCAACAGAACCATCAGTGAGGCAACAGAACCATAAGTGAGGCAACAGAACCCTCAGTGAGGCAACAGAACCCTCAGTGAGGCAACAGAACCCTCAATGAGGCAACAGAACCGTCAGTGAGGCAACAGAACCCTCAGTGAGGCAACAGAACCATCAGTGAGGCAACAGAACCATCAGTGAGGCAACAGAACCCTCAGTGAGGCAACAGAACCCTCAGTGAGGCAACAGAACCCTCAGTGAGGCAACAGAACCCTCAGTGAGGCAACAGAACCCTCAGTGAGGCAACAGAACCGTCAGTGAGGCAACAGAACCCTCAGTGAGGCAACAGAACCGTCAGTGAGGCAGCAGAACCCTCAGTGAGGCAACAGAACCCTCAGTGAGGCAACAGAACCCTCAGTGAGGCAACAGAACCCTCAGTGAGGCAACAGAACCCTAAGTGAGGCAACAGAACCCTCAGTGAGGCAACAGAACCCTCAGTGAGGCAACAGAACCCTCAGTGAGGCAACAGAACCCTCAGTGAGGCAACAGAACCCTCAGTGAGGCAACAGAACCCTCAGTGAGGCAACAGAACCGTCAGTGAGGCAACAGAACCGTCAGTGAGGCAACAGAACCGTCAGTGAGGCAACAGAACCGTCAGTGAGGCAACAGAGCCATCAGTGAGGCAACAGAACCATCAGTGAGGCAACAGAACCCTCAGTGAGGCAGAAGAACCCTCAGTGAGGCAACAGAACCCTCAGTGAGGCAACAGAACCGTCAGTGAGGCAACAGAACCCTCAGTGAGGCAACAGAACCATCAGTGAGGCAACAGAACCGTCAGTGAGGCAACAGAACCCTCAGTGAGGCAACAGAACCATCAGTGAGGCAACAGAACCATCAGTGAGGCAACAGAACCCTCAGTGAGGCAACAGAACCCTCAGTGAGGCAACAGATCCCTCAGTGAGGCAACAGAACCATCAGTGAGGCAACAGAACCCTCAGTGAGGCAACAGAGCCATCAGTGAGGCAACAGAACCATCAGTGAGGCAACAGAACCCTCAGTGAGGCAACAGAACCCTCAGTGAGGCATCAGAACCCTCAGTGAGGCAACAGAACCGTCAGTGAGGCAACAGAACCCTCAGTGAGGCAACAGAACTATCCGTGGGGCAACAGAACCATGAGTGAGGCAACAGAACCCTCAGTGAGGCAACAGAACCATCAGTGAGGCAACAGAACCATCAGTGAGGCAACAGAACCCTCAGTGAGGCAACAGAACCATCAGTGAGGCAACAGAACCATAAGTGAGGCAACAGAACCCTCAGTGAGGCAACAGAACCCTCAGTGAGGCAACAGAACCCTCAATGAGGCAACAGAACCGTCAGTGAGGCAACAGAACCCTCAGTGAGGCAACAGAACCATCAGTGAGGCAACAGAATCATCAGTGAGGCAACGGAACCCTCAGTGAGGCAACAGAACCCTCAGTGAGGCAACAGAACCCTCAGTGAGGCAACAGAACCCTCAGTGAGGCGAAAAAAAAACCATCAGTGAGGCAGCAGAACCCTCAGTGAGGCAACAGAACCCTCAGTGAGGCAACAGAACCCTCAGTGAGGCAACAGAACCCTCAGTGAGGCAACAGAACCCTAAGTGAGGCAACAGAACCCTCAGTGAGGCAACAGAACCCTCAGTGAGGCAACAGAACCGTCAGTGAGGCAGCAGAACCCTCAGTGAGGCAACAGAACCCTCAGTGAGGCAACAGAACCCTCAGTGAGGCAACAGAACCCTCAGTGAGGCAACAGAACCCTAAGTGAGGCAACAGAACCCTCAGTGAGGCAACATAACCCTCAGTGAGGCAATTATATTCTAGGCTGATCATGGAGGAAGGGAGAGCGATGGAGGTGGGGGAAGGGGAAGAAATAAGGCTGTTGAAGAGACGCTATAGAAGCTATTTGTTAGTGAGGCAATGAGAGGGTGAACGTGAGAGAAGCGGTGAGGGGGTGCAAGTCAGTGAGGCAAGCCCATGAGAGGGTGAACGTGAGTAAGCCAAAACACAGGCAGATCGGGCTGATGAGAAAGCATGAATTGGTATGAGCAGGCGAATATGTCAGGGCCTGAAACAGAGTCATGAATGCCATTTGATTTTTCTCAATGCGGAAAAGGAATAGTTGTGTCGTAAAAGCTCACAGGCTGGATAAGCAGGGCTAATACAAACATAACAGTGAAGAAATAAGGGCTGTGCTCTAGACCATGTGGTGTATTCCATGGTCTTTCTGAGGCATGTGGTCTAGAATCTTAAACAGCAATGGAGAGAAGCAAGTGGAGGAGGGGGGATGGTGCGTTCAGTACGAACAATTAGAGGTGTTTGCAGGTGAAAGAGAGAAAGATGATGCATAAATAGAGCCACTGCCTCGTAAAAAAAAGTATATCTATATTTCTTCGAGCGTCACAAATAAGTTTCTCCCTACGGGTAATTCCTCTGCATCACGAAGATGTTCTTCTCCCTGTCCCAGTTACTCGTGATCAGAAACCTCATGTTGTTCAACCCAACGACATTATACTCGTATGTTCCGCCGCTGTTGTCCTGGCCCGTTTTCGTGTCACCATAAACATCGTAGCACTTGTCCACATTCTCTTCACGGTTTTCGTCAGCCCACCCGGTCTCAACGTCAGGATCCGTTGCTGCTTCCGCGATTTCATGACCGATGATTGGAATCATGAAATCAATCGCAGGGTTCCCATTGGGTGACGGATTCCGTATCCAATCCTGGTTGCACTGCTGCCCGGGATGCCCCGCGAACGCGAATGCAACCGGCGCTGAATCGATAAAGCGCATGTTGTGCCATCCTAAACTCTTGGTACAGAAATCGGGGACGGTAACATCCTTGCTTGAAAGAAGCAGGTAGATTCCACTTGCGTCGTACGGAAACGGTTTCCCATCGCCAATCTTGTTCGAAACAACTGCGACGGAAGCGGGATTTGAATAGTTTAGATCATGACAGAAATGTATCCGGAATTTATTACGGCAGTTCATAGTTGCTCAACGGTAGATTTTATGCGCCGCAAAATGTCTTTTCCGTGCTGCGTACCTTCCCAAACCGTTTCGTTGCCGAAATCCGTTCCCGCCGAGTAGTCGTCATAGACTGTCTTGGCGAGGCGCACCTGCAATGACATGGAACAAAGGGAATGCCATCACCAAAAGCTGTGGGTCTGAAATGCAGCCAGGGCGTCAAGAGAGAAACGAGGGCGTTTGTGGCAACTTTTAGGAGCAACGCACCTGGCTGCTGACGTTCGTCTTAGTGCCATTCACCTCCTGCGTGTACGCCACGCTGATCGCCCACCAAAGCTTCACCGTGGGATCCGCGGGACTGCCCTGTTGGTCCGAGTCCGCGCTCAGCGATTGGATAAAATTCTCGATTATATTCTGGCCCGAACCTTCGGGCCAGCTGCCGTAGTAGATGAGGTACACATTTATGGACGGGCTTCCGGTCATCACGGTCCCGCCTCGGTACTTGATCGGAGGTTCTGAAGTGTCGGACGTGTGCAGAGGCGGGCGCACGCCCCTTTCGATAGCGTTTAGCTGGCGCTGACGGCGGTATTCTTTCTGCGCCAGGGGCGTGCGCGCGATGCGCCTAGGCGCACCGGCGGATGCGAGAGAAAGAAGGGAGAGGCAGACGACGGAGAGAACGAGCAGCAGGGAGAAGGTGCCGGTGAGTCTCGCCATTCTGCGTCGCTGGTGGCAGATGTTCTTGAAAAGGCGAAATAATTTAATATTAGGTGGAGCTAATACGATTGTCGCACTCAGATACTATGTAAGTCTGTTGAATGGTGGTGGAAATGACAGCTCTTGATATCTATGAGAAAAAACAAGATTCGACGTTTACGTCGTAAGGGTTGCGTATGGTTATATTTCTCGTATATGAAACATACATATAATGTATCATACTTCTGGAAATCGATTATCAAGGTCGTATTTACTTAGAAAAATAGTATATATATATATATATATATTTTTTTACGCATGAAAATGTTTTGAGTATTTCCAGGGAACAATTCGGAGAATGGTGATTTTGTTGCGATTATTTATAGGAAATTTTTCTACCTCCATCTACTTTATTGCTGTTTCTTATTATATTGCACTATCAAGTTAGTATGGTGAATCATTTCTTGTCTCTACAATGTGACAACTTTGTCAGAATATTATGCTCTAGCCTGTAGTGGGGTGCTCTATAGCGAGTACAACCCTTCTAGGGTTTGCTATTTGTATCCTCATTCTTGCTAGTGCAACCCCCCCTTCTTCTTAATCACTCTTGTTTCTTCTCATGCTATCAGAGCAGGTCGATCCCCTTGGATCGATCCTGTGGGTGGGCTCACCACCTCGTTGCTTCCGCTGCAACTTCCACTACTACCTTCTGTGCCGCACGCCCCGTGGCGTGCGGCAGTTTTTCTTCCCGCCGTGCGCCCCGAGGCGCGCGGCGGTTTTCTGCCCGCCGTGCGCCCCGTGCCGCGCGGCGGTTCTCTGCCCGCTGTGCGCCCCGAGGCGCGCGGCGGGCTTCTACCCCGTCACTCGCCGCGTCGCCCTCGGGAGGCGCTGCGACGGGCGACGGGGACCCGCGCGTCGCCCCCCGTCGCCCGTCGTGGCCTGCGCGCGGCCCGTACAGCCGGCGCGCGGCCCGTACGGGCTGCGCCAGGCCTGCGCGCGGCCCGTACGGGCTGCGCCAGACCCGCGCGCGGCCCGTACGGGCTGCGCCAGGCCCGCGCGCGGCCCGTACGGGCTGCGCCAGGCCCGCGCGCGGCCCGTACGGGCTGCGCCAGGCCCGCGCGCGGCTCGGGCCGCCTGCGCGCGGTTCGGGAGGCTGTGCCAGGCCCGTGGGCGGCCCTTTCCTCGCTGCCCCTGCCCTCCCCGCTGTCCCCCGTGCTTCTGCTGGCGCCCCACCCCTCCTACAGCCCGTTCTCCTGAATTAGGGTTTGGGGGTGAGGGGTATGGGGGTGAAACTACTGTGTGCCGTTCCCTGCTCCTCCTCCTCCTCCGTCTCCCTGTGCTGCAGCTGCCGCTGAGGGGGGGTGGACTTGTTGGAGCCGTTGGAGTGGTGCTAAGGGGGGGTGAAGGGGGAGTGGAGCTAGCGGTGTAGCAGCGGGTGTGTGTCAGGAGGGGTGGTACTGTTTGGGGGAGGTCGAGTGGAGGCAGCAGTCTTGTCGTCAGCAGCAGCAGCAGTCCGGAGGCTACAATCTCCGGTAGTCGCCAGTCGCCCGTGGGTCCGTTGCTCGTCTGCCGCTACTTTTAGCCGCGGGGCCAGTTACCCCAGTAGTCCGGAGCGTTGTTCCGGTAGCCACTGAGCCAGCAGCTCGTCTGTGTGTCTGCAGCGTCAGCAGTCGCCTCCCATCTTCTCTCCCCCACAGTCTCTCCTCCTCCTCACTTGCCCTCTGCGATAGCCTCTAGCTTTGCTCATAATTGTGAACTTTAAACTATTGCTTCTTGAACTTGTGCTCAGAATGTGTGGTGACATTGTGATCCACCCTGAGCTTGTACTGCTTTGCTTGCTCTGCTGATTACACCCCACTTTGGCTATGGGGGTGTGTCAGAATATTATGCTCTAGCCTGTAGTGGGGTGCTCTATAGCGAGTACAACCCTTCTAGGGTTTGCTATTTGTATCCTCATTCTTGCTAGTGCAACCCCCCCTTCTTCTTAATCACTCTTGTTTCTTCTCAAACTTGTATGTTATAAGTTGTAAAAGAGAGTGCGCAGATAAACGAATAACGAGACTGCGATTGAACGAACTGGGAATACAATGAATGCACAGACTAATGTAGGGCTAGCCTAGCTAGGAGGAAACCTCGGAAAGCGAGGTTGGGTGCAGGTTTGGCGATGGGAATGCCGAAGGCGACGCGAGGAGCCTCGGCAGCGTTGAAATCGGCCGAACGTGCGAACTCCGAAAATCGGGTTGTACGCGAAGCAGTCAACCCCGATAAGGAATTCGGGAAAATTCCTTACACCACCCCCCCCCTTAAGAAAGGCGGTCAATATCCGAAACACGCTTGCGCGCCAAGTAATCACCAACAAGTGGCGAGGCGTCGAGCGAGGCGGATGGCACCCACGTGTCGTCCTCACTGGTGCGGTCAGTCCAGCGGATTAAGAAATCCACGTGTCGTCCAGCTGCGTCAAGTCGGACCCGATGAGCCAGTATTTTCGAAGGGTCAAGGGTCGGTTCCGGAACAGGTCGTGCTGTCGGGGCAGCTTGCTGACGTGCGATGTCGGTCGTGGCTGGCACAAACTTGCGAAGAAGGCTGACGTGGAAGGCGTCATGAATTCGCCAGTCGTCGGGTAGCAACAGCTTCGCGGTGACAGGTGTCACCATCTTGATAATCTTGAATGGCCCACAAAATCGTGGCCGTAGTTTCGACGGGCCGGGCAGGTGCAGGTTCTTCGTGTCAAGTAGCACTAATTGCCCAGTGGTCAAGACGAGTTCCCGGCGTAGTAGGTCGGTGTATTTGCGGGAAGTAATATTCGCCTTGCGAATTGCCTCGGCGGCTTTTTCTCGGGTTTCCTGGAGTTCCGTCACAAAAGTTTGTGACCTCGGGACCGGGTTGTCGAGGGAAGTCGCTGTAGGAACCGTTGGGTCCATCCCGTAATTCAGGAAAAACGGGGAGTGATTAGTCGTGCTGGACGGTGCGTTATTGAAGGCGAACTCCAACATTGCGAGAGATTCTTCCCAGCGGGCCGGGTCGGGGCAGTTTGTCCTGATCAGCTGCTCCATGGTCTGATTGGTCCGCTCGGTTTGACCGTCCGTCTGTGGGTGATATGCCGATGAGAACTGTAGCTTCGTGCCGTACTGCGCCCACGTCTCCTTCCAGAACTTTGATGTGAACTTCGGGTCTCGGTCGCTGATGATCGCCGAAGGGATGCCGTGCAGTCGCACGACCGTTGAGATGAAGAGTCGCGCAGTTTCTTCGGCTGTGATTGTCGTTCGGCATGGTGCGAAGTGCGCCATTTTCGTGAAGCGATCGACGACGACGATGACAGCGTCGTTGCCGGACGGCCCAGCTGGCATCCCCGTGACGAAATCCATCGTCACTTGCTGCCACGGTCGTTCGGGTGGCTCGAGGGGTTGCAGCAGCCCAGCTGGTCGTTGACGTGTCGATTTCATAGCTTGGCACACCCTGCATGAGGACACATATCGCTGCACGTCGTTAGAGGAGTCAGGCCAATAATATTGACGGTGCAGTAATTTCTGGGTTTTATCAACCCCGAAGTGTCCGGAGAAATTCGAATCGTGGACCTCCTGGATGAGAAGTTCACGCAGCAGCCGGTAAGCAGGAACCCAAATCCGGTCGGTTCCGGCTTTTAGGTAATAATCCCCTTTCTACGTCGTGGCCTGCTGATGATTCCCAGTCGTGAAGAACGGGTCCGTAGTGTAGCCGTGGGTGAATAGTCCTGTAAGTAGCGGGTTCGAATGGGTGATGAGTACTGCAGCGGATTGTACTGTCGGTCGGGTCAGGGCGTCGACGATGTTATTCGCCCCTTTCTTGTACGTGATGCGGTAGGTGAAGTGGCTTTCCATGTAATCCAGCCACCTAATCTGTCGTGGGTTGAGGTTGGGTTGGGCTCGCAGGTACTGTAGGGACTTATGGTCCGTGCGAACAGTGACGTCGGCGCCCACCAGGTAGCATCGCCATAATTTAAACGCGTGTATGATGGCGAGCATCTCCTTGTCGTGGATCGGGTAGTTGCGTTCGGCTGCCTGCTATTTGCGTGATTCGTAGGCTATCGGCTGCAATCCGTTCCCGAAGTCTTGGAGAAGCACAGCTCCGATGGCGAAATCTGAGGCGTCGGTTACAACTTCGAACGGCTTCGATGGGTCGGCGATGCGCAGCACAGGAGGGGAAACGAGAAAATTCTTGAGTTCCTGGAAGGCCGCTTCTGCTTCCTCCCCCCACACAAAATTCCTGTCCTTGTGCAGCAGGTTGGTCAGCGGGCCGGTTATCCCCGCCATATTCGGGATAAACCGCCGGACGTAATTCACGAATCCGAGAAAACTCTGGAGTTCCGTGACGTTCGTCGGGGACTTCCACTCCTGTATGGTCTTGATTTTCGCCGGGTCGATTTTAATGCCGTCGCGGGAGATTACGTGCCCCAAAGACTCCAACTCCTGCTTAAAAAACTCGCACTTAGAGCCCTTGGTGATGAGTCGGTTTTCCTGCAGCCGTTTAAACACTGCATCCAGGTCTCGGAGGTGCTGCTCCCGTGTCTTGCTAAAAATGAGGATATCGTCCAAGTAGACAATGACACATCGGTCTAGAAGATCCCGAAAAACCCTGTTCATGGTCAGTTGAAAAGTCGAAGGCGCGTTCGTGAGGCCGAAAGGCATCACTGTAAATTCGTAACTCCCGTAGCGTGTGCGAAACGCAGTCTTGTGACAATCGTCGGCGAAGACTCGAATCTGGTGGTAACCGCCACGTAAGTCAGTCAATCTTCGAGAAATAGCGAGCGCCGCGAAGTTGTTCGAGGAGGTCGTCGGTGCGTGGGATTGGGTAGCGAGACTTGATGGTGACCCGGTTCAGCGCACGATAGTCGATACACATGCGAAGCCCGCCGTCCTTCTTCGGAGTGAACAGGATCGGTGCTGCGAAGGGGGATGTGCTGGCCCGAATGAACCCTTTCTCCAACAGTGCATCAATTTGACTTCGCAGCTCCTCGAGTTCCGGCTGGGTCAACCGCCACTGTGTCCGAACAGTCGGCTGCGCGCCAGGTTCCAGCTGGATTTTGTGGTCCTCAGGTCTCTCGGGTGGCAGTCCAGGTGGCAGGTCGTCGGGGAAAATGTCCGGGTACCTCCGAATCAGGTCCGCTAAATCCGGTGGTACAGCTGCACACAGCTTCTCGATGTCTTTTCCATCGGTGTCAACCGCCAACTCGCGTAAGCAGACAGCGAACAGCTGCGCGCCCCTGTTGAAGTGGCGAGCTATAGTGATAGCTTTGACGCACGGGGCTTGGATGTAGTCAGGTGTCCATGCAGGTAATTTTATTAACCCCTCGTGCTTGCTGATGCTGCACGATCCCGTTGTCCAGTCGATGACGGGGTTGTGCCGTCGCAGCCAATCACGTCCGAGCAGTACGTCGCAGCCGTCCAATGTTGTCGCGAGAAACTTCATGCTGAAGCCGAAATCGTCGCCGCAGTCGATCCTGACCGTCCGTGTTTCTTCCGTAATCGCCAGAGGCGTCCCATCCACGAGGCGAGCGTCAATTTCGGGCAGACACCTGTCAAGTTGCAGCTTGCATTTTTTTGCGCTCGCCAAATTGAAGAGGCTATGGCTGGCCCCTCCATCGACGAACATTTTCAAATTATGTTTTAACACCTTGCCAGCGACCAGCACAGGGTGATCCACATGATTATCCCCGTTATTCGGCCGAGTGCGATCGATTGCATGAATCGGAACCACGACTCGGTGGGGATGATGGTGTTCGGGCGACGGAGCACAGTCAGTAAAGGGCCCGCTAATTACTGACTCTTCCCATTTCCCTGCTCCTTCCTGTCGTCCCCTGTCAGCGGCATTTTCTCCTGGCAGTCTTTCCTGTAGTGACCCACCTTCCCACACCGAAAACACGGACCCTTAGGAGGGCGGTCGGGTGTATGGACGGCATTGATCGTGGCCCGATGGGTCTGGCCACGAAAACTTCTCCCATCCCTGGAAGCTGTTCTCGCGTACTGCATCAGCGCATCAGTTGACTCCGCCACGCGTACTGCTTCGAGGAACGATGTCGGGCGGCTTCGGCGGACCTCGAACTGTATCTCGTATTTAAGGCCGCTGACGTATTTATCCAACCGCTCTGCTTCCGACATGTCATCGATTTGGTCGGCGAAGCCCATAAATGACGCCGTGTAGTCTTGGACAGAGGCCATCTGCGACCATGCACGCAGCTTCATGCGAGCTTGCTCCGAGGTGGATACGTGCTCGAAGCGATCTCGTAAGGCTGCGCCCCACTCTTTCCACGTGCGTATCTTGGTCACACCGAAGATTGGTTCTGCCACTTGATTAACCACTGTAGAGGTCCCGTCTGCCGCATGTGTCACACCTGTCGGCGTCCCCGTTTCCAAGGTCCGGCGCCACCACTCAAGTGCTGCACCTCGAAGAAGCGAGACCGCGTAATTAATACGCGTGGCATCGTCATTAACTTCGGCTGCAGTGAAAAAGACCTCGACCCCGAACAGCCACCCTTTTACCGTAACCGTTTTATCCGTAGGGTTAAACGGGGGCGGGTTGACGGGCTTGATCTTGATCGTCGTAACTGCAACTGGCGCAACTGCCGCTTGCCGCCTATCTTCTTCTTCGAAGTCGCGTGTGAGCTCGTCCAGAGGATTGCCCATCACTTGACTGTTGCCCTCGCCTTCTTCATCGGGCGACTCCTGACGCGTTTCACCTCGCGTCTGGCGTAGCTCGGCGTTTTCTCCTCGTAGTGTTGTCACTTCCGCCGATAATGTCTGCACTGTTGCCTGTAATGCTGCCATTTGTGCCAACATCTCGTTCAACTTCTCCTGATCCATGTGCCTAACGCTTCGTCTGGTGGGCAAGTGGGTACCCGTGGTATCCAGGCAAGTGAAAACACGAACTATCGGAGTCGGGCAGGATTGAGTTAACAATCCCTGCAGCCAACCGTCGTATAGTCACTAAACCAACCACACCCCTGCCACCAAACTACCCTCGAAAAAGCGGGGTGAACTAGGAAAGTAGCTCTGATACCAGGTGTTATGAGCTGTAAAAGAGAGTGCGCAGATAAACGAATAACGAGACTGTGATTGAACGAACTGGGAATACAATGAATGCACAGACTAATGTAGGGCTAGCCTAGCTAGGAGGAAACCTCGGAAAGCGAGGTTGGGTGCAGGTTTGGCGATGGGAATGCCGAAGGCGACGCGAGGAGCCTCGGCAGCGTTGAAATCGGCCGAACGTGCGAACTCCGAAAATCGGGTTGTACGCGAAGCAGTCAACCCCGATAAGGAATTCGGGAAAATTCCTTACATTGTATCTGAACAAAACATATCCACTCTTCTAACGAGTAGAATTTGTATTCTTCCTTTGCACACCTGTCAAACCGAATTCGACGCTCTTCTCTTCTTCATTCTTGGTTCTTGATTCTTGTTTTCTTGTTCTTGGTTCTTGCTTTTCTTTGGTTCCTGCCGTCGCGCCTACCTACCATGTTAGCTTTTCTGTTCTCCTAACACCCCGCCGTCGCCTCTCCTCCCATCCCACTGTGTCCTCTCCCTCACTCCCCGCCATCTCCTCTGCCTGCCTCTCAGCCGCCGTCGCCGCTCCTTCCTATCCTGCATCGCCTCTGCCTCCCACCCCGTCATAGCCTCTCCCTTCCTCCTCTCCGTCGCCTCTCCCTCCCTTCCCGCGGTCGCCTCTGGTGGGTGCACGAGCGTGAGCGCGGGTTTCTGCCCGACCGCGCGTTGTTTTCTGAGGCACCGTTGTCTCAGGTGCGTTTACGTTTTCCGGACCTGTTACCTCCCTCCTCCCTCCGAGAATTCCAGTTTTCTACTTTCTTCGGAATTTCTCTGTGCCAATTGGTTTCCTTTTAGCATTGCGCCCATTGGTTTCCTCATTAGCATTGCGCTGGCGCCTTGCGTGCTGGCGCCCTGCGCGCTGGCGCCTTGCGCGCTGGCGCCTTGCGCGCTGGCGCCTTGGGCGCTGGCGCCTTGCGCGCTGGCGCCTTGGGCGCTGGCGCCTTGCGCGCTGGCGCCTTGCGCGCTGGCGCCTTGCGCGCTCGCGCCTTGCGCGCTCGCGCCTTGCGCGCTGGCGCCTTGCGCGCTGGCGCCTAACGCGCTGGCGCCTTGCGCGCTGGCGCCTTGGGCGCTGGCGCCTTGCGCGCTGGCGCCTTGCGCGCTGGCGCCTTGCGCGCTGGCGCCTTGCGCGCTGGCGCCTTGCGCGCTGGCGCCTTGCGCGCTGGCGCCTTGCGCGCTGGCGCCTTGCGCGCTGGCGCCTTGCGCGCTGGCGCCTTGGGCGCTGGCGCCTTGCGCGCTGGCGCCTTGCGCGCTGGCGCCTTGCGCGCTGGCGCCTTGCGCGCTGGCGCCTTGCGCGCTGGCGCCTTGCGCGCTGGCGCCTTGCGCGCTGGCGCCTTGGGCGCTGGCGCCTTGCGCGCTCGCGCCTTGGCCGCTGGCGCCTTGCGCGCTCGCGCCTTGCGCGCTGGCGCCTAACGCGCTGGCGCCTAACGCGCTGGCGCCTTGCGCGCTGGCGCCTTGGGCGGTGGCGCCTTGAGCTCACGCCTTGCTGCAGTGAGCTCACGCCTTGCTGCAGTGAGCTCACGCGTTGCTGCAGTGAGCTCACTCCTTGCTGCAGTGAGCTCACGCATTGCTGCAGTGAGCTCACGCCTTGCTGCAGTGAGCTCACGCCTTGCTGCAGTGAGCTCACGCCTTGCTGCAGTGAGCTCACGCGTTGCTGCAGTGAGCTCACGCCTTGCTGCAGTGAGCTCACGCCTTGCTGCAGTGAGCTTACGCCTTGCTGCAGTGAGCTCACGCCTTGCTGCAGTGAGCTCACGCCTTGCTGCAGTGAGCTCACGCCTTGCTGCAGTGAGCTCACGCCTTGCTGCAGTGAGCTCACGCCTTGCTGCAGTGAGCTCACGCCTTGCTGCAGTGAGCTCACGCCTTGCTGCAGTGAGCTCATGCCTTGCTGCAGTGAGCTCACGCGTTGCTGCAGTGAGCTCACGCGTTGCTGCAGTGAGCTCACGCGTTGCTGCAGTGAGCTCACGCGTTGCTGCAGTGAGCTCACGCGTTGCTGCAGTGAGCTCAACCCTTACTGAATCGAGCTCACGCCTTGCTGCAGCGAGCTCACGCGTTGCTGCAGCGAGCTCACGCCTTGCTGCAGTGAGCTCACGCCTTGCTGCAGTGAGCTCACGCCTTGCTGCAGTGAGCTCACGCGTTGCTGCAGTGAGCTCACGCGTTGCTGCAGTGAGCTCACGCCTTGCTGCACTGTGCTCACGCGTTGCTGCAGTGAGCTCACGCCTTGCTGCAGTGAGCTCACGCCTTGCTGCAGTGAGCTCCAGCCTTGCTGCAGTGAGCTCACGCCTTGCTGCAGCGAGCTCACGCGTTGCTGCAGCGAGCTCACGCCTTGCTGCAGTGAGCTCACGCCTTGCTGCAGTGAGCTCACGCGTTGCTGCAGTGAGCTCACGCCTTGCTGCAGTGAGCTCATGCCTTGCTGCAGTGAGCTCATGCCTTGCTGCAGTGAGCTCACGCCTTGCTGCAGTGAGCTCATGCCTTGTTACGGCAGCCCGCTTGCTCCTCTACCAGTGCCTTGCTGCAACTCTCTGGCACCTTGTAGCATGGCGATGCCCAGCTCGTTGCACCAAGTCACCTTGCTCGCTGGAACCTTGCTGCACACCAGCGTGGTGTGCGTGACCCCAGGGAATCTATGCTTCAAACCACGCTTGTGAGTCGTCGAATTCGGTTTTCTTTTGTACTTGTCATATTTCTTTCAAGTTCCATTTCACAATCAAGTGCGTGTTCGTCATTGAATAGTTCACTCCGTTTTCCGACTACAATTCATGTTCTGCTTGACCTGTTTGTTTTGCAAGGTGTGCGAGACGCGTTGTGGGGAGCAGGGAGGGATCGAGAGAGAAGACAATGTGGAAAAGGGTGGGAGGAGATTTTGATGGTTGAGGGAGAGGAAGGAAGGCAGAAAGGGGGAGTAAGGGGGGGACAAGGTAGTAGTGATTGATACATAATTAACTTATTGCAACTCTTTGTTATGCTTGTCTGCTCTCAATCCTATTTGTGTATGTATGTGTGTGCGGTGCGGGTGTGTTTGTGCGGGTGTGTGTTCATGACTTGTCATTGTGTTTGTTTCACTGTGGGGTTTTACGTGCGTTTGCATTCGTGTTTGTGGGATGTGTGTTTCAAAGTGTGGTGTTAGTATGTGTTATGTATGCAATTAGAGGTTGTTAATCGTCTTTGGGGCAGCGTGTTTTCGCTGTTTCAACGACCCCATCAACCTCTGTTGCTGCATGATGCATTTTAACATTCATTTTGAAGCATTCACTCCACCTCATGCCTTGTTGTTCATTTGTACAATTGCATTCGTTCATGTCGATGCCAGAATATTATGCTCGGCCGTACAATCCGTCGTATTTTTCGACGAGGTTGTGACGGTCGAGCAAGTTCATGGTTTCAACATGATACGTACGTGCTTACGTGTTTTGGGGATCTCATTCAAGAGTTTTTTTTATCCACTGTTTGAGGCATCCGTTTGAACACAGTTTCAAAACATTCAAACGAGTGCTCCAAAAAGTGCGTAAATAACACTCTTTGAATGATATCCCCAAAATGTGAAACCAAATATAAAGGGTTGCTACGCAACCCAAAAATGGTTAAGGCCCCGAGCGAGGAAGGAATGCTGGTAAGAACTGCCCTGCCTACATGAGACATTTATGGCTCTGAGCGTGAGTGTCGACGTTTGTCTGCTGGGTACAAGATTATTGCCGTCTTCGTCACTTGTTTCTCAGGACGTGTTTCAAGTCCACGATTTATCGGGCTCCCAGATCGATTGCCGGTCAATCGTGTCGGTAACCAACGTGGCGTCGGCCTACTGAGGGCGGGCAATGAGATACGAATGTCAGCCTACCACGCACGGTCGATCGCTTGTTGGCGAGAGAGTTTTGATTTCGAGAGGAGTACAGACGACGACCTGCGAACTGTGAGATCCTGTTTGACGAAAGTCAACAATTTGGTTTCCAGGTGTTTGACGAACAGCAATTATTCCCGCAGTCAAGACAGTGCGCTTCGAAGCAGACCCTGTGCTCCCGCGTGTTACTTGCTCCTTGATTTTATCCCAGGCTCGGTATTACAAACACTGCAAAACGAGATTCCATAGGTTCGGATAAATTTGTGAATGGATTCGATATTCCGAGACGACCCCGAGATCATTCCACTTGTAACACGTTCTGATTTCTGAGAAACCGAAGTTGAGGGCGTGCCCCACAAGTCTGTCTGATTTCAAAATGTACGTTGTACAGCGGTCGAGTTTATATCTTGATCGGTTGGGTCAGGTATTGAGCACATTTGTGGGACACGTTTGTTGTGCGAAGGCAATCACCTGTTGCGGCTCGGCTGCAGTCCAATGTCCAGATAATTTCGCGGTCCGATTTCCGTGTTCGGCAGGGCGAAATTCCAGATCCACAATTATATATTCATCTCCAGCGGGACACGCGTTATTGAATTCAGCGTGTGTACCGTAGGCCATCATAACGGGACATTTAGATATAAAATGCAAAAAAAAAAATAAAGGGGCATACGTGACAACTTGGCTGTAAACCTTCATTACCATTCCATCCACTCTTCATGGTATATTACGCAGGTCCCTATATATCATACAGCATTTATCTAACCTTTAACAATGATAATATATCTACTCATGTGATGTTTTGTTCTATTGATCTCAAACTTATAATGCACTTTCGCGTATGCCTTCAATGTGATTTGCAGCAGATTTCCCTAAAATCCGTGTCACGTAGGCTTCGAATCCGTGAACGTGATATGGCACCAACTCGACATGCAATTACTGGTCCACGCTGCAATATTTTTATTTTATTCCATTTGATTTCTCTATAATGCTCTCTATAATTCCATCCCCTCTAGATTCTCTTCCATCCCCTATAGCTGCTTTTCCATCCCTTATAGCTAAGCGCCCATACCCTCCCTGCTCTTCCTTAAACCCCCAGTCCAACTCTTTTCGCCTCACCCCCCTCCAGTGTTCCCCTCTCAGATCTACAGGTATAAAGATTTTCAACGAGGAATTCCTTGGTGTAGCTTCCTTAAGTGAACGTGCAAAGGGTAGGGAGATGAGGGCCAAGGAAAGAAAATTGGGGACTATCACCTTTTTTTTTTTTTTCCCTGGCCTGGTCTGGCCAGGTATGGCTTGGATTGTCCTAGCCTGACCTGGCTTACATTGGCTAGGCTTGGATTGGCTTGGCTTGTTATGGCCTGGCCTTGTCTGGCCGAGCATCGCCTGGAATCCAATAGCCTAGCCCCGCTAGGCTTGCCTTGGCTTGACTAGGCTTGGCTAAGCTTTGTTTGGCTAGGCTTGGCTTGGAGTGGCTTGACTTTCCGGTCATCGCTTGGCTTGGCTTGGCTTGGCTTGTCCTGGGTTGGACTGGTCCGGCCTGGCTTTGGCTTGGCCTGTTTGGCCTGGCTTGGCCTGGCTAGGCTTGGCTTGGATTGGGTCGGCTTGTCCTAGGTTGTACTGATCTGGCATGGCTTTGGCTTGGCCTGGTGTAAGGTTAGTTTTGCCTAACTCGGCTTTGCCTGGCTTTGGCTTGGCCTGGTGTAAGGTTGGTTTTGCCTAGCTTGGCTTTGCCTGGCTTTGGCTTGACCTGGTGTAAGGTTGGTTTTGCCAAGCTTGGCTTTGCCTGGCTTTGGCTTGGCCTGGTGTAAGGTTGGTTTTACCTAGCTTGGCTTTGCCTGGCTTTGGCTTGGCCTGGTTTAAGGTTGGTTTTGCCTAGCTTGGATTTGCCTGGGTGGGCTTTAGCTGGCGTGGATTGGCAGTTGTTGCAGTGCCTTGAAATTGCCTGGCTTGGCTTGGCCTTGCCTTGCTTGGCTTGGTTTGACTTTTCTTGACTTGGTCAGGCTTGGCTGGCTTCGCTTGACATGGTTTGGCCTTGGCTCGGCTTTGCTTGAGCTTGCCTGGCTTGGCCTGGATTGGCTTGGACTGTCTTCGCTTGGCTCGGCTTGGCTTGGCTGGCATGGTTGGACATGGAAAATTCTATTTTGACCTGGGTAGGAATGGCTTGGCTTGGCTTGGCTTGGCTCGGCTCGGCATGGCTTGTCTTTACTAGCGTGGCTAGCTTAGGCTGGCTTTCTCGCACGGTTGGACATGGTTTGGCCTAGGTATGGCCTGGCCTGGCTTGGCTTGGGCTGTCCTGGTTTGGATTGGCTTGGCTCAGTCTCGCTTGTCTTAGCTTGTTTGGTTTGGCATGGCTTTACTTGGCTTGAGCATGATTTGACCTAGTCATGTCTGGCTTGCCGTGGTCTGGCCTGTCTTGGCTTGGCCTAGCTGGATTGCCTGGTCTGGTGTAGCCTGGCTTGGCCTAGCTGGCTTGCCTGGTCTGGTGTAGCCTGGCTTGGCCTAGCTGGCTTGCCTGGTCTGGTGTAGCCTGGCTTGGCCTAGCTGGCTTGCCTGGTCTGGTGTAGCCTGGCTTGGCATAGCCGGCTTGCCTGGTCTGGTGTAGCCTGGCTTGGCCTAGCTGGCTTGCCTGGTCTGGTGTAGCCTGGCTTGGCCTAGCTGGCTTGCCTGGTCTGGTGTAGCCTGGCTTGGCCTAGCTGGCTTGCCTGGTCTGGTGTAGCCTGGCTTGGTATAGCTGGCTTTCCTGGCTTGGTGTAGCCTGGCTTGGCATAGCTGGCTTTCCTGGCTTGGTGTAGCCTGGCTTGGCATGTCTCGGATTGTTTGGCTTGGATAGGGTTGGCTTGGCTTGGGCTGGCATGGCTTGATTCGGTTGGACATGGTTTGACCTGGATAGGACTGGCTGGATTGGCTTGGCCTTGATTGGCTTCAATTGACTTGGCATGGCTTGGTCTATATTGCATGGCTTGAATAGCTTCGTTTGGGCATGGTTTGGCCTGACCTGGCTTGGCTGGTTCGTTCGGGCATGAAATGGGCGGAAATGGCTGAGTCTGTACTTGCTTGGGCCTGGCGTCACTAGCCTTAGCTTAAATTGGCCATGATTGGCTCGGATTGGCTTGGATTGGCCATGATTGGCTCGGATTGGCCATGATTGGCTTGGATTGGCCATGATTGGTTGGATTGGCCATGATTGGCTCGGATTGGCCATGATTGGCTTGGATTGGCCATGATTGGTTGGATTGGCCATGATTGGCTTGGATTGGCCATGATTGGCTCGGATTGGCCATGATTGGTTGGATTGGCCATGATTGGCTTGGATTGGCCATGATTGGCTTGGATTGGCCATGATTGGCTTGGATTGGCCATGATTGGCTTGGATTGGCCATGATTGGCTTGGATTGGCCATGATTGGCTTGGATTGGCCATGATTGGCTTGGATTGGCCATGATTGGCTTGGATTGGCCATGATTGGCTCGATTGGCCATGATTGGCTTGGATTGGCCATGATTGGTTGGATTGGCCATGATTGGCTCGGATTGGCCATGATTGGCTTGGATTGGCCAAGATTGGTTGGATTGGCCATGATTGGCTCGGATTGGCCATGATTGGCTTGGATTGGCCATGATTGGCTTGGATTGGCCATGATTGGCTTGGATTGGCCATGATTGGCTTGGATTGGCCATGATTGGCTTGGATTGGCCATGATTGGCTTGGATTGGCCATGATTGGCTTGGATTGGCCAAGATTGGTTGGATTGGTCATGATTGGCTCGGATTGGCCATGATTGGCTTGGATTGGCCATGATTGGCTTGGATTGGCCATGATTGGCTCGGATTGGCCATGATTGGCTTGGATTGGCCATGATTGGTTGGATTGGCCATGATTGGCTCGGATTGGCCATGATTGGCTTGGATTGGCCAAGATTGGTTGGATTGGCCATGATTGGCTCGGATTGGCCATGATTGGCTTGGATTGGCCATGATTGGCTTGGATTGGCCATGATTGGCTTGGATTGGCCATGATTGGCTTGGATTGGCCATGATTGGCTTGGATTGGCCATGATTGGCTCGGATTGGCCATGATTGGCTTGGATTGGCCAAGATTGGTTGGATTGGCCATGATTGGCTCGGATTGGCCATGATTGGCTTGGATTGGCCATGATTGGCTTGGATTGGCCATGATTGGCTTGGATTGGCCATGATTGGTTGGATTGGCCATGATTGGCTCGGATTGGCCATGATTGGCTTGGACTGGCCATGATTGGCTTGGATTGGCCATGATTGGCTTGGATTGGCCATGATTGGCTTGGTTCAGTTGCCTGGGCATGGTTGGCTTGGCTTGTCTTGGCTTGGCTGTGCTTGGCTTGGCCTGGTGTTTCTTTTATTGGCTTGGCTTCGTTTGGCAAACCTTGGCTGCTTTGATTGGACATGTCCTGACATGTCCTTTGTTCGATTTTCTTGGCTTGGGTTGGCCTGGCTAGGCTAATCTCTGTTAAACCAGGTTATACCTGCCTTGACAAGGCTATACTTGGGTTTACTAGGCTATACTTGGCTTGACCAGGCTATACTTGGCCTGACGGGTCTTTACTTTGCCTAGATTGGCTATACGTGGCAGCTTGACAAGGCTTGACTAGGCTTGACTAGGATTGACTAGGTTGGCTTGGCTTGGCCTAGCTTGGCCTGGACAAGCCTGGCTTGGCTTAGCTTGGCCTGGCCTGGCTTGGCTTGGCTTGAAAAGCCTAGCTTGGCCTGGAATGGCCTGGCTTGGCTTGGCTAGTCTTGGATTCTCCTTGCCTGGCGTGGCTGGGGGTGGCCTTGACTGGCCTAGCCTGACCTGGCTTGGATTGGCTTGGCATGGCTTGGCTTGGCTGGTTAACCTAGACTTTGGTAGGCTTGATTTGGCTAGAGTTGGCTTGGCCTACATTGCCCTTGGATGTGCTTGTTTTGGAGTTGGCATGGTCTGGCCTGGATTTCCTTGTCTTGGCTTGGTTTGGCTTAGCTAAGCTTGCCTTAGCTTGCCTGAATAGGCGTGGCTTTGTTTGGTTTGGCTCAGATAGGCTCGGCTTGGTTTGGTTTGATTGGCATTGGCTTGAATTGACTAGAACTGGCTAGCTTGGCTTGCCTTGAGCTGTTCTGGCCTGGCTTGCGTTGGCTTGCCTTGCATTGCCTTGGCTTTGCTTGTCCTGGGCTGGACTTAACTTGGTCTCTCCTGGCTTTACCTTGACTTGGCCTGGCATGGCTTGACATGGCATGCCTCTGCTTGGCTTGGGATGGCTCGCATTGGGTCTAGGTTGGGTTTAGGTTTGGTTTAGGTTGGGTTTAGGTGGGGTTCAGGTTGGGTTTGATTGGTTTGGACGGATTGGAGTTTCTTGGCTTGGAAAGGATTCCTTTGGCTTGGCATTGGCCTTGCGTGCGTTGCCTTGGAGGGGAACCCCCACGTACCACCGTATCGAGGGTTGTATCAGTACCCCCCATATACCACCGTGTGTTTTTTGAGAATTCCCAAAAAACACACCTTGCGTGCGTTGCCTTGGAGGGGAACCCCCGACATACCACCAGGCTGAATCAGTACCATCAGAGGTTGAGGCGGTGGTCACCGTAACTCATGGTTACCACTGTTACCACCCCCGATATACCACCAGGCAGTATCAGTACCATCAGAGGTTGAGGCGGTGGTCACCGTAACTCATGGTTACCACTGTTACCACCCCCGATATACCACCAGGCTGTATCAGTACCATCAGAGGTTGAGGCGGTGGTCACCGTAACTCATGGTTACCACTGTTACCACCCCCGATATACCACCAGGCAGTATCAGTACCATCAGCGGTTGAGGCGGTGGTCACCGTAACTCGTGGTTACCACTGTTACCACCCCCGATATACCACCAGGCAGTATCAGTACCATCAGAGGTTGAGGCGGTGGTCACGGATGTGGAAGGGAGACAGGCATGCATTAGCAGGTTGTATCAGTACCACCATTACCACTGTTACCATCCCCGATATACTACTAGGCCTAGCTAGGCCATACTTGGCTTGGCTTGGTGTCGCTTGGCTTGGATTGGCCTTCCTTTCCGTGGTTTGGCATGGCTTTGCTTGGGCTCGGCTTTGCATGTGCCGCTTTGTTTGGCTCTGATTGGAAAGGACTGGCCTGGATTGGTCTGACTTTGGTTGGCATGGTTTGCCTTGGCTTATCTTGGATTGGCTTGCATATAACAAGGTCTGGGTAGGCTTGGATCAGATTGGCTAGGATTATTGGCTTGGCTTGCCCCATTAGCTTGACATAAATTCACAACTTTTGGGCTTGGATTGGCTTGGCTTTGCTTTTCTGGGCTTGGATTGGCGTGGCTGGGCTTGGATTGGCGTGGCTGGGCTTGGATTGGCTTGTCTTCGCTTGGCCTGGCATGGCTTGGCTTTGCTTTGCTTGGATTGGCGTGGCTGGGCTTGGATTGGCATGGCTTGGCTTGGCTTGGCCTGGCTTGGCTTGGATTGGTTGGCAAGGCGATGATTCGCTTGGTTGCCCGTGAGGTGCCATGGATGGTTGGCTGCAGAATGGACGCCGGGGATCACGGCTGCACTTTCGTTGCATCATGGACCTTCCAATCCGTTCGTGTGGAAATCTACTCCTAAATAGGTAACGCAGCATGGCAATCGTTTGGCAGAATGGATTTCCTTGTTGAAGGATTTCTGTTGAATCCATGCTTGCATACGAAGCCAAAGCGCACCTGGTTTCCGATCTGCCAAAGCATAATGGACGCTTGGGATCATTGCTGCACTATCGTTGCATGATGGAGCTTGCAATATCCGTTTGTGTGGAAATGGTTTGAGCGAACCTGGTTTCTGATCTGCAAGTGAGCATACGGTGGCTTTGGTCTCGGGAGTGGGCCAGATGGTGGAGCGGTGAGCAGGGCTGAGCAGGGATAAGAAGGGCTGATACTAACAAAACTCAAGAAGTGACAATGGTGCCCTAGACTTCATTTGTGCTGGCCTTCCTGAGGCATGTGGTCTTCAAGCTTAAATAGAAACAAAATGTAACTGCAGCTGTTAGAGAGAGAGAGAGAGAGAGAGAGAGAGAGAGAGAGAGAGAGAGAGAGAGAGAGAGAGAGAGAGAGAGAGAGAGAGAGAGAAAAGATGCGCACAAAAATGTATATGCAGAAGAAGAGCTGTTAGTTCGTGTTTCATTGTGCATCCATGTGTCCAAATGGCTTCCTGTGGTTTCCTATACTTCAGAAAGGATACCCTAGATCAAGCGTCACAAAGGTAAATCATCCCCTACTGGTACGTCCTCTGGGTCACGCACATGTTCTTCTCCCAGTCCCAGTTACTCAGGACCAGAAACTCCATGTTGTTCAACCCAACGACATTATATTCGTACGTTACACCGCGGCTGTCGTAGCCCGTTATCGTGTCACCATAATCGGAGAGGCACTTGTCCGCATTCTCTTCACCTTTTTCGTCAGCCCACCCGGTCACATAAGGGTCCGTTGCTGCTTCTGAAATTTCATTTGCGATGAATGGAATCATGAAATCAATCTCAGGGTTCCCATTGGGTGACGGATTCCGTATCCAAGGCTGCCAGTAGTTGCACTGCCCGGGAAGCCCCACGAACGAGAATACAACCGGCGATGAATCGATGTTCCCCCTGCTGTGCAATCCCGCATTCTTGGTACAGAAATCGGGGATGGTAACATCCTTGCTTGAAAGAAGCAGGTAGATTCCACTTGCGTCGTACGGAAACGGTTTCCCATCGCCAATCTTGTTCGAAACAACTGCGACGGAGGAGTAATTTGAATAGTTTAGATCATGACGGAAATATATCCTGAATATTTTACGGCAGTTCAAAGTTGCTCAACGGTAGATATCACGCGCCGCAAAATGCTCTTTCCGTGCTGCGTACCTTCCCAAATCGTGATGTTGCCAAAATCCGTTCCCGCCGAGTAGTCATCATAGACAGTCCCGGCGAGGCGCACCTGGAATGAATGGAACCAAGGGAATGTCATCACCAAATCTGCGGGTTCGAATACGGCCGGGGCGTCAAGATGAAAGAGAGAAACTGAGAAACTACGCGGGGCGTCTGTGGCATAGTTATGGGAGGGCGTAGTAGTGGCAACACACCTTGCTGCTGACGTTCTTCTTTGTGCCATCCTCCTCCTGCTGCGTGTACGCCGCGCTGATCGCCCACCAGAGCTTCACCTGCGGTTCCGCGAATCTGCCCTGTTCGCCCGAGTCGGCGCTCAGCGATTGGATAAAATTCTCGATTATATTCTGTCCCGAACCTTCGGGCCAGCTGCCGTAGTAGATGAGGTACACGTTGATGGACGGGTTTCCGGTCATCACGGTCCCGCCTCGGTACTTGATCGGAGGGCTTGAACTTTCGAACGCGTGCAGCCTGCGAGGCGGGCGCACGCCGCTTTCGATGGCGGTCAGCTGGCGTTGACGGCGGTATTCTTTCTGCGCCGAGGGCGAGCGCGCGATGAGCGGCGCACCGGCGGATGCTTGGGGGAGAGGCGAGAGGCAGGCGAAGGCGAGAAAAACGAGCAGCAGGGAGTAGGTGCTGGTGAGTCTCGCCATTCTGCGTCTCTGGTGATGTTCTTGACATCGCGAAAGTCCAAGGCCGGAAAAGTTGCGGGCCAGCAGCTTCAAAGTTGCTTTTCCGCAACTTTGGTTTCGCAAGAAAAAAGTCTAGGTCAAAGGCTTCTGTGGCAGGGTGACTTCGAAGTTGCGGAAAAGTGACGACAAAGCTTCGAAAAAACGGCCATATCGCTACACGCGACACAACGAACAGGCGACATCAGAAGTGATATTTGTCTGAAGGTCTTGGGCTTTAAGTCTACATTTGCCACGTGGACTCCTGATCGCCACATGTGCAAATATTTTTTGCCAGCTGTCATGGTGAACAGAGGTCAGGAAAATGCCACGTGGACCAATCAGAGTTCGGGAAGCGTAGTGGCGCATGCAGTAAAATATCAAAAGATTCCTTGCGTTAGAACGTACATGGAGACATATAATTTGCTATATGTATTATATAAATTCCAGTACATCAAACCCTAACATCACCAACACTAAAACCTAATATTGTGGTAATGCAACAAAAATCAGATGCAGTTGCCCGTCAACATAAGCTGCTGCCATTCAACAGAATGCGAAGGTCAAATCGAGAAATGGCGGCGTAGTTATTTTCCTCCTAGCCGTGATACCTGCAAAATCTGATGTTATAATAACAATCGTGTAAGGACATAGCATGTAATTAAAGAGAGGTTACTTACTGGCTACTTACCTGTCCTTTACGACATTTCTGTGACATAAAATAACGTGGCATGGTAAGAGAGATGAAGACATATCTGCGCACAGCACATATGAGAGAAAGCACATTTAATACGTTCGCCAGTCCCCACCTTTGAGATCCATTCTCTGCACCGCATAGTGAACGCATCCTGCTGGGTTAGAAAAAAACGTTTTATGAGAGAATACAACATGACAGCGTTGAATCAATAAAAAAGCGCGACGATACTGCGACGTACCGGAAAATGCAACACGAAGGGCGCCATCCGCTGTACGGTAGTAAGACGAGCTTGGTTGACATTAACAATTGAACCGCACCTGCAGACAACAGTCCGACGGCACAAAAAGGAATGAACAATCCAAAATTAGGTTAAGAGTATTCGACCGAAAGCACAGCATAATACAATGATGCACATTAGAGTGACATTTCGTCAGAGCAAGTCATGGCGGATAGATCTGGAGAAGGGAGAAATGGGCGAGAGATGAGATTGAACAGCAAGAAAAAATGGTTGAGAAACTGGTTGAGAAGAAATGGTTAAGAAGAAATGGTTGAGAAGAAGTGGTCGAGACGAAATGGTTTGAGAAGATTCTGGAGGTGGTGGGTGGGGTGTTGACGTGGAGATAAGGAATTGTGTTGATTGGTGGGAAAGTGTTGGGTTCCTCTCTCGATTGGTTGGAAAACGTCCGTTGGTTGGGTACGACGCACAAGAGTTGGGGGGGTTAGTGTTTGGCGACGATTTGGTACTTCGCAAATTTCGTTGGCTTGAGTTTGTCGCTCTGCTTGTTGATTGGTGGTTTGACTCTCGACTTTCCAAACTTTCGCCCAGATCTGTAACATTTCGTGGTCTTCGTCTTTTTCTATGAAAGTAGAACCACACTGTAACCCCTTGTACCACGCGGAACACTACTTGTGTGAGTGTGGATACAGGTAGAGTGACGAAAGTGACATTTTCGCCACTTCATGGTTGCATGAAAGTGAATGGCCATTTGTCACGGTGAAGTCACTTTGGCCATCTCGCTCTGAATGTGAGCGCCAGAGCTTTTCCGAAGCTTTTTCGAAGATTTTTCGCAGGAAAAGCTACCGTGTACATTTTGTGCCCACAAGGAATTTCGCGATGGACGGCTAATGATAGTAGGGGGAGCTAATATGATAGTCGCACTCGGATACTATGTAGCTCTGTTGAATGGTGGTGGAATTTGACAGCTCTTCGAATCTATGAGAAAAAAATGGTAGAGGCCCCGAGCGAGGAAGGAATGCTGGTAAGAACTGCCTACGTGAGACATTTATAGCTCTGAGTGCTAGTGTCGATGTTAGTCTGCTGGGTACAAAATTATTTGCCTTCTTTGTCACTCGTTTCTGATTTCTGAGAAACCAAGTTGAGGGCGTGCCCCACAAGTCTGTCTGATATGATCAGTTGGGTAGGGTATTGGGCACAAACAAACTTTGTGGGACACGTTTGGTGTGGGAAGGCAATTTATTGCCGCGTCTCGGCTGCAGTCCAACCAATGTGCAATAATTTCGCGGTCCGATTTCCTCAATGTGTTGGGTTGGCGAAATTCCAGATCCACAATTATCGATCTGTAGTGGGACACGCGTTATTAGACTCAACGTGTGTATGTTAGGCCGTCATAAAAGGACATTTAAATATCAAACGCAAAAAAAAAAGGGGGCGTATGTGACAACCTGGTTGTAAACCACCAATCCCATTCCATACACGCTTCAATGGATATCATACAGGTTCCTCTATCTCATAAGAAAATATCTAACGTTTTAGAAATATGATCATGTCTATTTGATGTTTCCGTTTTATTGATCTCAAATTTCCCACTGATTCGCAGCAAATTTTCTAAAATATGTGTCGCGTAGGCTTTGAATCATTCAACGTGACGCAGCACCAACTCGACATGCAACTACTAGTCGACGCAAAAATATTTTGATTTTCTTCCATTTTAATCTGTAATTCTCTCTCTATTACTCCACTCTAAATTCTCTTCCGTCCCCTATAGCTGCTCTTTCGTCCCTTATAGCCAAGCATCCACCCCCTCTGTTCCCTCGAGCTGCCCACACCCTCCCTAAGCTTCCTCAAACCCCCCGTCCAACTCTCCTCGCCTCAGCCCCCTCCAGTGTTCCCCTGTCAGATCTGCAGGTATAAAAGCATTCAACAGCAAAGTCCTCTGTGTAGGTTCCTCAAAAGTTTCTGCAATGGGTGGGGCGATGAGGGCCAAAGGAAGAAGATTGGGGACCATCACTTTTTTATTTTTCTGGCCTGTCCTGACCAGGAATGGCTTGGATTGTCCTAGCATGACCGCTGTCTAGGCTTGGCTTGGCTAGGCTTGGCTCAGATTTGTTTGGCTAGGCTTGGCTTGGGGTGGCTTGACTTTCTAGTCATCGCATGGGTTGGCTTGGCTTGTCCTAGGTTGGACTGGTACGGCCTGGCTTTGGCTTGGCCTTTTGGCTTAACTTGGCTTGGCTTGGCTAGGCTTGGCTTGGTCGATATTGGCTTGAACTAGCATAGCCCTGCCTGGCTAGGCTGGGCTAGGCTTGGATTGGATTGGATTGGATCGGCTTGTCCTAGGCTGTACTGATCTGGCATGGCTTTGGCTTGGCCTGGCCTAAGGTTGGCTTTGCCTAGCTTGGCTTTGCCTGGCTTTGCTTTGGGTGGCGTGGATTGGCAGGAGTTTGCGTGCCTTGAAATGGCTTGGCTTTTCCTTGCTTTGCTTAACCTGGTTTGGCTTTTCTTGACTTGGCCCGGTCTGGCTGGCTTTTCTTGAACTTTTTTGGCTTGGCCTGGACTGGTTTCGCATGGCTTGGCTTGGTGTGGCTTGGTTTGGTTGGTGTGGCTGGACATGGTTTGGCATGGAATAGCCTACCCTGACCTGGTTTGTTATGGCTTGGATTGGCTCGGCTTGGCATGGCTTATATTGACTTGACTAGCTTAGGCTCGCTTTACTAGCACGGCTACATATGGTTACGCCTATACAGGTATGGCCTGGCTTGGCTTGGCTTAGCTTGGCTGATTTGGTCCGGTATGGCTTAGTCAGGCCTGGCTTGCCGTGGCTTGGCTTGGCTTGGCTTGGCTTGGCTTGGCTTGTCATGGCTTGGCATGGCTTAGCTTGGCTTGTCTTGGCTTGGCTTGTCTTGTCTTTGCTTGGCTTGGCTTGGCTTGGCTTGGCTTGGCTTGGCTTGGCTTGGCTTGGCTTGGCTTGGCTTGGCTTGGCTAGCCTGGTCTGGCATGGCATGGCTTGGTCTAGTCGAGCCTGGGTTGGCATGGCTTGGCTTGACTTAGCCAATATTTGCTGTATGGTTGGGTTAGCCTGGGTAAGCCTGGGTTAGCCTGGGTTGGCATGACCTTGGCATGGCGTGGCCTGACTTGAATGACTTGGTTGGACATGGTTCGGCCTGGCTTGGTCTATGTCATGGTAGCTGGAAAGCTTGCTAAAGTAACAGTAACCAGGGGTGGCAACAATGTCTCTGGTAAGAAGCAGCAAGTAAATGCCATGCGGATGGATCGTGCTCAAAGGCCAACCCTCTTCGAAACAACCGCGACAGAACGAGGGCTTTGAATGGTAGCGACAGATCTTGGATTCTTGGAAGAGGCGAACGATCATCTTTAAGACCCCCCTTCCTGGAGACCCCCCTTCCTGGAGACCCCCCTTCCTGGAGACCCCCCTTCCTGGAGACCCCCTTCCTGGTGACCCCCCTTCCTGGTGACCCCAAGGTGACTTTTGAGTCGACTCAAAAGGCAGATCTTGGATTGTTGGAAGATGAGGCGAAAGATCATCTCCAAGACCCCCCTTCCTGGAGACCCCAAAGGGATGCGCGACTGCATTTCACAGAGATGGCTCGGGATTTACAGAAGTGCTCGGCTCTGCTTTAATAGCCTTGGATTTGGCCGGACCTTGCCTGGCTGGGATTTGGCTTGCCTTGGCATGGCCAGGCGTGGCTTCAACTTGCCTAGCATACCCTAACTTGGCATGGCTTGTCTTGGCTTGGCTTTTCCTTTCTAGGATTGACCGGGCCTGGCTGCTTGGCTTGGTAAATTGGATTGGCCTGGCCTTCCCTAGCCCGGCTTGGCATGGCATGGCTGAGCTTGGCTTGCCTTGGTTGGACGTGGCATGCCCTGGTCTAGCCTAGTTTGGCCTGGATTTTCTTGGCTGGGTTTGGAGGCTTGTCCTGATCCTTCCTAACCTATCTTGGCTTGGCTTAACCTGGCCTGGCCTAGCCTGGTCTTGGCTGGAGTTGGCTTGGCTTGCCTTTGCTGGCTTGCTTTGAAAAGTTTTCATCTGAAATAGCCGGGCCACCATTGCTAGGATTGACCTGGTTAGGCTTGGTTAGCCTGGGTTGGCATGGCTTAAATTGCCTTGGCTTGGCTTCGCTATTCCAGATTTGTTCTACATGGTTTGCCCTTGTCTGCCCTTGTCGGGCATGGCTTAAAATGGCTTACAATGGCTTAAAATGGCGTTCAATTGCTTAAAATGGCTACAGTGACTTACAATGGCTTACAATGGCTTACAATGGCTTGCAATGGCTTACAACGGCTTACAATGGCTTGCCTGGTTTGTACCTGCCTGCCTTTCATGGACATGAGATGGCTTAGTCAGGCCTGGCTTGCCGTGGCTTGGCTTGGCTTGGCTTGGCTTGACTTGACTTGGCTTGGCTTTACTTGACTTGGCTTGACTTGACTTGGCTTGGCTTGGCTTGACTTGGCTTGGTATGGTGTAAGTTGGCCTGTTTTGGTTTGTCCTTTGCTTTGCTTTGACTGTCCTGGCAAGTCTTGGCTTTGTTTGGTTTATCCTCTTGGCTTGCCTTGGATTGGCATGCATGGAGTTGTCTTGGCATGGCTGGGCATGGCCTGGATTGGATTGGCTGGACTATGTTTGGCTTTGCTTGGGTTTGCTTGGCCTGGCCAGGCCTGGCTTGGTCTGGCCTGTCCTGGCCTGGCGATTCTAGGCTTGGCTAGGCTTGTCCTGGGTTGGACTGGTCGAGCCCGGCTTAGCATGCTTTGCATTGCCCAGTCTGCCCTGGCTTGGTTTGGCTTTATTTTGCTTGGAATGGCTTTACTTGGGCTGGGTTGAACCTTGCTTTTCCTAGGCTTGGATCGACTAGGCTTGGCTCTGCTTGGCTAATCATGATGCATAAAAGAAGAGCTGTTGATTTATATCTCACGGTACATCCATGCATCGGACCGGATTCATTCAATCTTGACTTCAGGAAGAGATGAGAAAGGCTTCATTCGAGCATGATGGCACACATAAATCATCCCCTTACTGGTACTTCCTCTGCGTCACACACCTGTTCTTCTCCCAGTCCCAGTTACTCTGGATCAGAAACCTCATGCTCTTCATCCCAACCAGATTGTACTTGTACGTTCCGCCGCGGCTGTCCTTGCCCGTCTTCGTCTGACCAACGTCCATGTAGCACTTGTCCGCATTCTCACCGTTCTCGTCGCCCCACCCGGAATCAACATCAGGGTCCGTTGCTGCTTCCGCAATTTCATGAGCAATGGTTGAAAGCGTGAAATCGATCGCAGGGTTGCCGTTGGGAGACGGTTTCGGAATCCATTCTTCTTTGCACTGCCCGTGATGCCCCACGAACGAGAATACAACCGGCTTTGACTCGATGTAGCCCATGCTGTGCCACCCCATATACTCGGTACAGAAACCCGGGACGGTAACATCCTTGCTGGAAAGAAGCAGGTAGATGCCACTCGCGTCGTACGGAAACGGCTTTCCAGCGCCAATCTTGTTGGAAAGAACTGCAACAGAGGAGGACTTTTAAAAAAAAATCAGATTGTGACAGAAACGTATCCTGACTTGCTTACGGCAGTGCATAGTTGCTCAACGGCAGGTATCATCATGCTGGAAGAGGCCGCGAAGTGGTTTTGCCGTGCTGCGTACCTTCCCAAACCGTGTCTTTGCCAAAATCCTTTCCCGCCGAGTAGTTGTCACAAACATCTTAGGATCGTAAGCACCTTAGTCGGCAATAGTCTACTTGCTATTGCTTATCGTGTTCTACACGATCTCCCGAATCCAACGATATGCGTAGCTCTGCTTGAAGTTGTCAATACACACTTCAGCAATTTTCAGAATCACCAACTGATCAATGTTATATTTCCAGAATGAGTACAAGCAGTTTTATAGGCATGCAAGACACAAAATGCGATTCGTAACTTCACTTGTTTCCCAAGTAACCGCGTGCGCCTCGTTTCACCCCGAGTCGCACACGGAACCGAACCGAATTCGGTGAACACTCCTCAAGACCGAATCTGGAACCTTCTCGAACGCGCCTTGGTTTCAGACCACAATTTCCCCCGTCGATCTCATCCTCGATGCTTCTCCTTCTCTCTTCCTCCATTTCTTTGGTTCCTTCTCGATTTCTCTCCCGCTTCTCACGCCGTAGGCTGATTTCCACCGTTTCACCTAGAATCATCCACGCGCTTTCATTTCGCCGGCATTCCGCCGTCGTAGAGACTTTCGCCATAGGTTCCGTGGTTGGGCGAACCAACCCTAACAATCTCCCCTGTGGTTCGTCAACCACGAACACCACTCACACTGCTCCCCTGTTCCTCGTAGCCTTCACAGGGTCTAAGTCGCCTTCACACTCCCCTGCAGCTCCTGCACCTTGAACCTCTCCTTACGTGTCTTGAAGTTGAGCGCCTTGACATCCAATCCATGAAACATTTTCTTGAGCCTCTCGCTTCTCCTCGGCATCTCAACACTCAACACCTCTCGGGTCTCATACCCCTCAACGTGTTCCTCCTTTGTAAGCACTCGCCCCTTTGCAGTTGCATTCGCCTTTGATCCTTTCACCACGATGTCCCCTTTCACAGCGACTCCCACACACTTCGCATTTACTGCTTCATCTTCAACCACGATCGCTGCTGCAAAAGTGTTGACACCATCTCCATCTCCACCATTCACTGCTGCTGCCTCCATGGTGACTATCTCCTCTTCCTGCTTCTCTGCTGCCTCCACACTTGCTCCCGTATCATCCGTGTCCTCGCTCTTATCAGCCTCATTCGATAACTCCTCCAATTCTCCCATCTCAGGATACTATCGGTCCTCATAGAACTCATCTATGCCCTTCATCGCGACCAAGTTCATCTCATAGAACCCGTCACTGAAGTAACCATCAGCATACTTCTCCCACTCAGGACCAAACACAGTCACCTCACCACTGTCATAGAATATCTTGCACCCCAAGTCATCAAGCTGTGACTGACTGACCAAGTTCACCTTCAAATCCTCAACCAGCAGCACATTCTCCAGTCTCATCTCTCCATACGGACTCTGCAGCACCACGTCACCCTCTCCTGTCACTGGCAACTTCCCACTGTTACCTTGCAGTATATAATCCTCACTCGACTCCCTCACGTTCTCCATCCAATCTGACCTGAATGTCATGTGACGCGTGCATCCGCTGTCCATGAACCATGCCGTCTTCTCATGATCGTCCGTCTGCCGAACCTCCTTTGGTAAATGCACCACGTTCGCACGATGCGCTCCTCCAAGGATCATATCATCCTCGTTCGCTTCTGCTACATTCGCCTTAGCCGCCACATTCCTCTGCTGCGACGGACCCTTGTAGCTCCTGCTGTTCGGATTGGAGTAGCACTCTGCGGCACGATGCCCATAGCACCCACAATAATCGCACTTGCCGCCAAAAACTCGTTTATGCTGCCACTCCGCTCCCTCATTTTCTCCTTTATCGTTCTCCATCGCTTTGCCCTTGTAGTTTCTGCTTCGCGGGTTTTCGTAGCAGTTTATCGCCTTATGCCCCCTTTTTCCACACTGGTAGCACGCTCCAAACGCCTTCATTGCATTCACCATAGCCGGCCTTTCCTCGTCGAATTCCTTAGCTGCTGCTGCCGCTTTCTTTTTCCTCATCTCCTTCATCGTCTCAAGCGACTGTAAAATCTCCTGCAGCTTCGTCAAACTCTCCTTACGTGGACTCCAGGTACTCCCATGCTTTCTGTGCAGAGTTCAGCTCCCCTGCAAACTGGTCCAAATCCACCGCGATTCCATCGGCAACTGAGTGACAAAGCTGAAAGAACGCTTGCTTACTTTGTTTTTTGAACGCCGCTATTTTCTCCTTCGTATCCGTCGTGGAAGGCGCAACTCCCTCCATCGTCTCCTCGTCGGGACGGTAGTACGGCAAGAGGTCAACCTCCTCTGCCCTCCGAATGAACTTCTTCCGCCACACGTTGTAGTTGCTTCCGTTGAAGCGCTGGGCTTCACTGAGCCCGATCGTCGGTTTCGCCACCAATCGGCCACTCGCAAGGGCCTCGAGAAGAGCCTTCAACTGCGGGTCTCCAAGACTCACACTGGAACCCGAACTCGCCTCGTCTCCCATAGCGTAGGCGTGAACGACTCCTCTTCTCCACTAATTTCACTTAGCGCACCAAGTGAATTCGCGACGATCGACGAGCCCGTTCGTCAAGCTCTGATACCAGTTCTTAGGATCGTAAGCACCTTAGTCGGCAATAGTCTACTTGCTATTGCTTATCGTGTTCTACACGATCTCCCGAATCCAACGATATGCGTAGCTCTGCTTGAAGTTGTCAATACACACTTCAGCAATTTTCAGAATCACCAACTGATCAATGTTATATTTCCAGAATGAGTACAAGCAGTTTTATAGGCATGCAAGACACAAAATGCGATTCATAACTTCACTTGTTTCCCAAGTAACCGCGTGCGCCTCGTTTCACCCCGAGTCGCACACGGAACCGAACCGAATTCGGTGAACACTCCTCAAGACCGAATCTGGAACCTTCTCGAACGCGCCTTGGTCTCAGACCACAATTTCCCCCGTCGATCTCATCCTCGATGCACTTGTAAAACAGAGTAGCTGTGACTACTGGAGGGCTGGAAACTTGGCTGGAAAGTCTTAGCAGGGCTGCTGGAATTGACTGGATGAGGTAAAACTTCACTATGTTCAAGATTAACAAGCCCACTAAAGCACAACTCTAGGCATCACAAACAAGACAGATTGAAAGCTCAAACTAGGCTGATAGACAATGTAACTTCCCTGGTAACTTGGGCACAATCTAGATTGGATGGACCTTGAGTGACTTTGAGTGCCACATGAGGTGCATGAATAAGAAAACTCTGGATATTTCTGTTATAGCTGATTCTGATGTGTAGAAACCTGTAGAAACTGCCAACACTTCGGTTTGAAGGCAGCTTTGAACTATATCGAGTCTTCGGCTGAAATCTGATTGGTGGTGGAACTTTCGAAGTACTTCCCGAAGCTCTGATTCATCGCCGACATTCCCCCTTGCTGCTGCTTGTGTGCAAAGGGCTGGGGCGGCAGAAACTCGATTCTCCAACACTCCCCCTCGCACCAGACCCGAAGCACACATACACCCATGCTGATGCTCCTTTCACATCTCCTTAGCATACACTTCATGCTGCTGCCCACGTCTCTTCCCCTCACACTCCTCATTCTCCTCAAACTGCTCCACTGCTTCATGAAGTGTCATGAGGCCTGCTCTTGCCTTGCACATGTTGAATGCATCATGTGGAAGAACCTTGGTCATGAAATCTGCTGCTTGATCGAATGAACGGCAAAAGTTGACGGCGAGAACTCCCTTCTCTAGTTGCTCATGAATGAAGTGGTACTGCACCTCGATGTGTTTTGTACGCCCATGATGAACCGGGTTCTTGGAAAGAGCTACGGCTGAAGTGTTGTCCACGTAGAGCGGAGTTGGTTGAGTTTGCGGCTGCCTCAATTCCTCCAAGAGTCCACGTAACCAGATTGCCTCCCTTGCTCCTTTGGTCATTGCCATGTACTCAGCTTCGGTTGTTGAAAGTGCCACACAACTTTGCTTGCGCGATTGCCAAGAAACAGCGGCACCACACATGAGGAAGATGTAGCCGCCGGTAGACTTGCGTGTGCTCAATTCTCCCGCCCAATCTGCATCGGTAAAGCCTTGGAGGGAGCTTGCATATGGGCTGGCTTGGAAGAGAAGACCATGATTAGAAGTACCTTTGAGATACCGAAGAGCTCGCTTGGCTGCATGCATATGAATAGGTGAAGGGGCACTCATGTGTTGAGCTAGCTTAGATACCGTGAATGCTAAGTCGGGCCTTGTGCATAGGGCTGCATACATGAGACACCCAACCTGACTTTGGTACAGAGCTAGGTCTTGTGGGGATACCTTAAGTGAATTCTCACCATGATGCTCACTCTCCTCAAGACACAACTCTTTAATACCTATGATATCAAGGCTTGACTCTCTCTCTTCATAGGGCTGAGGTGAAGACAAAGGGACAAATTTGGAAGGAAGTGGGGTAGGTGATGGCTTGCTATCATCAAGACCAAACCTCTCAAGGACCTTTTGGATGTACCTTTGCTGGAATAGGAAGATGGACCGTGACTTACGATCTCTCACAATGTTCATACCAAGATAATGACTCGGCTCACCAAGATCGGTCATCGTGAATGCACTCGTGAGAATACCTTTCACCTTGTTGAGAAGATCAAGAGAACCTGAGACTAGGAGGAGGTCATCGACATATACCAAGAGCCAAATGTACTCCCCCTCACTCGTGTGCATGAAGTACAGAGCGTTGTCTCTCATGGACCTTGTGAAACCATGCTTGAAAAGTACCTGCTCAAGAGCATGATACCAAACCCGTGGGGACTGTTTGAGACCATAAAGGGACTTTACCAAGCGACACACTCGACCCGTACCGTCATCATAACCTTCGGGTTGTGCCATGTATACCTCTTCTTCCAAGACACCGTAGAGAAATGCGTTCTTGACATCCATTTGATGGATATGGAGACCAAGATATGCGGCTATGGCGAGGAGGACTCGTACCGTGGTGTACTTTGCTACCACGGCAAAGGTTTCGGTGAAGTCAAGACCTGGAATTTGGGAATAACCTTTTGCCACTAACCTTGCCTTGTACCTATCGAGGCTACCATCACCTTTTACCTTGATCTTGTACACCCATTTGACACCAATTACCTTCTTCCCTGGAGGTGGCTCAACAAGACGCCATGTACCTCGCTTCATGAGACTCTCAATCTCCTCTTCCTCGGCTTTCAACCAATGCTCTCTTTCGGGACTTGCCATTGCCTCACGACGACTCAAGGGCTCTCGCGGAAGGTGTGATGCTGCCATGCATATTGCCTCTACCTTCTTGTGAATGCAATTCTCACTCTCCTCACATGTGCACCTTGATGACATGTCAACCATGAAATTGAAGGGTTTTTTTACCTTGCGGACTCGTTTACCTTTACCAAACTCCTCAGTTGGCTGAGACACATTAGTGGTAGGGTTCGGTCTCACAGTGTTTGATTGCGTTGATGCGGTCATTTGCGGCTGAGACAACGGCTGCGACATCGGCTGCGACGGCGGCACGGCTGCTTGTTCTTCTCCTGGCGTGGAAATATCTTGATTATCGGTGTTGAATTGAGGATTAGGTATGGTGACTCGTGGCGGTGAAGCTGAAACGTTTGTCGGCATAATTGGTTGTGAAGATGCTCTTGGTGGGGATCTTGAGACTAGAAGCTTGGGAATTGATGATGACGCTGCCTTGTCGAGAGGTGGTGATGGTTGGGGCTGGTTGGTGTTGTTGCTCGGTGTTGAAGATGGTGGTAACTGATGACGACCGAATCCGGGACGTGGGGGTGAAGTTGAGAAAGGTCTTGGGTGAAGAAGTGGACTGTTGGAGCTGGTGTTGGTGGTGACTCGCTGAAGTGATCCTCGTGCTATGAGCTGGCTTGACGTTGGAACAAGTGATGAACGTGTGGTATGAGAACGAGGTGTTGCGGTGACGGTTGACTTGTTGCTAGGAAGAGTCGTAGATGGTGTTGATGTAGGTACTTGGGGTCTTGTAGCTGTTGATTGCTGCTGCATGGGATGATGATGAGCTTCTGTAGTTGCCTCTGGAGTGATGGCTGGTGATGGGTTTGATGGCGTAGTGGTGGGCTGATCCGGTTGGCGTTGAAATTGTGAGGTTGGTGTTGATATAGCTGGCTAGTTTGTGACTGTTGGCTGCTGCTCCTTTGGTGGTGATGGAACGGTGACTTGCTGCGGTGGATTGTCTTCATTTGATGGCTGAACTTCATCTCCACTTGGTTGAGTAGCTACTGGTGGCACTGGCGTGGCACGGTTGGACTCGTTGACGACGGCTTGAGGGAGATCGATGATCGGTACGCTATGGTCAGAATCGGTGTCATCTTCTTCCTCCTCTTGTGTTGTTTCCTCAGGTGCGCTTGCTGGTTCCTGTTGGATAGAGGGTAGAGAGGAGGAAGAGGAAAACTTATGCCAACCTGCAAGGGACATGTCTTCATAGAAGACAACATCCCTTGAAACCACTTCTCGCTTGGTGACAGGATCCCAAAGGACCCATCCCTTGCTCTCATTGCTCATGCCGATGAAGAGGCCCCAATGAGCTTTGCTGTCCAGCTTGAGTCTCTTTGCATCTGGAACACGGTATTGGGCCATGGAACCAAAAACACGAAGCATAGACAGATCTGGTTTAACTCCAAACCAAGCCTCATATGGCGTTACACCTTCCGGTAAGGGCCTTGTGGGTCTCCTGTTGCGAACATAAATTGCCATAGTGATTGCCTCACCCCACCAGAGCTTGTCAAGGCCTTTGAACTGAAGGAAAGTGGTAGCTATAGCCTGGATAGTGCGATGAAACCTCTCTGCCACTCCATTTTGCTGAGGACTATAGGGACAAGTGAACTGTTGTTTGATGCCCAATGCCAACAACTCCCCCTGAAACGCTTTCCCCATGTACTCACCTCCTCGATCCGACCTCAAGGTGAGTAAGTTCTTCCCTGACTCTCTCTCAACAAGTGCTAGCCATTGCTTGAAACACTTGTGAACTTCATCCTTGGTGTTGATGAAAAAGGACCACGAGAAACGACTCTTGTCATCAATGAAAGACACCAAATATCTCTTACCGTTTCGAGTAGGGTCTCGCATGGGGCCGAAGACATCAGTGTGGACCAACTCTAGGAGGTCCCTTGACTGAGACTTAGAAGGGAAGAATGGCTTTCTAGCTAGTTTACCTTCCACACAAGATGGACATGGAACGGAAGAAAGGGACTTGACTGCACTTTCATTCAAACTCAATCCTTCCACGCTCTTGTGATTTACCAACTCTTTCAATGCTTGCACTCCCACGTGCCCCAAGCGTGCATGCCATACCTCAGCTTGGGAGATACTCCCTTTGTTGTTGACTTGATCGGTTGAAACAGCGGGAAGCGAGACAACGTCGTTCTTCGTGTTGCTAGCACCGCGCTTAATCTCCAACTTCATCTTGTAGAGCCGCCCGGTACGCTCCCCTTCAGCCACCAGATTTCCTGCACTGTCCCACACTTTGGCTTTCCCCCCTTGCAAGAGAACGGAGGCACCTTTCTCTTCGAGTTGTCCGGCTGAGAGCAAGTTTGCTCCCAAATCAGGAACAAACAAAGCTTTATTGACACAAAATGACTTACCATCCTTTTCGAACTCAAGCTTGCCGACTCCTTTGATTGGTACTTTGCCAAGATCAGCAAGAGTCACAGCTTTTGAGTCATATGAGGGCTGAAAATCCTTGAGAATGGACTGATAGGGAGTCATGGTTTCAGAGCAGCCACTATCAAGAATAAACTCCTCACTACTAGTAGAGAAAACGTGCATGCAAGTAGCAGCGTTAAAAAGGACAGGACCATCGGACTCTTTGGACTCATCTTGACTTGTAGAATGACTTGCTATATTTGCTATGGCTGCCTTACCTTTTTCAGATAGTAGCTGAGGTGGGGGGACCCAATTAGGAGGCTTCTTAGGACAAGCATACCACGGGTGACCCCACTCATGACAACAAAAACACTCAAAATTAAACTTTTTAGCATTCGGGGCTTGGCTGAAATTATTGACTCTTGGCATATTGACTCTTGCATTCCTAGGCTGGTATTGATTGGGAATCGAAGGCCTTGGCTGGACATAGTGACTGGACTTATAGGGAGGACTTGACTGAGGAAAACGAGAGGGTTTGTATGGGTTGGAAGGTGACTGAAATTTCGTACCGTAGTAGGGTTGAGGGCGGTTTGGGCTGAAATTTCCTTGCCTCTGGAATTGGTTGCCATATCTTGTGGCTGCTGCAGCACTCCACGCACCTTCGTCACTCCGCTTGTTCCGTGCAAGGTCTCGACTCTGCTGCTCGTTGACAAGGGCCTCAAAGATGAACGCACGACTCTTCATTGACTGCGGGAGCGCTTGTAGTGTTGCACGGAAAGTGTCCCACTCCGGTGTAAGGCCGGTGAGGATGACGGTCTTGAAAAGAGACTCTGGAATCTCCAAGCCGATCGCTGCTGCTTCCTCCAGCATTGCTTCAGCTCGTTGTAGGTAGGCTTGTGCTGATTCATCTTCTTCCATCTTCAGATTCATGAAGCGGCTCCACATCTCGGCTTGGCTGCTCTCGGATTTTGACTGGTGCATAGTCTTCAGTCGGCTCCATGCTTCCTCTGCACTGTTTGCCTTGGTAGAACAGGGCAGGAGCGACTTCAACTGCTACTCGTGAATGCTATTGAGTAGGTAGAGGAAGGCCTCCTTGTTGCGTCGTTCGTAAAGTCGTTTCTCAGCTTCTGAAGCATCTGCTGCTGGTTTGGCTGCTTCCCCAGTGTAGTAAGGCCACAGATCCAGAAGGGATGCAGTGAGCTCAAACTGAGTTGCCCATGTTGGAAAATCTTTGCCGTTGAACTTGGGGAGGTGAAGCTTAGGCATGAAGGAGGTGAGTGGTGAGTATGTTGTTGAAGGACTGCCTGGTGCAACTGCTTCCACTAATCCAGTAGCTGCTGATGTTGACTCTGAAGCTCCTCCGGCTGGCTGGAGTGCAGGACCAGATGGATTGTCTCCCGCCATGTTCGTATGGTGCTAGGATAGGAACGTGGTGGGCTAGGTTGATCGAAACGACAAGCTCTGATACCAACTTGTAAAACAGAGTAGCTGTGACTACTGGAGGGCTGGAAACTTGGCTGGAAAGTCTTAGCAGGGCTGCTGGAATTGACTGGATGAGGTAAAACTTCACTATGTTCAAGATTAACAAGCCCACTAAAGCACAACTCTAGGCATCACAAACAAGACAGATTGAAAGCTCAAACTAGGCTGATAGACAATGTAACTTCCCTGGTAACTTGGGCACAATCTAGATTGGATGGACCTTGAGTGACTTTGAGTGCCACATGAGGTGCATGAATAAGAAAACTCTGGATATTTCTGTTATAGCTGATTCTGATGTGTAGAAACCTGTAGAAACTGCCAACACTTCGGTTTGAAGGCAGCTTTGAACTATATCGAGTCTTCGGCTGAAATCTGATTGGTGGTGGAACTTTCGAAGTACTTCCCGAAGCTCTGATTCATCGCCGACATTCCCCCTTGCTGCTGCTTGTGTGCAAAGGGCTGGGGCGGCAGAAACTCGATTCTCCAACAGATGCTTCTCCTTCTCTCTTCCTCCATTTCTTTGGTTCCTTCTCGATTTCTCTCCCGCTTCTCACGCTGTAGGCTGATTTCCACCGTTTCACCTAGAATCATCCACGCGCTTCCATTTCGCCGTCATTCCGCCGTCGTAGAGACTTTCGCCATAGGTTCCGTGGTTGGGCGAACCAACCCTAACAAAACAGTCCTGGCGAGGCGCACCTGGAATGAAACGAATCCAAAAGAATTTGCATTTCATTAAGTTGATAGAGAGAAACGAGGCGGCTTATGGGAGGGATGTTGTGGCAAAGTTATGGGAGGGAGTAGTGGCAACGTTTATGTGCAACACACCTTGTTGCTGACGTTCTTCTTTGTGCCATCCTCTTCCTGCTGCGTGTACGCCGCGCTGATCGCCCACCAGCGCTTCACCTTGGGATCCGCGGGATTCCCCTGCCGCTGCGAGTCCGCGCTCAGCGACCGGATAAAATTCTCGATTATTTTCTGCCCCGATCCTGCTGGCCAGCTGCCGTAGTAGATGATGTACACGTTTATGGATGGGTTTCCGGTCATCACGGGCCCTCTTCCGTATGTGATTGGAGCGCTTGAATCTTCAAACGTGTGCACACGCGGCCGGGCGCCACGGCCGACGATTTCGTCCAGTTGGCGCTGACGGCGGTGCTCTTTGTGCGCGCTGGGCGTGCGCGCGATGCGCGGCGCACCGGCGGATGTGATGGGGAGAGGCAAGAGGCAGACGAGTGAGAGGACAACGAGCAGCAGGGAGAATTTTCCCGTGAGTTTCGCCATTGCGACTGGCTGTTGGAGAGCCTGGGGATCTTCAAGACGGAAAATAGATGGCGGAGATGCAGCGCGAGTTGCTCTTGGGATCAACCGAGATAATTATATGAATACTGTTAAATGCGGACGTGGAGTGATCAGAAACGGGAGTTTAAACAGGTGCGAACAGGATGGATGACGACCGAGGGAGGAAGGAATGTTGATAAGAAGCGCTGAGAATAGGCATTTTTACCTCTGAGCACGGTGCTCTAACACTTGCAGTGTTGGGGACGTGTTGGTTTGATGAATGTCACGACGATTGTTTTCCTGTCTTTTCTTCCTGGCACAGAGCATTTCCCCGCAATGCCAATGTCCAATGGTTTCGCGACTCGATTTCGCGGAAGGTGTTCGATGTGGGTGGCGGTGAGGGTGGACAACACGTTTTCCATTGAATATTATAGCAGACCGCTCTCAAAAGCGAAACACCTTTATAAACCGCATTCAGAAGTACCTTCGCGACCTGCCCCGAACCCACAGAATCGCGGCTCGACATCCTCGAGCCAGTCCGAAAATCATTGTGGGTTCATCACCTGCACTGCATATCCCTAGACCAGAATCGAGTACGTTATGCAATAGAGCTTGCTGTTAATACAAGTAGAAAAACATCAAGTTGCTCTTACTGCTGTTATATGCTAACCAGCATCAAGGGTTCAATTGAATAACGGCCATTGGATGTAAAGCACCGACTGAAAGAAAAAAAAAAAAAAAACATTTTTTCTAAGAGAAACCGGTCGCATTTTATGGCCTGCCAACAACAAGTCTTGTTGTTACACCTCGACGCCTCCATTCTGAGGACACACCTCCTCGTGTGCACCTTTTGTAAGCTCCCCTCTTTCTGATTCATGGCTTCTCTATGTCTATATTTGCTAAATTTGATTGACTTGCCTTGTCCTAGCCTCGCCTCGCCCAGCACACCATGGCTTAGCATGATATGGCAGGCATTCTTGAGGAGGGGTGGGGGGGGCTACTCCCATGGGCACAGGTAGGATACGACCTGTTAGCCCACAGAAAAGCATTTACCACCGAATACATATTTACAAGTTAGATCCCCAAGGTCTTACGGTATCATGCAGGCAGTTTTCTTCCTATAACCCTGCCACTACCGTACCAACTTCGACCCTCCAAAGTAAATTGGCACCCCCCTAGATCAGCTAAACTATTTTGTCCATGTTCAATCACCCCCAAAATGTGCACGCTACATAGAGACAACGAGCCGCCAGTCGCACTCAAGAGCTCCTTGCTCTTGGGTCTCGAGTCTTCACATCCATCCCTCTGCTTCCTGTACAAACTCACAAACTATACAAAGTGTTACGTACCTCTTACATACCTCCACCTCTCCCATCCTTTTTTCACCCCGCCCCATACCCCAACCCTCTGACAACCACCTCTCGCCTGCCAACTGTTGTCCCCGCCACCTTCTAAAGCGTTGCGTATGGTACCTTCACCTCTCCCATCGTTTTAAACCACCACCCTGTGCTCCAGCCCTCTAAACGAACATACCTGCACCTCTCAAATGATCTTTACCACTGCTCTGTACCCCCCAACCCTGCGACAACCACCACCTTACTACCCTATATGCAACACCATACCGCCGTACCGTCTTATATCCACCGTGCCGCCCATCCTCCGTGCCGCCCATCCTCCGTGCCGCCCATCCTCCCTGCCGCCCATCCTCCCTGCCGCCCATCCTCCCTGCCGCCCATCCTCCTTGCCGCCCATCCTCCCTATCATTCATTCTCCATATCACACGTAATCCACACCATCTCCACCATCTCTTCACAGAGGCTCTCTGCCTGAACCTCCTGTGGCTGCCTGTGCAGCACTGCTTACACACCTGTCCCCTGCAATCAGGTGACTTTTGAGTCGACTCAAAAGTCCGTCTGAACCTCCTGTGGCTGGCTGTGCAGCACTGCTTACACACCTGTCCCCTGCCATCTCCGTCTGTCCAAGGCCGGTCAATGATGGTCAATGTTGTTGGCTGGCACAAAGTGCCAGCAACAGATGTCAGCAACACCCATCGTTGGTCAACGTTGGTCAACGCTGGTCAACAGCACTCATCCAGCCCAAGACCCTCACAGAAGCAGCCCTTTCACAAACTAAGGGAAGGACGTATCCCCTGCAGCAGGGGGTGGCCCCAGCTGCCCCTTACTCCCGCCCCCACATGCCAGCACCCTGCCGTTCCTGGTCAACTCTAGTCAACGCAGGTCAACGCCACTCTTCCAGCCAATGACACTCACAGTAGCAGCCCCTTAACGAACTGGGGGAACGAGGTATCCCCTGCAGCAGGGGGCGCCCCCAGCTGCCCCTTACTCCCGCCCCCACATGCCAGCGCCCTGCCGTTCCTGGTCAACTCTAGTCAACGCAGGTCAACGCCACTCTTCCAGGCAATGACACTCACAGAAGCAGCCCCTTCACGAACTGGGGGAACGAGGTATCCCCTGCAGCAGGGGGCGCCCCCAGCTGCCCCTTACTCCCGCCCCCACATGCCAGCACCCTGCCATCACTGGTCAGTGCCAGCATGTGAGCGTCAAAGTGGCCGGCATTCGATGTACTTATCTGCACCACTGTACCTCTCCTGCTGCTGCTACCGGCTGCAGCGTCGCTGGTGCTCCTGTTGCCATTTCCGTTGCTGTTGCTGCTGTTGCTGTTGCTGTTAGTGTTGCTGCTGCTGTTGCCGAAGGGGCTATCCGGGCCAGAGTTGCTGCTGCAGGCTATACTGCTCATCCACTCACTCAAACTCACAGCCATAGCGTCACCGCTGCCACTGCCACTCCCACTCCCACTGTCAGCGCTGCTGGTGATTACCGGTGATATAGAAATGACGTGATCAGCAGGACCAGTAACATCAGCAACAGCAGCAAAAGCAGCAGCAGCAGTAGTAGTATTAGCAGCAGTATTATTAGCAGAAGTAGTGGTGGCATCAGCAGCAGCATATGGAGTTGTTGCAGATTCTCTCCCTCGTCCTGCAGTGGCAGAAGCGGGCAGACTACCCCACGTAAACCGCCCTCTCACGCTGCCCCTTGCACCGGCAGGTCCCCGGCCTAGCTGTGTGGCGGCAGCACCAGTGGCCGCAGCAGGACTTGCAGCATCAGGAGGGGTGGCAGCAGAAGCAGGAACAAGCGGGTTGGCAGAAGCCTGGAGTGCTGCAGAAGCATCAGCAGCATCAACAGCAGGACTAGCAGCAGGAGCAGCAGCAGGTGCAGGAGGGGGCAGAGGAGCAGGGGGGTGGGCAGCTCGCTCCTCCAGCAGAGACACTCGCCGGGGCTGCATCACATCCCGGTTGCGCCTCCGGTGCTGCCGCAACTGGGAGAATGTGGGGGGAGTGGGCAGTGTAAGGGAGAGGGAAGAGCAAGAGGGGTAAGAGAAGCAGGTGGGTGGGTAGCTCGCTCTTCCAGCAGAGACACCCGCCGCGGCTGCATCACATCCCGATAGCGCCGCCGGTGCTGCCGCAACTGATGAGGGTTGGGGAAAAAGAGGGGGATGAAGTGGGAGTGAGGGGTAAGAGAAGCAGGTGGGTGGGTAGCTCGCTCTTCCAGCAGAGACACCCGCCTCGGCTGCATCACATCCCGATAGCGCCGCCGGTGCTGCCGCAGTTGGTGAGGGTGTGCGGAGTGTGGATGTGTGGGGTGAGAAGGAAAGGGATGAAAGAAGAGGTCATTGTGTGTGGTGCGGTGGGGGGGGTGAGGGGGCGCGGGTGATGAAGCATGAATTGATAGAATCTTAGCCCTTATCAGCACAAGCACATTCCACATAGAAAACAGGGCAAACAGTCATTTCTGGGTGGAGCTGAAACGTGTTGGAGGCAACAAGACGTGCCAAAAAGGCTTCAAAAGAAAAAAGAAAGAAGAAAGAAGAAAGAAGACCACCACACCTCGCCTCGCCAGACCACCACGATGTCGTGAAGATCAGCATTGTCTATCTCCTCGCCTTCCTCCTCCTCCTCCTCCCTCTTGTATAAAGAAGATTTTTGAGACGTCTCAAAAAACTCTCCCCCCCCACCCCCATTCCCCAAACACGTAACCTCAGCGCTCCCAAACGACCACCACACCTCGTCTTCATAATAAAACCACACATGTATTTGTCCCCATGACCCTAAAACAACTACTCACCACGATGTCGTGAAGATCAGCATCGTCAATCTCCTCCCCTTCCTCCTCCTCCTCCCTCTCCCACCCGCCGCCATGCCCCAAACACGCGCTCTTCGCGCTCCCAAACGACCACACCTCGCCGCCCTCCCCCACCACAAACGTCGTGTAATCCCCTGCTGCCACGTGGCATGCTTTCACAGCTGGACGGAGCTTGCCACGTGAACCGTGCGAGTCATCCTTGCTGAAACCCGCCCCAGCTCCAGATGGAGAAACAGCAGCAGCAGATGGAGAAGCAGCAGAAGCAGAGGTAGAGGCAGCACCACCAGAACCAGCAGCATCATTAGCACCAGCGCCAACACCACCCCTTCCACTCACCCCACTACTCATACACCCCTCCTCCTCCGTTTTACACAAGCTCTCAATAACCCTGGGCAGCGTTTCACACTGGTCCTTCCCATGCCCTAGACACCCGTGCCTGCCCCACCCCCACGTGGCGACTCTCCCGTCAGCAGCGACAGCAGCAGCATGCCACGCGCCCGCAGCCACGGCTGTGGGGGCGAACTCTAGGGTTTTGAAGTGCGAGATCTCTTTCGGGCGGCGTTCGTCGTACTTTGTGCCGTGGCCCAGCTTGCCGCCCAGACCACAACCTATGGACCAGACCGACCTGAGGAAAGGAGGGGGGAGAGAGAGGAGGAAGGAAACGGGTGTGTGACATAGCCTAACTTTTCAACGAAAACTACCAGCTTCCCATGCTAGTGTAGTGTAATAAGTCAACCCGAGCAAGTGGCAGTGCCTCTCTTGCTTGCTATCTGCACCGTTCTGTGCCATGGCATGGCCAATACCATCTGTACACGGCTCACCACACCACACCACACCACACCACACCACTGGGCGTATCACGGGGCACACTTGCCGTAAGTAGCATTGCCCCCCTGCTATATGCACCACTTGTCCCACCACACCACATCAAACCACACTACATCCACCACACTACTGGGAGTATCACTAGCCTCACCTGCCGTGAGGTTCCTTGGCACAAGTCAGTCCCAGCAGGTAGCAGTGTCCCCCTGCTATCTGCACCACTGGGAGAGACACTATCCCGCCCTCCTCCTCCTCCTCCTCCTCTTCTTCTTCCCACTCCTCTCCCCCTTCCGCCTCCAAATTCTCCATCTCCGTACGTGTTTCACCACTCTTGCAGCTGCCACAGCCAGCACTACCAGCACCAGCAGCACCAGCACCACTAGCACCATCACCACTTGCACCATCACCACTTGCACCATCACCACTTGCACCATCACCACTTCCCACACTACTGCACCCCGTGACTCCACAACATCCTGCCAACCCCTTTCCTTTCATTCCCACGCCCTTTCCCGCCTTCCCCCCCAATCTCCCCTTCCTCCCCGCACAACCCCCTCCCCTCCCCCCTCCACCCAGCCCAAGCACGGCTCTCATCCCAGGCCCGGCCAGCTGCCGAGGCACGGTATCCGCAGGGTCGGTGGCGTGCCCGAGCCTCTCGCCTCGGATCTCACTGCCTGCTGCCACAGCATTATTAAAGCCCTGGCTCGCATCACCATCAGCATCAGAATTCGCGGAAACAGCAGCAACAGGGAAAGCGGCAGCAGCAGCAGCAGGAGCTGCGGCAGCAGCAGCGGCAGTGGCAGCAGCAGCAGCAGCAGCAGCAGCAGCAGTGATGGTGGTGCGTCTGCCATCCCCCCGGCCGCCCCAAGAGAGAGTGAAGACGCGGCCTTCCGCTGAGAGCACTGCTGTGAAGAAATTCCCCAACGCGACCTGCACGGCAGAAGGGGTGAAAGCAGGGATAGGGGTATGAAAAGAGGGCTGCGAATGAGGAGCAGCGGCAGCAGCAGCAGCAGCAGCAGCAGCGATGGTGGTACGTCTGCCGTCCCCCCGGCCGCCCCACGAGAGAGTGAAGACGCGGCCTTCCGCTGAGAGCACTGCTGTGAAGAAATTCCCCAGGGCGACCTGTAAGGGTGAAGGGGTGGGAAGCAGAGAGAGGGGCATTGAAAGAGGGCAGAGGGCACTCAAAAGTCCCCCCGGCTGCCCCAAGAGAGAGTGAAGACGCAGCCTTCAGCTGAGAGTACTGCTGTGAAGAAGTTCCCCAACGCGACCTGCAGTGGGGAAGGGGTGGGAAGCAGAGAGAGGGGCTTTGAAAGAGGGCAGAGAGCACTGCTAACTTTTGAGTCGACTCAAAAGGCCCCCCGTCCACCCCAAGAGAGAGTGAACGCACGGCCTTCTGCTGAGAGCACTGCTGTGAAGAGATTCCCCAGGGCGACCTGCACGGGCGAAGGGGTGAAAGCAGAGAGTGGGCTGTGAATGAGGGAGGTACAGATGCAAAGGGATGTGAAGGGGTGTGAAGGGATGTGGAAGAGATGCAAAGCGGTGTGAATGAGTTGTACAGCAAAATCAAGGTTGAAGCTGTGATAAGTCTCAGGACCAGAGCATGGCAAAGTGTGTAATGAGTGGGTCATGATAACGTACGCAACTGGGTGACTTTTGAGTCGAATCAAAAGTCACTTCGAGAAGCCTCAGGACCAGAGCATGGCAAAGTGTGTAATGAGTGGGTCATGATAACGTACGTAACTGGGTGACTTTTGAGTCGAATCAAAAGTCACTTTGAGAAGCCTCAGAACCAGAGCATGGCAAATTGTGTAAAGAGTGGGTCGTAAACATGAACTGTTCTTTAAGGCGCCTCACCTGAACAACTTGAATGTGCCGAAGCGACTCCACGAGCCGAGGCTCAGTGACAGGCTCGGGGGAGGTGAGGGAGTATTCCTGGTCGCCGAAGCAGTCCCTGCCGAAGTGATACACCGAGCCTGTGTCCGAGACCAGCATTGTCCTCGCCCGGCCTGCTGCCGCCTGCACCACGCGCACTCCCAGCAACGACCTGAGAATGAGAGGATAGGAAGTCGAGATCGCATGGGGGAGGAAAGGAAGGGGGGAATAGAGAGCATGGGGGAGGAAAGGAAGGGGGGAATAGAGAGCATGGGGCCGTGATGCACCGAGCCTGTGTCCCACCAGCATGGTCCTCGCCCTGCCTGCTGCCACCTGCACCACGCGGACGCCTAGCAGGGACCTGCAAAGGAGAGGAGAGGAAGTAGAGCGCATGGCAGAGGAAAGGAGCGGGCAAAAATAATAGAACGCATGGGGGGCAGTTGACTTTTGAGTTGACTCAAAAGTCAGAACGCATGGGGCCGTGATACACTGAGCCTGTGTCCGAGACTAGTATGGTCCTCGCCCTGCCTGCTGCTGCCTGCACCACGCGGACGCCTAGCAGGGACCTGTGAGATGCAAGTGATAAGAGGGGGCCAATGGGACAGAGAGCATGGGGTCGTGACACACGGCTCCTGTGCCTGACCCAGCATGGTCCTCGCCCCGCCTGCTGCCGCCTGCACCATCCGTACTCCTAGCAACGATCTGTGTGCAGTAGAGGGAAGAAGTTGATATGTATAACAACAGTTTGAGTGTAGTACCGCTCTCTCACATGCAAGGCACTGCACACATACAATGTGTCATCTTTGGAGTTACAGTGATGTCATATTGTGATGCGTTACAGTTGATCCCTTATGTTTTACTTATTACATGCGCTCATATCGTGTCACACACTACACTCGATGTTATGTCGTTTATGATAACCCCTCTTATATCACAACCTGCCTCACTTCATCACACTCAACCTGCACATACCGCATGAGTACCCATGCGACAAGCCCTCACCTCACAATCTGTGGCTTCCAGGAAGGCTCCGCCGACGCATCACCACTCCCCACCGGTCCTCTTTCCATCCCACTCCTTAAAGTCACAGTCACAGCCCCCGTTGCAGTTGTTGTTAATGTGGTTGTCACATCGTTTGCAAGACCAGCAAACCCACCAACAGCAGCAGCAGCAGCAGCAGCAGCGGCAAAACCAGCATAGCCAGCAGCAGCTGCAGCAGCAACCGCACCACCAGCAGCACCACCAGCACTGCCAGCAGAAGCCAGAGGTCTCCCCAGCTGCCCTGCCGATCCGTGCCCGAACGTCCACACCTCTCCACCGCGCCCCACCGCTACGCTGTGCGCACACCCCGCTGCCACCTGCGGCTGGCCGTGCCTGGTGGGAGCAACAGAGAGAGAGAATGCGAGGAGAGGAAAGAAAGAGAAACAAGTGTGTGTCATACCTCTCCACCGCACCTCACCGCCACGTTGTGCGCACACCCCTCCGCCACCTGCGCTGCGGCTGGCCGTGCCTGGACGACAGAAGAGAGAATCCGAGAAGGATTAAGAGTAGGGGATGTAGAAGGAAGAGAAACACGCGTGCGTCACACCTCTCCACCGCGCACCACCGCCTCGCTGTTTGCACATCCCCCTCCCACCCGTGGCTAGCCGTGCCTGGCAGACAAGAGACGAGGCAAAGGGGCAATATTTGCGGCTAGCCACTTGGAAGCATAAGAGGTAGATTTTGAAAGTTCTCAGAGGGGGATACCTTGCAGATAGCACTAAGAAGCTTACCAGATGTTACCCTATGTTACCGAATGTTATCAAGATATTATCGGATGTTACAAAATGCTAGATGAGCTACCGTGTTACCTGATGCTACCAGACGTTACCGGATGTTGCGGATGCTACTGGAGTTAACCTGTTACCTGATGCAGGCGTCGCTGGTGATGAGGAAGCGCAGCAAAAGCTTCCACGACCGCCCGCAGCGCGCCCACAGCAGGCGCTGCTGCGCGGGGGGCAGCATGCGGAAGCGCAGGGAGTGCTGCTGGCAGCGGTCGTGCGCCGCCACTTCTGCCAGCGAGAGGCGCGGATGCGGAGTCAGATGCGCGGGCCGGCGGAAGAACCCGCACACGAGCTGTTGGAGCGCGTGGGGGGAAAGAGGCACGGGGGCGAAGGCAGAGGGAGAGACGGCACGGTTGAGAGACGGCACGCGGAAACGCAGGGAGAGCTACTGGCGTCGTGCGCCGCCGCTTCCGACAATGAGAGGCGCCGGTGCGGAGTCAGATGCGCGGGCCGGCGGAAGAACCCGCACACGAGCTGGCGAGGCACGCGAGGGGGAGGCACGGGGAAGGACGGGAGAGCGGAGAGAAGGTGGTGAGGGAAGAAGGTGCGGGAGAAGAGGTACGGGGAAGAGGCGACACGGGGGAGAGGGCACGGGAGACAGCATAGGTGTTTGTGTACGTGATATTCGCGTCCGCATCAGAGATACTCGCGCCGCCTTTCCGGCTGCTGGCTTGGGTTGAGTGAACGGTGACTCCTTCCTTCCCCGTCCCGCCGGAAGTTCGGGAAACAGGCGCGTGACGCGTAGTAAACCCAAAGCGCGCGCGCGCGCTGAGACGAATACTTAACCAGCCAACCACGGCAAATTTCGAGGTGTTCGCGTTGAGCCGGCGCACAAATCAACGGTACTGTTGATTAGAGACACGACCACCACATGTCAAGGTACCAGAAGCTACGAGCCGAGGCGGCTTCTAAATCAACGTGGATTGCAGCCAACGACGATTTGCTCCAACAAGGGGCGCCGCACGTTGAAACTGTTTTTCTCATTTTCAGGTTCTGCTGGCACGCGCGTTACCTCGAGGCGCGCGAGGTCCTCGGCCGACAGGCTGACATCAGAGAGAATCCGCAGCAGCACGCTCGAGTTAACCGCCAACAGCAGCTCCTCCGTCTCCCTCCGCTGACGCGAGAGCGGCGGTTCCGCGAACGCGGGTGCCGGTTCAACAGCGGTACCACCGACGGCGGTTGTGCCAGCGGCTGTAGCATGTCCGGTTGTATAGTAACCGTCGGCTGTAGCATCGCCGCTGGCAGTGGCATCAGTGATGAGAGACGTCGAGGGGACTGTCATGAGCGTCATCAGCTCCTTGGACCCGCCGCTCGAGCCGGCAGAAAGGCTCGTGACGGCGAGCGAGGGGTTGTCAGATATCATCGCGTCGCTGCTGCACGTGGCGCCAATCATGGCTGCTGCCTGCCTGAAGTTAAACTGCTTAATTTCTGGCGCGGAAAGGCGTGAAACGCTCCGTTCCCTGGCAGACCACTGTGCGAAACGGAACTCAGAGGTCGCAGCGGTGCCTTTTATGCCGCATGCAAGTCCGCAGGTTGAGATAAAAGTGAGCTGGAGTTCTTCGGATGGCACTTGTGAATCCTGAGAATGGAAAATGGCATACTAGGCTAATCACAATACGGGAAACCACGGCCGTAGTCCTGAGAGCAGAAAATGGCCGACTGGTAGCCGAAGCACTACTGCTTGTTTAGAGCGGTTTTCATACGAATTCGAGAAACACAAGGATTTGTTTTCTTCTTTCTAAGGAACAGCAAAAGCACGAGCCTCGTCGAGAACCGCGCTTTCGCTGCCCCCTAAGACGACGACTTCTTGCCTTACAAAAGCTAGAAACCTGAGTAATCCTGCGAGATTGAACGTGCTGAGAGTTTTCCGTGACGGAGAGAGGAATTGGAATGGCAGAGCAGGAGAACGTCCTGAAAAACAACTGTTAACACCTTTCTAGGCTGAAGAAAGCAAGGGTTTCAAAGCAAGCACGGGTGAATGGGATAGGGGTAGCCAGCTAATGTGTCATGCGCGCAGGAATTTGGCAGACAAGTGCTTGATGAAAGCGAGGAAGGCAAAAAAATACGTGCAATGAGAACGGAATGCTGATGACAAGGGCAATGTGAGGCGAGACGGGGCGAATGACTGATGACATTCCGAAGGGCGAATTTCGCCGAGGCCTTGGACGAACGAATGCATTTGGTTTGGTGGTGTGAGCTCATTTGTCATCCTCGCTGGGTGTGCGGCTCGGGAGGAAGCACATGCGATGTGGGCATGGTGTGTGTAAGGGCACGACTTGGCTTGGAAATCTGGCTCGGAGAAGTTAAGAGTACCGAACCTATGTATGATGTATGTAGCCTTTCTACGTTTGGCCGAATTCTGATAAAGAGCTCTGACTGGGTAGTTTCAGGCCACACGGACGATGTTGTGAGGCTGACCGAGCCTAAATGCCTAAATATGCAAACCTAAATACATGCCGAAAACGAGGCATGGTGATTACGTAAGGGATCCTGCTGGCGAGGATGTGGTCTGGCTGATGGTCTAGGGCAAGATGACAATGAACATGATTGGTTGAACATTTTATCTTATGCCATGGATGGTTTGATGCGCGTGATGGTGTAATGTGGTATGATAGGCTGCACCCCTTCCGGATGTCACGGGACAATCCCAATGCAAGTCGAGGTTCGTGCTGATAGGTTCACTAGAGACGCCCTGCTTTCGATTGGATGTCATGCGTACAATATCGACGGCGTAGATAATTTCGCTCACAGCCATCGACGGCATTCTACTGCACGAGCATCCAGGTGGAAGGAAGAGCATTTTTTAGCCCTGATGCGTCAACACCCCTGCAATCCAGCTCAGCTCCCATTGTTAACAAGTGGTTAGGATGGTTGTTCTACACCAGGAGAATCTCCATCCACATTTCGTTAGCGGTAGTGTGAGCTGAATCGGGCTTTTAGCGAGTACGGTCCACTCAGACATCCTAGACATAGTCGACTAGACCATTCCACCCACGATTTTATTGGCTTTCAGATCGTTTTGAGACTAGAAGGGTAATGAGGCACAGTTTTGAGGTTTGACGAAGAGCGCCGATAGGGAGGGACGAAGGCAGGATACTAAGGGAACAAAATCGTCAACATAGCTCCTACGATCGTGCCGCGTTTCCGTGCTCCTCTCAGTATCATCATATCTATACCCTCTCCACTAGAGAATTTTTGTGGAATTTCGTCAATTTTGCCTCGCGGTTATGAAAGGGCACCTTCGCAATACTGTATTGTTCAATTCTTTTGTAATTACCAGCTGAAGGCTTCACGGTGAAGCTTCTTACAGATCCTTCTCCAATGAATTTGCTCGTCGGATTCGTCAGGCGAACCGCGAAAACGCGATATCTTCCCACGCGGCACCGAGTCCTTCCAATTTTCGCTTCGCTGGAACAGGAACTTCCGTTTACAGCAGCAGCAGCAGCAGGAGGATCCAGCCGTTCTTTTGGGTTGGCAATCGCAAGCCAAGCTACCAACCAGGCAGGCTTCCCGGCATCTGACTCTTCTCGAACCATCCTCGCTTACGAAGAACTCGTTATACGCCCTAATGGCTCGTCCGATGATTCCAAGAGCCCGAGCACCAATAGGACCGCGACAGCTGTCATCGTTCACGGCCTGCTGGGATCCGGTCGCAACTGGCGCAGCCCCGCGAAGCTTCTAGGAAACCGGCTGGTTACTGCTGGCAAATCTCTCGCAGCTGAAGAATCAGCAAGCGGGCTTTCTTGGCGTTTTCTGCTGGTGGATCTTCGGCACCACGCGCAATCCGCCGCCCGGCAGTTCCTTCAGCCGGATGACATGAGTAACGCGGCTGCTGATCTGGCGCGCCTCGTCGCTGACGTGGCGGGTGGGAGAGCTGACGTGGTGATTGGTCATTCTATGGGCGGGAAGATCGCGCTGGAGTATGTGCGGAGGGCTCGCGCGGGGGAATTGCCAGTGATGCTGCCGCAGCAGGTGGGAGGGAAAGATGGAAATGAGGTAGATGGGGGAGTGAGGGAGATGAGGGAGTGAGTGAGACGAGGGAATGAGGGAGATGAGAAAGTGAGGAAGATGAGTGAGTGAGGAGGTGGTAGAAGAAGATGGGGGAGAAAGGGAGCTAGCCAGGGTTGCTGCTGCAGCAGGTGGTATGAATTCATTGGGGAAGAAATGAGGGAGTATACTTGTGTGGGTGGAGGGGAGGAGAGAGCAAGGAATCGTCATTTGCATGGGGGAGAATGGGATGGTGTATCTGATTATCATGCTCTCACATGCTGGTCTCCGTTGTCCCTCCTCCCTCCCCAGCTATGGGTGCTGGACTTGGTGCCGGGCTGCATATCTGACTGCACGATTTTTCAGTCGACTCAAAAATCGGCTGCATATCTGACTGCACGTTCGGGGGGAATGTGAGATGGTTCATCATGTGCTCACATACCCTTCTCTCTTTCCCTTTCCTCCCTCCCCAGCTGTGGGTGCTAGACTCGGTGCCGGGCCGCATATCTGACTGCACGTTGGGGGAGGATGCGGAGCGGAGGGACGTGGAGCGAGTGATTGCCACTCTGCAGGAGCTGCCCCGCCCCATCCCCTCCAAAAGGTATGATCTAACCCATCCCACCACTGGACTAGCCAATCCCATCATTGCTAAGTGTGCTTGTGTCGTCAACTCGAAACGCACGTTGGGGGAGGATGCGGAGCGGAGGGACGTGGAGCGAGTGATTGCAACGCTGCAGGAGCTGCCTCGCCCCATCCCCTCCAAAAGGTATGATCTAACCCATCATTGCTAAGTGTGCTTGTGTCGTCAACTCGAAGCGCACGTTGGGGGAGGATGCGGAGCGGAGGGACGTGGAGCGAGTGATTGCCACTCTGCAGGAGCTGCCCCGCCCCATCCCCTCCAAAAGGTACTAGCTACTCCCAAAAGTCGCCCTAAACCTGAAAACCCGTGTGCTTTCGTTGTATATAGATCTACATGCACTGTGCTTAGGTGCCTGCATGCACCATGCCTGCATGCACCATGCCTGCATGCACCATGCCTGCATGCACCATGCCTACATGCACCATGCCTGTATGCACATGCCTACATGCATAATGCCTCCGTGCAACTCCCGAACCGCAGGTGGCTCCTCCAGGAGCTGACTCAGCGCCGAGGCTTCTCCTCAGGCTTGGCTGAGTGGCTTGCCACGAGCCTCAGGCCCATAGCTGGTTCGGCTGGTTCGGCTACTGCCGGGGCTGGTGTGAACAGGGAGATGGATTGGGTATTCAACCTGGATGGCGCTGTTTCTCTCTACAACAGCTACAGGTGAGGTTGAGAGAGTGTGCAAAGGAGTATGTGTGGGAGGTAGAGATGGTGCTGCCGGGGCTGGTGTGAACGGGGAGATGGATTGGGTATTCAACCTGGATGGCGCTGTTTCTCTCTACAACAGCTACAGGTGAGGTTGAGAGGGAGGGGAGGGGAATATGTGTGGGGGAGTGTGCACTGTTTGGAGTTTGGAGGGTGGGTGCTAGTGAGGTTGCATGAGGGCCTACTGGGAGCGGGGACATGGATTGAGCGTTCAACCTGGATGGAGCTATTTCTCTCTACAACAGCTACAGGTGACTATTGGAGGGTGGGGAGGGGAATATGTGTGCTGGAGGGTGCACTGTTTGGAGCTAGTGAGGCCGGGAGCTAGTGAGGTCGGGAGCTAGTGAGGTCGGGAGCTAGTGAGGTCGGGAGCTAGTGAGGCCGGGAGCTAGTGAGGCCGGGAGCTAGTGAGGCCGGGAGCTAGTGAGGCCGGGAGCTAGTGAGGCCGGGAGCTAGTGAGGCCGGGAGCTAGTGAGGCCGGGAGCTAGTGAGGCCGGGAGCTAGTGAGGCCGGGAGCTAGTGAGGCCGGGAGCTAGTGAGGCCGGGAGCTAGTGAGGCCGGGAGCTAGTGAGGCCGGGAGCTAGTGAGGCCGGGAGCTAGTGAGGCCGGGAGCTAGTGAGGCCGGGAGCTAGTGAGGCCGGGAGCTAGTGAGGCCGGGAGCTAGTGAGGCCGGGAGCTAGTGAGGCCGGGAGCTAGTGAGGCCGGGAGCTAGTGAGGCCGGGAGCTAGTGAGGCCGGGAGCTAGTGAGGCCGGGAGCTACTGAGGCCGGGAGCTAGTGAGGCCGGGAGCTAGTGAGGGGGCGTCAGGGCCTCTTGGAACGGGGAGATGGATTGGGTGTTCAACCTGGATGGGGCCGTGTCTCTCTGCAACAGGTACAGGTGACTCTGATGGGGTTTGTGTGTGCAGGAGTAGGAGTTTGAGGGAGGGAGGGAGGGGCATGTGTGTTTGTTTGTTTGTGTGTGTGTGTGTGTGTGTGAGTGTGTGTGTGTGTGAGAAGGGAGGGGAGACATCTTTGCAGTGTGTGTGGTGGGGGGTGACACGTTTGTGTGGGTGGGGGACCATATGCGTGTTTCTGTGTGCCGACCCATATTCATCCGTGTGTGTGTGCATGTCTGACAGAGCAAGGGCTAGGGGCTGGGGGGCAGAACCACTGAGGGAGGTTGGAAGGGAGGGAGGGAGGGAAAGAGCAAGAGGCAAATATCATGGCAATCTCGCAGCAATTATTCCTCATTGGTAGAAAAGAAAGGGGGGAAAGAAGAGGCCCTTAGTAATGCCTTTGCTTCCAGAATTTCATCATGACTCATGCTTCACACCTTCTGGTTGCATGCTCTTGTGGGGTGTGGCACGGCATGGCACGGCATGGTATGGCATGGCATGGCACGGCATGGCATGGCACGGCATGGCATGGCACGGCATGGCATGGCACGGCACGGCATGGCATTGCGTGGTGTGACAGGCAAACGGATTTGCTACCCTTTGTGAAAAACCTGTGCAATCGGCCACATGAGGAGCACCACCCCCCCCCACAAGCACCTCCTCTGCAGTTCCATCCCAGACAATCCCAAGAGCTTCAAGTAGAGAGGATTGGTAGGGAGGTTCAATCGGAGCCCAAGTTTGTGAAGCCAGGAGCAGGTGAGGGAGTGAAGTGGGGATTGGTGCAGCAGCCGTGGCACCAACCCATGCAGACCCAGGCGCAGAAAGTTCAGCAACAGCAGCAGCAGCATCAGCTAGAGCAGCAGGAGGAGGGAGAGGTACCTACGGAGAAGCAGGTGGAATGTGGTTGCACACAGGTGCACTTTGTGAAAGGGGAGAGGAGCGGCGTGTGGAAAGCCAAGTGCCTTGCTGACTTGGAGGAGGCAGTTGCTGAGTCGGCGAAGTGCGAAGAAGAGAGCTTGGATTCGCTGAGGAATGAGGGTGATGAGGGTGGAAAAAAGGGATGCAGAGCGCATTTGCATGTTTTGAAGGGAGCTGGGCATTGGGTGCATGTGGACAATCCGACGGGACTTGTGCAGCTGATGGAAAAACATTTGATGGAGGTTTCAGTTTAGAAATTTATTCATTATTTTATTCATGGAAATAGGACAGCATGTGCTGTAGTTTCCATTCTTTCTTGCAAGAGTATCAAAATTACCAGTACTTATTGGAACTTTTGCAAAATCTGTACTCGCTATCATCTCTCCACTCGCTGTCCCCCTTCGCCTCGCTCTCCCTCCCCCCGAACCCCCTTTCCCCCACTTCCCCCACAAGCGCCCTCCCGTCGCCCCCGCGCGACCATGGCGGTCAGTGCGAGCACCCGCGCAGCAGTCACACTCATCGCGTAGGTAGCAGTTGACTACGCACCTTACCCCAGACCCCCCACCACTTCCGCCCGTCGCATCGCCGCCGTTCCCGCTCGCCTCATCCCACCCATTCTAACACCTCAACGTCGCTATTACTCAGCAGTCGCGCGACGCCTTCTTTGCGTGTCTTCCAGCCACTAGATCTCTCCCCCCGCTACTCTCCCCGCTTATCTCCGATATGGCGTGCCCCGGTGCCCGTCGCGAGGGTCTGAGGCTCCTGCGATCGATCTACGATGTGGGCGTCGTCGCCGCGTGGCGCGCTCCCGTGACTCACGGCGCTGCTGCCGCCGCGGCGATGCCGATGGCACAGCAGGTGGTCGGCGGGTGAGTCGTTCCTGGCGATCAGTCAACTCCGAGCAGGACTATAAGATCCGATCCGTTGGTTGTTTGCCGTGAATCGCGGCGTTGATGCCGCTCAGCGATCGCGCAGCGTATCCGCCATCTACGGTACTCCAGGTCGTCGGAGCGGTTAGCGAAGGGCTATGTATGTAGTCTACGTGTCAAAGCGTTAGTTAAAGCCGTTTTAGATAGAGTTTCGTACAGTCGGAGCGCTTTCGAGTTCCTCGTATCTGGGAGGAGGTGACGTCACTCCTTGTCATTGCCTAGACGCCCTCATCCGAGGTGTGACGTCAGCCATGCGCAGAACAGTACAATCGTCGAAGCAGCTGACGATGACGTCACAGCAGATTCGTTCTCAATGGCTCTAGAGGCAACCAGATTCCGATACCAGCACGAGTAATGAGAGGCTATAACGGGGACAGAGCTGCGATTTAGCCGATTGGTTTGGGTCGTCTAGCAGATCTGCGACGACTACGGAGCGATCAAGCACGATGATCCGATCTGCGATTTGGCCGATTGGGTCGCACACTTCGCCAGTCGTCAGCCGCTGCGGCAGATCCGATCTAATAGTCGTAGCTCTCACCAACGCGAGACTGCTAGTCGTAATGTTTTCGAGACGGCTCAAACCAATCCATTCCATGAGTCGCAGCTCGCAACAATGCAGAGCTCGCTGGTAGTTAGGTTTTTTTTACGCATCCGTTCTATTAGTCGCAGCCCTCACTAATGCACAGCTTGCCGGTAGTCTGTTTCCGCGCAAGCTTGCGCGAACTCGCCCAGTGAGTCTATGGTTTCGTTAGTTCGTCGTTGGTTTTGGTATTCTGACGCAGCGTCTTGCCAGCTTAGGCGACCTGATTATGACGAGCGTGAGTATGAGCGAAGTGACTAAGGCGTTCGGTGGTCTTGCAGTGCGAGAAGCGTGAAGAGTTTTGAGTCGACTCAAAACTCGTCGCATTTCACGGGGAGCTCGGTGACCTTGCAGTGCGGGAAGGGAAGCGTCCTATTCGCTGTTCCGTTTCTCCCACACCCTCTTCCCCCCCCTTTTCCCAACTGCTCGCTCCGTTCGTGACGCTTCTCGTCCTCTCTGCAATACTTTTCCCGGAGCTTTCCTGCGAGTTCCAACTGTTTTGAAATGATTAGGAATCTGGTTTACCATCTAATCGTCTGCCCGTGGTTCTCTCTTCTCCCCCTTTTCCTTTTCCAACCCCCATTTGAGTCCCTTGGTCGTCCATACCTGCTTCCCCGCTTCCTCTCCCCCTTCCTTCCCCCTTCCCTCCTATCTCTCACTCCATTGCAAACTCTCAACTTCACTCCCCTTTCCCCTTCTCTGATGTTCCCCCTTTCCCGTCTTCCGCCGCCCTCCGCGTCCCCCGCTCGTTCCCCCCCCCCCCCCCCGCTCCTTCCGCCTCCTCTGCCCCTCTCCACGTGCTCCCGCCCCCTTCCTCCCTCGTCCGCGTGCAGCGACATCGCCCCTGCTGGCGCGCGCTTCGCGTCGCAGCTCGCAGGTACGCGCGTTGCCACATGTAGTTCTGAATTGCCACCCCCCCCCAAAAAAAAAAACAACTTGCGGCTACGGGTTGCAGATGATAGGGGCCTTTCCAGGGATACGGGGGGAAAGAGAGAGGCGGCTGTTGAGCCCGAGGCTCTATGATTAAGTTCCAGAAAAGGCTTGAGTCAAGGGGGAAGGAAGGAAGAAGTATGTGAGGTGGGGTGGGGTGGGTGGGGTTTGTCTCTCTGTGTGGGCTCTGTGTGGGCTCATGGTCGGGGGGTCCTCGGGAGAAAGGGCCTTGGCAAGGGAGTCAAGGCAGAGGAGTGGGGGGCCTTGCATTCTTGAAATCACTTTTGAGAATTCTCAAAAGGTCCTCGGGAGAAAGGGCCTTTGCAAGGGAGTCAAGGCAGAGGAGTGGGGGGCCTTGCATTCTTACACTGACTCGACTCCCTTTCGTCACACTTCCCCCATTCACTGCCCCCCCACTCCTCTGCCTCTTTGTCCCGTTCTCAGTGCGCAACCGCATGAAGTCTGTGCGCAGCATTCAGAGGATCACCAAGGCAGTGAAGATGCTGACTCTGATCCATATAACCCCCTTTCTCCCTCACATTCTCCCTCCTTTTCTCCCGTTTCGCTTCAGTGCGCAACCGCATGAAGTCTGTGCGCAGCATTTAGAAGATCACCCATCAAGGAGAAGATGCTGACTGATCGTTACCCATTCCCCCTTCCCCCCTCCCATTCTACCGCATTTTCTCCCGTTTCCCCGCACCCCCCAGTGCGCAACCGCATGAAGTCGGTGCGCAACATTCCGAAGATCACCAAGGCCATGAAGATGGTGGCTCATCTATCTACCCCCCTTCCCTCCCTCTCCACCACTCCCCGCCTCTCTCCCCCCTTCCCCTGTCCAGTGCGCAACCGCATGAAGTCGGTGCGCAACATTCCGAAGATCACCAAGGCCATGAAGATGGTGGCTCATCTATCTACCCCCCTTCCCTCCCTCTCCACCACTCCCCGCCTCTCTCCCCCCTTCCCCTGTCCAGTGCGCAACCGCATGAAGTCGGTGCGGAGCATCCAGAAGATCACCAAGGCTATGAAGACGGTGGCTGATCCTTCAACCCTGTTACCCTGTTACCCTGCTCTGCTGTGTCCCCAACCCCCCGGTCTCCAGTGCGCAACCGCATGAAGTCGGTGCGCAGCATTCAGAAGATCACCAAGGCAATGAAGACGGTGGCGGCATGTACCCCCCGTTCACTCTTCCCTCCCTCTCCTCCACTCTCCCTGGCTGTCCCTCAACCCTCCCCTGTCAGTGCGCAACCGCATGAAGTCGGTGCGGAGCATTCAGAAGATCACCAAGGCAATGAAGATGGTGGCGGCATCCAAGCTGAGGGGCGTGCAAGGCAAGACGGAGCAGAGCCGCGGCATGTGGCAGCCCTTTACCGCCCTCCTTGGCGATAACCCCAGTGAGTGCACGCAGGTTGTTCTGTGTGTGTCTCCTTGCATGTGAGGAAGCAGTGAGGCTGTGTCGTTGAGGGGCGTGCAGGGCAAGACGGAGCAGAGCCGCGGCATGTGGCAGCCGTTCACTGCCCTGCTCGTAGATAACCCCAGCGAGTTCATTGTGTGTGGGGGGGGGGGGTGATGTTGATTTTAGGATTGGAGAATTACAGGGCTAGAATGGCGGTTTTACTCTCTCCCCTTCTCCCTTTCATCATCCCCCCTCCTCCACTCCCCCTCCAACGCCATCATCAGCCCTGGTGGTCACCCCACTTACGCTGGTGGTCGCGGCGTCAACAGACAGAGAGGGTCTGTGGAGCTGGATGGATCAACTCCCCGTGTTCCCTTGATGTTAATTCCTCTGCCTCATGCCCGCTCGTCCCCTCCCACCCACCTCCCTTCCTCCCCACCAGCATCATTTTTCCTCAGCCCTGTTGACTCCTCGATGATCGCAGTCTCTCAACGGACGCAGTCTGAGCAGCTGGATTTCTTTCGCGTTGAAGCACAACTCATTCTCCTCACATCATGCCCATCCCTCCATTCTCCACCCTAACCCTCCCTCCCGCTCCCCCATCCTCCCTCCCCAACACCCGCAGCCCTGGTGACTCCTCGCACGCTGATCATCGCCGTGTCAACGGACAGGGGGCTGTGTGGTGGTATCAACTCCACTGTTGTGAAGCACAGCCGTGCCGTCTCTGCCATCTCCGCGCCCTGTGAGTGCTCACCCCACCTGTGAGTGCCATTGCTACGCGTGCCGCTCTCACTAGATGTATGGGCACATTTATCAACGGACAGGGGGCTGTGTGGTGGTATCAACTCCACTGTTGTGAAGCACAGCCGCGCTGTCTCTGCCATCTCTGCGCCCTGTGAGTGCCCACCCCACCTGTGAGTGCTGCTGCTGCCTGCTGCACATGCCTCTCGCACTAGTTGTGTGTGCATGGCATGGCACCATGGCATGGCACCATGGCATGAGCACACCTGGCCAGGGACAGGGGGCTGTGTGGCAGCTTCAACTCGACTGTCGTGAAGCACAGCTGCGCCGTCGCTTTCATCTCCTCCCCCTGTGAGTGCTTGTTGCTGTGTTGCTGATGTGCTTTACATGCACCGCAAGAGCACACCTGTCAACGGACAGGGGTCGGTGTGTGTGTGTGGAGGCATCAATTCGGCAGTCGTGAAGCACAGCCGGGCAGCCTCTGCCATCTCTGCGCCCTGTGAGTGCTCACCCCTCCTGTGAGTGCTGCTGCTGTGAGTTGTGCTGCTGTCTGCTGCATGTGCCGCTCTCACTACTTGTGCCTATACATGACCGTATGAACACACCTGTCAACGGAAACTGCAGCTGCAGAGGAGGGTGGTCAGTTTCATGTGTGTTCATTCCCCCCCTTCCTCACCCCTTCCCCCTCCCTCGTGATTGAAGAAGTGTTTTGAGACGTCTCAAAACACTTCTTCAATCACGTGAGTTTCCTGTGTGTTCATTCTCCCCCTTCCTCACCCCTTCCCCCTCCCTCCTCCTGTAGAAAGTAGATTTTTGAGACGTCTCAAAAATCTACTTTCTGCAGGAGGGTGGTGAGTCTCCTGTGTGTTCATTCTCCCCCTTCCTCACCCCTTCCCCCTCCCTCCTCCCTCCCTTTCCCGTTTGCCCTCTACCAGCAGAGGAGAGCAAGTCAGTGTTTGTGATTCTGGGGGGGAAGGCGAAGCTGCAGTGCAGCTGCAGGAGGTTTGGATGAGGACTAGAAAAATAACATCCCGCTTAGTTTTGAGACGTCTCACAGCTGCAGCAGAGGAGGACAAGTCGGTGTTTGTGATCCCGGGGGGGAAGGCGAAGCTGCAGCTGCAGAGAAGGGTTGTGCTTACCCCCTCCCCCACCACCTTCCTCCCTCCCTTTCCAATTTCCCAGCAGCCGAGGAGAACAAGTCGGTGTTTGTGATCCTGGGCGAGAATGCGAAGCTGCAGCTGCAGAGGGGATGAGCACAGGGGGTGTTCATTCTTCCCTTCCCTCATCCCCCCCCCCCTTCCATTCACCCTCCCTATGTTATCCCCTACCAGCCGAGGAGAACAAGTCGGTGTTTGTGATTCTGGGTGAGAAGGCGAAGCTGCAGCTGCAGAGAGACGCAAACAACACCATTCTCATGACCGTGGCTGACACTCAGAAGCAGGGCATCAACTTCACGCAGGTGAGGGGTGGAGAACAGTGTAGAGTGGTGCAGGATGGGGCTGAGGGGTAGAGAGGGGTGCAAAGAACTGGAGTGCTGTGCCAGCAGAGTTACCTCAGGAACAGGATTGGGATGATGGTGGCTGAAACACAGAGAGCCGACAACGGTGTGTGTAAGCTTTGGAATCGACTGACTTTTGAGCCGAATGGAAAGTCAATACGCAGAGAGCGTAATCTGCCTGCCACCCACTAACCTCAGAAAGGTGAATTTTCAGGCGCCTCAAAATACACCTCAATTTTTCAGGCGCCTCAAAATAGAGAGACCGTAATCTACCACCCACTAACCTCAGAGCGCCATGATGCTTGATGGGATTCTCACGAGCGTGAGTTTCAACTGTTCACGCATCATCTTGTGTGCCTATGTCATCACCATTACCACCCGCAGCATCACCCACCCCCACCCGCAGACGTCCGTCCATGATAGTGGACTCGATTCTCAAGAGCGCTGCGTTCTTGAAACATCATCACCCGTGCTCTTGAGAATCGAGACATCACCCGTGCACTTCATCCTGTGACTCCCTTGAAAAAAGGAGTGTTTTGAGACGTCTCAAAGCTCTCATCTCACCTTCCCCCACAACACCACTCACCCTAACCCCCCCACCCACCCCCTGACGTCCATGTTAGCGGATTAGGTTCTCAAGAACGTTTGAGTTTGACACTGCGCGCTTCATCACCCCCTTGCAAGCCACCTGTTTATGCACCCCATCTTATACCTGAACCACAAAATCAGCTACTCACCCCCCCTTCCCCAACCCACCCACCCCAGACGTCCATGATAGTGGACGAGATTCTCAAGAACGTTGGGTTTGGCGCTGCTCGCTTCATCCTGTGACCTACCTCAATGGTTCAGGTGGTGGGGACCTCAATGGTTCAGGTGGTGGGGACCTCAATGGTTCAGCCTCAACCCACCTTCCTACATTACGTTCACACTCAACTCAGCCGCATGACTCCCACCACCACCCACGCTCCACCCCCATCATCAGACGTCCATGATAGTGGACGAGATTCTCAAGAACGTGGAGTTTGACACGGCTCGCATCATCTACAACCGCTTCAACTCCGTCGTCGCCTTTGTGCCAACTGTCTCCACCGTGCTCTCGCCCGAGGTGAGGTGTGGCGGGGTATGGTGGTTCGGTGTGGGGTGTAGGTAGGAAGGTGTGCTTGGGTGTGAGGAGGTGTGGCGGGTTGCGGGGAGGTGTGGTGCGCCCACCACATCATCTACAACCGCTTCAACTCGGTCGTCGCCTTTGTGCCAACTGTCTCCACCGTGCTCTCGCCCGAGGTGAGGTGTGGTGGGAATTGGGGAGATGCAGTGCGGTGTTAGGAGGTGTGGTGGGCCTGCCGCATTATCTACAACCGCTTCAACTCTGTTGCGGTGGCCTTTGTGCCAATTGTTTCCACCGTGCTCTCACCTGAGGTGTGGTGGGGTGTGGTGAGGTGTGGTGAGGTGTGGCGATGTGTGGTGCGCTCACCCACCGTATCATCTACAATCGCTTCAACTCCGTCATGGATTTTGTTCCCGCCGTCTCCATCGTGCTATCGCCCAAGGTGAGTTGTCGTGGGATTTATTGTGGTGTGGAGAGGTGTGTGGTGTGGTGTGGTGTGGTGTGGTGTGGTGTGGTGTGGTGTGGTGTGGTGTGGTGTGGTGTGGTGTGGTGTGGTATGGGATGTACGAAGGTGCAGTGGGGTGTGGGGAGGTGTGGTGCGGCCACGTCATTATCCGCATTCGCTTCCACTCAGTGTGGCTTTTGGGCCCACCCCACCATCACCGCCACCGTGCGTGCTCTCTCCGTGCCCGTGTTCTTTCCGCGTCTGTCATTATAAAAATTGCGGGTAATGAGACGACTTTTGAGGCGCCTCAAAAGTCTTTTGGGCCCACCATCACCGCCGCCGTACTCTCTCCATGCGCGCGTGCTTTCTGCGTCCGTTTTTCTTTCCCCCCCTGCCCTAGACCCATACGTGCTTTCCTCCATGCTTCCATCCCCCCCACCAGACTCTGCTAAAGGAGGCAGCGGAGGACGGCAGTGCGAGCCGTCTTGCAGAGTACGAGATCGAGGGCGGCGAGGAGGGGCAGGAGGAGGAGGAGGCGAGTGCTTTCCACCCTTCATCTTTCCGTCCACCATTCTCCCACCCATTCCTCCCACCAGGCCCTTCTCAAGGAGGCAGCGGAGGGTGGCAGTGCGAGCCAGCTGGCAGAGTATGAGATCGAGGGCGAGGAGGGGCAGTGTGAGGCTTATAAAACGCACTCTCATGTGCTTGCTTACTCATTTTGTCTTTCTCCCATAACCTCTGCCAGACTCTCCTCAAGGAGGCAGCGGAGGGCGGCAGTGCGAGCCAGCTGGCAGAGTACGAGATCGAGGGCGAGGAGGGCCAGGAGGAGCTCTTCCAGAACCTCTCCGAGTTCCAGCTCGCGTCGGTGAGTGTGGATGGGTGGAGTGTGGTGGAGGGTGGTGGAGTGTGGTGGAGGGGTGTGCCATGAGGGAGAGTAGAGCATGCCTGTGGGGGCTTTGATAGCATGGAGGGCCAGGAGGAGCTGTTTCAGAACCTCTCCGAGTTCCAGCTTGCGTCGGTGAGTGGGGTGGGGGGGGGGGAGGGAGAGGGGTAAATATGGTGGTGACATCCCCGGCTAGAAGTAGGCGTATATGGAGTTGGCTCAAACATTGTGAAGGGGCAGGAGGAGCTCTTCCAGAACCTCTCCGAGTTCCAGCTTGCGTCGGTGAGTGGGGTGGGGGGGGGGGAGGGAGAGGGGTAAATATGGTGGTGACATCCCCGGCTAGAAGTAGGCGTATATGGAGTTGGCTCAAACATTGTGAAGGGCCAGGAGGAGCTCTTCCAGAACCTCTCCGAGTTCCAGCTCGCGTCGGTGAGTGGGGTGGGTGGAAGGAGAGATGAGTGTTTGTAAGGGCATGTGGCCGGAAGGGAGAGGGCTTGTATGTGGCATGGAGGGGCTCCAACAGCATGGAGGGCCAGGAAGAGCTCTTTCAGAACCTCTCCGAGTTCCAGCTGTCGTCGGTGAGTGGATGATGGGTGGGTGGATGGGGCTTGTACGACGGTGGTATCTAGGGCCAGGAGTTGGCACATATGGGGTTGGCTGGTTTGAAGTTCCAACAGCATGGAGGGCCAGGAAGAGCTCTTTCAGAACCTCTCCGAGTTCCACCTCGCGTCGGTGAGTGTTTGATGGGTGGGTGGAAAGGCATGTATGATGCCTCATAGTATGTGGAGGAGGGTGGTGGGAGGAGATTGCACTGAAGGTCACATATCGTCAAGTGGTCTGGTGGGACTCCATGCATAGCGTGTTAGGTGCCGAAGGTGAGGTGGCTCCAACAGCATGGAGGGCCGGGAGGAGCCCTGCCCAGAACCCCTCAGACTTTCAGCTGGTGTTGGCTAGCGTGCTGGGCAGGCTGAACGTTAGGGATTTGCTGGCCTCCCATTTCAGTTGACCCTCCTCTGTGCCTCCCTCTGCTGTGCCTCCCTCTGCTGTGCCTCCCTCTGCTGTGCCTCCCTCTGCTGTGCCTCCCTCTGCTGTGCCTCCCTCTGCTGTGCCTCCCTCTGCTGTGCCTCCCTCTGCTGTGCCTCCCTCTGCACCCCTCTCTGCCCCTCGCTCCCCCAGACGCTCTACAACGCGCAGCTGGAGAATGTGTGCAGTGAGCAGTGAGCGCGCACGTCTGCAATGGACAATTCCTCCCTTCCTCCTCACTCATTCCCTCTCTCCTTGTTCCCTTTCCACACTTGATCCCCCTCCCCACCAGACGCTCTACAATGCGCAGCTGGAGAATGCGTGCAGTGAGCAGGGAGCGCGCATGTCAGCAATGGACAACTCCTCCCGCAACGCCTCCGACATGCTTGGCCGCCTCACCCTCTCCTACAACAGGTGCGTTACATTCATGCTTAGGGTTAATGCATTCCATTCAGATATGTGCAAACAGGTAATTCCTGCGCTTCTAAGTGTCCCTTGTGCCTATGATTTATGTGATGTAGGTTTTGCCTAGTAAGTTTGTATCTTCACGTCCCCCCCCCCACCACCTCTCGATGTGCAGGTCTTGCCAGGCCACCATCACCACGGAGCTTATCGAGATTGTTGCAGCTCTGGAGGGCTAGGGCCATTGTGTAATTGCATTTGCTTTAAATGCATGTGGATTTACTCTCCTCCTCCCCCCCACTCCCTTCCCGACTCTCCGCGTGCAGGTCTCGCCAGGCCACCATCACCACGGAGCTTATCGAGATTATTTCTGGTGCTGCGGCTCTTGAGGGCTAAGGCCAATGCTGTAAGTGCACATGCCTCGACTGCCGGTCGCTTAACCATCTGTTGAGACTTTAATACTGGCCTAACATTGACAATACCTGTTTCCCCAGGTCGTTACCGATTTGTGGTATTATTGTGACTGTACGTTGGCGTAGGCATTGAATCAATCGTTAGTTTCTGTAAGTGGCATATGGTAGGCGTAAAGAATCTATGTTTTTTTCTACTTGTTAAATGAAAATTTCCGTGTCACAAAACTCTGGTCCAATGCTGAGTACAGTAGAAGCACTATATGGGAGTAGTTGGGTGCAATAGCAGTGGCCTTACATATCAGATCTGATCCATAGTTTTTCATATTTAACAAAGTCACGGTAAGTAACAATAATGGCTCTTCGTTGAACATATCGAACTTGCCTTGCCACAGCGAATTTCAACAACTATATCCCGTACCTCACCTTTTGACTAGGCCTGCTTTATCTATCCCCGCCAAACCTAAGCGGTGATGTTCGTTCAAAACCAGACCAAACCGCTCCTTGCTTCAAGACAACCGTTTTGAAACGCAGACAAGTCGTTTGAACCGCACCAAGTAAACTCTTCGTCGCCATTGACCTGGTCTGCACTGCACTCCGGAGCATTCACTTTCGCCAGACTGATCACAGGCACCTTACTCTACTACCTAACTACTTCCACCTAATTGGGAACCTGTCTTATTACTCGGGTGCTAAAGTATGGCGATCCCACATACTCAACTTCAGCTAGTGCACCCGCGGTAGTGACTCCCGGGGCCGCAATGCCGTGCTTCCCGCTTTCTGTCTTAACGTGTGGCAACAGCTAGCACTGACCCTCTCCCATCCTCCGACTTGGTATCGCTGGTTCTGGTTTAAAGATTCCCGGTTCTGGTTCATAAATGCAGGTTTCGTTTTCCCGCACCCGTCGCTCCGAGAGAAACGTGCTTCACGGAGTAATCAGCTCTGAGAATTGACAGACTCGACCAGTGTGCTTCAAAGGTCAATTCGTTAGTATTTTCTTCTTCTTCCTCTTTTAATCCAGCACGTATATCCGTACCCCTGACGGCATTACTGACTAGAGCACGAGCATTTGCCGCACAATGCGGCCGCCATGGCTAGGATCCTCCCCCCCCGCCGGCGCCGGCAGTCCATTCAGCACCTCCAGCCCCAGCAACGTGATTCTAACCACCGGAAGACACGGCGGGTCTAACGGCAAATTTGGCGACGGGCTGTTTAACTCCTTGTGGGCGTACGCGCGGCCCGGGCGATGGTGGCTCGCGATATTAATCATCTGCGCGTTTCAAGGGGTCTTACTATGGCACTGGTCGAATACCTCCGCTATAGTCTTCCCCGATCAGAAAAGCGCATCCGGCGCCGCGATTGGCGGGAAAGGAGGGTCGCTGAACAGGCAAAGACTAGGCGATGCTGCCGCGGCCGCCGCCGCCGCTTCCGCGTTCCGGCGGCACCTAATCATAGAATCGCAGGAGCAAACTCAGGACGTCTCCAATCTCCGGTCGCTATCCTATAACCCCACGACCGCGTCGCTCTCCGCAGCGGCCTTAGAGGAATTAGTTCGCAAAGTAGCGGAAAACGTGTCGCAGCGCATCGAGTCGCACGAGGCGGTGCTAGTTAATCTGGGGATTAAGTTGCTCAACAGAGAGCAGCAGCTGTCTAAGATCGATAAAGTAATCGCAGCGCTCGGCAAAATACCTCCGGAAACCATTAAAGCTGTCTTACAAGCACAGCTCGATATAAAGCAGCAGCAGACGGCGGAAAGGGAAGGGGGATCGGGAGCAGGAGGAGCAGGTGAAGGCGGAAGAAAAGGGGGAAGCGGACAAGCGGAAGCAGGAGGAGGCGCAGAGGGGGAGGCATGGGGGGAACTCCCAGAACCCATCCCCCCTCCGCCAAAGCCGTGCAAACGACAAAAAGACCTGGGGAGATCGGGGGGGAAGGTAGTCTGGCGGGTAGACGGGGGGGAGGCGGAGGGGGAGGAACGCCCGCGGAAATACCTTCTAGCTATGTGCTCCGGGGGGCAATTAAGCAACCGCATTTCGTGCCTAAGGCAGCATTTTCTAGACGCGGCGCTGCTGAATCGCACGCTGGTGTTCCCATCGCACGGGCCCGGAGTGGACTATGACTACGAGCGCCTGTTGGATATGGAGGCGCCCAGGCGGTGCTTTGGCAACCAGACGTTTCTTACTCTTGACGAATACGCTGCCATTCAGGAGGCCAAGGTGGGTACTGTAGGGTGTGCCAGGGTTGGGAGCGGTGAAAAGCCTGGCAGAGGTTTGCAGGATGCTGCGGTGCTGGTGAGTGAGTGGCACGCTGGTGTTCCCATCACACCGGGCCCGGAGTGGACTATGACTACGAGCGGCTGTTGGATATGGAGGCGCCCAGACGCTGCTTTGGCAACCAGACGTTCCTGACGCTGGATGAATACGCTGCCATTCAGGAAGCAAAGGTGGGTACCTTTGGGAGAGTGTGCCAGGGTTGGGAGCGGTGGGAAGGTGTCCAGAGGCTTTCCGGACAGCAGCTGAGGTGGTGGTGAGTAGCAGGGTGGTGTTCCCATCACACGGGCCCGGAGTGGACTATGACTAGGAGCGGCTGTTGGATATGGAGGCGCCCAGGCGGTGCTTTGGCAACCAGACGTTTCTCACTCTCGATGAATACGCTGCCATCCAAGAGGCCAAGGTGGGTACTGTGCTGCTGTGGGAGGGTGTGCAAAGGTTGGGAGCAGTGGGAAGGTGTGCAGAGGTTTTCCGGACAGCAGCAGTGTCCGTAGTGAGTAGCAGGGTGGTGTTCCCATCACACGGGCCCGGAGTGGACTATGACTACGAGCGCCTGTTGGATATGGAGGCGCCCAGGCGGTGCTTTGGTAACCAGACTTTTCTGACGCTTGATGAATACGCCGCCATTCAAGAGGCCAAGGTATGGGTACTTGTGGCCCAGGGTTGGGAGCGGTGGGAAGGTGTGTAGAAGTGTTCCCATTTTAATGCACGGGCTCGGAGTGGACTATGACTACGAGCGCCTGTTGGATATGGAGGCGCCCAGACGCTGCTTTGGCAACCAGACGTTCCTGACGCTGGATGAATACGCTGCCATTCAGGAAGCAAAGGTGGGTACCTTTGGGAGAGTGTGCCAGGGTTGGGAGCGGTGGGAAGGTGTCCAGAGGCTTTCCGGACAGCAGCTGAGGTGGTGGTGAGTAGCAGGGTGGTGTTCCCATCACACGGGCCCGGAGTGGACTATGACTACGAGCGGCTGTTGGATATGGAGGCGCCCAGGCGGTGCTTTGGCAACCAGACGTTTCTCACTCTCGATGAATACGCTCCATCCAAGAGGCCAAGGTGGGTACTGTGCTGCTGTGGGAGGGTGTGCAAAGGTTGGGAGCAGTGGGAAGGTGTGCAGAGGTTTTCCGGACAGCAGCAGTGTCCGTAGTGAGTAGCAGGGTGGTGTTCCCATCACACGGGCCCGGAGTGGACTATGACTACGAGCGCCTGTTGGATATGGAGGCGCCCAGGCGGTGCTTTGGTAACCAGACTTTTCTGACGCTTGATGAATACGCCGCCATTCAAGAGGCCAAGGTATGGGTACTTGTGGCCCAGGGTTGGGAGCGGTGGGAAGGTGTGTAGAAGTGTTCCCATTTTACTGCACGGGCTCGGAGTGGACTATGACTACGAGCGCCTGTTGGATATGGAGGCGCCCAGGCGGTGCTTTGGTAACCAGACTTTCCTGACGCTTGATGAATACGCCGCTATCCAAGAGGCCAAGGTTGGTAGATATGGGGGAGTGTGCGCCAAGGTAGAGCGGTGGGAAGGCGTGCCAGGTCTGGGATCGGTTGGACGGTTTGCATAAGTTTTCTGAGGTCTCTGGGGGGAGATTGCAAGAGGAGGTGGGGGGCGGTGCTGGTGAGTGGCAGGGTGGTGTTCCTACCACACAGGGCCGGAGTGGACTATGTCTACGAGCGCCTGTTGGATTTGGAGGCGCCCAGTCGCTGCTTTGGCAACCAGACGTTTCTCACTCTTGACGAATACGCCGCTATTCAAGAGGCCAAGGTGGGTATTTGTTGGTAGGGTTTGCCAGGGTTGGGAGCGGTGGGGAGGCTATCCACGGTGTACCACGGTCAGGACGGTGTGCAGAGGTTGAGAGAGGTGGGGTGGTGTACCACGGTCAGGAGCGGCGGGATGGTGTGTGCGACGGTTGGTGACCTGTGAGTTGCTTATCAGAGCCCTGTTAGAGAAGCGCCTCAGATTGAAAAGCGGTACTCAGGGTTAATGTATGGACTATGGCTATGACTATGACTATGACTACACCAATCCTTGCCTAAGACTGTGACTAAGACTATGACTAAGAGAATTGGTTGGTGGATATGCAGAAAAACACACGGAACTTACCTTCACTCCTTGTGCTCTGTTGCATGGCAGAACCCCAAGAGGAGAAAGAGCGCACCTGTGATGGTGGTGGACGTGTTCATATGCCACGTGCACCACTATCAGACGGAGAGAGAGTGCGGTTACATCCGACAACGGTGAGTAAGAGATGCTCATGCACACACATGCATGCTGCGTGCACACGGGCATGCTAGAGGTGATGATGGTGGATGTGTTCATATGCCACGTGCACCACTACCAGACGGAAAGAGAGTGTGGCTACATCAGGCAACGGTGAGAGATGCGCATGCACACACATGCCAGAGCGAATGGTGGTGGATGTGTTTATATGCCACGTGCACCATTATCAGACAGAGCAAGAGTGTGATTACATTAGAGAACGGTGAGGAACACATGTGTGTATATGCCCATGGACATGCACATGCACATGCACATATGTGCCATTATGCAAGAGGGGATGGTGGGGAGTGTGTTCACACTACTACGTGCACCACTACCAGACAGAATGGGAGTGCAGTGAAGGTATATTCGACAACAGTAAGACACACATGCACATGCACATGCACATCCTCTGCAATGAGTCCGCCCGTCATCCCCGTTTGGAGCATGTTCGGCGTGGGTGGGCAGGACCTGCACTCCCACCAACCAACCCACCTATCTACTCACTCACTCGTACATATCATGTATTTCTCAGCCCCTCCTTTCCCAATGCCCGCCCCTCTACCCCACCCGCCCCCTCCTCCCCTTCTCCAGCTAGCAACTGCATATCCACTTTGCTCGAACGGTCATCCCAGAAAAGCGCACGCCAAGCCCCTGGTTCAAATACCCCTCCAAAGAGTTCATCCCCTGCAGCTACCAGCAGCTGCATATCCACTTTGCTAAAACAGTAATTCCGGAAAAACGCACCCCAAGCCCTCAAATACCCCTCCAAAGAATGCATCTCCCTCTTCACCTACCACAACTCGCTCCCCGTTTCCCCATTCCTACCCCCGCTTCCCCTCACCCCTGCAGGTACCAGCAGCTGCACATCCACTTTGCTAAAACAGTCATTCCAGAGAAGCGCACCCCAAGCCCCTGGTTCAAGTACCCCTCCAAAGAGTTCATCTCCCTCTTTAACTACGATGATTCGGTCATCGCCTTCGGGAACATGTTCGGCGTGAGCGGGCAGGATTTACGTTTTCACCATGCCCGCCCGCTCGTGGTGCTGCCCGGATGCAAATACTACATCATGCCCTCACCCATGGTTCGCCAGGCCGCTGCTGGGTTTATCAACTCCTACATCGGCAGCAGCACCAGCAGCAGTGATAACAGCAATGCAGGTGGTGATGCTGCTGGTGGGGGTGTTCGGGCTGCTGGTGATGGTGGTGCTGGTGGAACCGGGGGTGGTGGGTTCATGGCATTGCACATGAGACGAGGCGATTTCTACCAGCATTGCGTCAACATGAAGGGGCATTCCAAGTTCGCCTGCTACCACCCGATCCGCCAGCTGGCGGCGTGTGTGGCGCGGCGATTGGACGAGAACCCGGGGGTGCGGGCGATTTACCTCTCGACCAATGGGGATGATGATGAGGTGAGAATGTTCCGGGAGTTTCTCGCGTTTGAACGGGCGAGACCGCGGAAATACGTCGTAAATGGGACGACGGAGGATGGACGTGTGGGGAGTGTGGTTCGGGTGCGAGGGGGGCGCTCGGGGCTGTTTTCTTCCGAGCCTGTTCCGGTGGTTCGGATGTCGATTAAGAGCCTGGAGACGCAGCCTTGGGCCGAGCCTCTGGTGCAGGCTGGGGCGCATAACGACAGTGTGGTGATTTCGTATGTGGAGAAGGCTATATGTGTGATGTCGAATGTGTTTTTTGGTACGTACGGGTCGACCTTTACAGGGGATATTGTGCGGCTACGGGATTGGCTGTACTTGAATAGCTGTAACGATGGGATGATATGCCCAGAAACAGACCAGGCGGAGCTTATAACGCCCTTTGAGAGCTAGGATGTGTTGATTAGTGGAATTGCTAACAAACGGGTTGTATTTCTAACGTCATAAAAGCTCTAGCACATGTAGAATTTCGATTAAAAAGTGGTGTAGGAAAGGCTCGAGTATATACCGAGTGCTCACTCTTTTACAGAAGTCGGTTGTCCAATGATGAGAGCAGGTGCTTCATTCCGTGTAGATCACTCCATGTATTCTTCCCTCGTTTGAATCACATCCTTCCTTCTACTTGTCACCCTCGGGATTATGGACAAGTTCTCACCACCCAGATTCTGACGCCTTCGTTTTGGATCAAAATCCATGGTCTAGGCTTCCCGCCAGCAATTGCCAAGCCAGATCGGACGGTCAGACCCCGCATGACCGCGTTCCGCGCAAATTAATCGACGGTCTCGTGCGGTCGCGTGTCCCGCGCCTCCACGTGGCGCACAGTGCGCGCTGAAATCGCTCTGGCCTGCATTTTAGGTCGCGATCTCGCGTAGCTATTACTAATCGGTTTTGCTCGGTGCCAGCTGTTCCCGGTGCTGCAGTCTCGGTGCTGATCGGTGCGATCACTATCGTGTTCGACGAATTCTCAGCCATGGTGACTCGCATACATCGAAGTCCGTGCGATTTCCGAGCGAACTGAACAGCAGTTTCGTCGTCAATCGTTTTGTTGACTATTTGCCTCCTCGTCGCACAGTCCTTCGTTAACCGACGCAGTCGCAAAGCGTATCGTGCGTCTGTTCTGCCTTCGTACTCAAATTCTTACCTTCTCGTCGCCGATCCTTCATGTTATTATAAGCGGAAGTCGCATCGCAGATTCCGAGCATGGATCTAGACGGAATGATCAGCGGAGGGGGAAGGGGAGGCCGCGGGGGAGGCGGTCGGGGGGGCTACGGTGGAAGAGGGGGAAGAGGCGGAGGCGGAAGGGGAAGAGGCGTATGCAGATTCTGGCTGGAGGGCAACTGTAGAAAAGGTGAAAGTTGCGACTATCTACATACTGATTCATCTGGCGGGGGTGGCGGGTTCGGCGGAGGGGGAAGAGGCGGAGGCGGAAGCAGGGGAGGGGGAGCTGGCTGGGGGGGACAGGGGTGGGGTGGAGGCGGAGGTGGCGGAGGCGGGGGAGGGGGCACGGTTTTGGGCAGGCGGAATGCGGACAGTCAGGGGGATGGCGGAGGGTTTGGTGGTGAGCGGTGGGGAAGGCAAAGAGCAGGCGGAAGAAGCGGGGAGGGCGTCAGAGCGCGGCTCGGTGACGGGGGAGGCGGAGGGGGAGGGGGAGGCGGAGGTGGGGAGAGGCGCATTGCGAGGCGGAAGGCGTGCAAGTTCTGGCTGGGGGGAAGCTGCAACCGGCATAACTGCAATTTCTTGCACGCCCACACGACAGCTGCTGACGTGGAGATGATGACAGAGCTGACGGGGCATGAGAAGGTGTGGGTGGGGGAGTGTGTGGGAGTGTGTCTGAGTGTGTGTGTGGGTGTGTGTGTGTGGGTGTGTGTGTGTGTGTGTGGGGGTGGGTGTGTGTGGGTGTGTGTGTGTGTGTGTGTGGGTGTGTGTGTGTGTGTGTGTGTGTGGGTGTGTGTGTGTGTGTGTGTGAGAGAGAGAGAGAGACAAGGGGGTGCTCCACTCTAGTCCCATATGCTTGCCATCTTCAACCAACCCCACCCCCTCTCTCCTATTCCCGCACCTCCCCTCACGCGCACCTCCCCTCACGCGCACCTCCCCTCACGCGCACCTCCCCTCACGCGCACCTCCCCTCACGCGCACCTCCCCTCACGCGCACCTCCCCTCACGCGCACCTCCCCTCACGCGCACCTCCCCTCACGCGCACCTCCCCTCACGCGCACCTCCCCTCACGCGCACCTCCCTTCACGCGCACTTCCCCCCACCTGCATCTCCCCTCGCCTCCCCGCCCCAGGTGGTGCGCGCCATTGCTCTACCGGAGAGCTCCTCTCAGCTCTGTACACGGGCAGTCAATGAGTCACTCAGTCATTGAGGGCCAAACTCTTTACATCTTGCCCTTTTTATTCCCTCCTCCCTTCCATCCCCCTTTTGAGGCGCGTCAAAACATGGGCACTCAATGAGTCACTCAGTCATTGACGCCCAAACCCTTTACATCTTGCTCTTTTTATTCCCTCCTCCCCTCCATCCCCCTCTCTCTTCCACCCCTTCAGTTGGTGCGGGCCATAGCTCTACCAGAGAGCTCCTCTCAGCTGGACACGGGCAGTCAGTCATAGAGGCCCAAACCCTTCACATTTCGCTCTTTTTATTCCCCCCTCCCGTCTCTCCCGCCTCAGGTGGTGCGGGCCTTAGCTCTACCAGAGAGCTCCTCTCAGCTCCGTACACGGGCAGTCAATGAGTCACTCAGTCATTGAGGGCCAAACCCTTTACATTTTTCTCCTTTTTATCTCCTCTCTTCACCCCCCCTCCAGGTGGTGCCCGCCATAGCTCTACCGGAGAGCTACTCTCAGCTGTACACGGGAAGCCAGTCAGTCATTGAGCACTAGACCATTTACCTTTTGCAATTTCGTCTCCCCTCCCGCTGCAGGTGGTGCGGGCCATAGCTCTACCGGAGAGCTCATCTCAGCTGTACACAGGCAGTCAGGACGGGACGATCCGAGTGTGGGACTGCACTTCAGGGCAGGTAGGTTGCTGTTGCCGTGCTGGAGGGTCAAGGGCGGTGAAGGGCGGTTAGGGGCAGTCAGGATGGCACCATCCACGTGTGGAGTCCCAGGCCACCAGGGCAGGTGGGCACCAGGTCTGCGTGCGCTGTTGCTGTGCTGGAGCATAAAGGGTGGTCAGGACGGGACCATCCGGGTGTGGGATTGCACCATAGGAGGTGGGGTCCTCTATGTCGTATGTAAGGTGCGCTGTTGCTGTGCTGGAGCATAAAGGGTGGTCAGGACGGGATCATCTGGGTGTGCGACTGCACCACGGGGCAGGTAGGGTGCTGTTGCTGTGCTGGAGTGTCAAGAGCGGTCAGGGGCGGTAAAGGGTGGTCAGGGCTGGATTATCCGGGTGTGGGACTGCACCACGGGGCACTGATTACCAACTCTGGGTGGCTCTTTCGCTGTACCCTCTTCACGGGACCAACTCTTTCGCTGTACCCTCTTCATTGGACCAACTCTTTCGCTGTCCCCTCTTCACGGGACCAACTCTTTCGCTGTCCCCTCTTCACGGGACCAACTCTTTCGCTGTCCCCTCTTCACGGGACCAACTCTTTCGCTGTCCCCTCTTCATGGGACCAACTCTTTCGCTGTACCTCTCTTAACTTCCCACTTTGTCTTTCTTACCCTCCCTCCTCTCCCTCTCCATTCCACCCATCAGTGCGTGAGTGTGGCGAGCATGGCGGGGGACGTGGGGGCACTGATTAACAACTCTGGGTGGCTCTTCTCTCACTTGCACCGCACTGCGCCCCTCTTAACTTCCCACGTTTTCCTTCCACTCCGTCCCATCCCCTCTCCAATCCACTATCAGTGCGTGAGTGCAGCGAGCATGGGGGGGGGACGTGGGAGCACTGATTACCAACTCTGGGTGGCTCTTTCCCTCACTTGCACCGTAGTGTACCCCTCTTCACTTCCCATTTTCTCCTTCGTACCCTTCCATACCCTCCCCAATCCACCCATCAGTGCGTGAGTGCAGCGAGCATGGGGGGAGACGTGGGAGCTCTGATCACCAACTCTGGATGGCTCTTTGTCGGCCTGCCCAACCTCGTTAAGGTGCTGTTGCTGTGCCATGCTGTGCGTACGTTATGCCATGACCCTTCATGTGATGCCATGCCCTGATCACCAACTCTGGATGGCTCTTTGTTGGCCTGCCCAACCTCGTTAAGGTGCCCTGCCATGCCCCCCCTGCTCTGAGGTTCTATGCCATGCTGTGCCACCATGCCCTGCCATGCCACTCCATGCGGCTGCATACCATACCATGCTCTCATCGCCAACTCTGGCTGGCTCTTTGTCAGCCTGCCCAACCTTGTCGAGGTGCTGCTTATGATATGCTCATTGATTGTCCCTGGTTTTGCTAATTCAACGCCCCCATCCATGCTATCTCTGCTGTGAATGCTGCAGACGTGGGTGCTGGCGAACGGGGTGCAGAGCGGCTCGCTGTCCTCACAGGCAGGCCCTCTTGAAGCCTAGACCCTCCGACCCTGTGCTTTGAACCCATGCATTTTCAAACTTCCCATCCCTGCCATGGATGCATGCAGACATGGGTGCTGGCGAGTGGAGTGCAGAGTGACTTGCCAGGCCCTACAGGGTCGGTGCACCAGCTGCTGCTGCACAACGGGATGCTCTTTGCCGCCTGCAGTGTAAGCAGTGGGGTGTGGTGGAGGGGGTTGGAATGGGGTGGTGTGGCATGGTATGGCATGGGGTATGCCCCCACAGGGTCGGTGCACCAGCTGTTGCTGTTGCACAATGGCATGCTCTTTGCTGCTTGCAGTGTGTGCCTTACACTTGAGAGAGTGTGGGATCTGGTTGGGTGGAATGGGGTGGGATGGCGTGTGCGTTATGTATCCTAGGGTCGGTGCACACAATGGCATGCTCTTTGCCGCCTGCAGTGTAAGCGGTGGGGTGGGGTGGTGTGGAGTGGGTTGGGATTGCTTTCATGACATAGAAATGGAATGGGACTGTAATGTAACCCGACCTCACAGCAGTTTGAATCGGTGGTATCACTGACAGGCGAAACAACAGCTGTCGTGTGCCTTGCGTTGCCTTGCCTTGCCTTGCCTTGAATGGTTGGCACTTTGTTCTTTTCCACTTCCATCGCTTCGTTTCTCCACAAAGCTCAGGTCGGCAAGATTCTGTGTTGGAAGTTCAACCCTGCTTCCCAGCAGTATGAGCCGGTGGCGTCACTGACAGGCCACACGGCTGCTGTGGTGTGCCTTGCCTTGAATGGTTGGCGCTATTCCTTTCCCCAAATCCCTTGACCCCTTCCTCCCCTCGCTTACATACCTCAGGACGGCAAGATCCTGTGCTGGAAGGCAACAAATGCAGCAATACATATTTCTTTCCCCCCTCCCCCCTCCCCCCACATTTCCCAGGACGGCAAGATCCTGTGTTGGAAGTTCAACCCGGCCTCACAGCAGTTCGAGCCCGTGGCGTCACTGATGGGCCACACGGCTGCTGTGGTGTGCCTTGAAGCCACTGCCACGCACCTCTTCTCTGGATCCATGGATAAGAGCATCAGAGTGAGTGCATAGAAGGGGTGTGGAGTGAGTGTGGAGTGGTTATAGAGTGAGTGGAGTGAGTGGGTTATAGGTCATGAGGCACACACTGATGGGCCACACACTGATGGGCCACACAGCTGCTGTCGTTTGCCTTGAAGCCACCACCACGCATCTATTCTCTGGATCCATGGATAAGAGCATCAGAGTGAGTGGAATATCTAGATCATGAGGCACGCACTGCTCACAAGCCACACGGCTGCTGTGGTGTGCCTTGAAGCCATGGCCACGCACCTATTTTCCGGGTCCATGGACAAGAGCATCAGAGTGAGTGTTGTGTGTTTAGTGGGGCATCAGCTTGAGGAATATCTAGATCATGAGGCCCACACTGATACTCAAGGGCCACACAGCTGCTGTGGTGTGCCTTGAAGCCACCGCAACGCGCCTCTTTTCCGGATCCATGGATAGGAGCATCAGGGTAGTGTGGAGTGGACACTTTCGCATCAGAGTGGTTGTATAGAGTGGGTATAGGTTAAGGGTATAGTAATTTTATGGTGAATGTATAGTGAGTGTATAGTGCGTGTATGGTGAGTGTATGAAGTATAGTGAGTGTAGAGTAGTACAAAAAAACAAGGCTCCTCACTTCCGTTCCGTTTCCCCCACCCATCCCCCCACCCCCCAACGCACAATTCCTCCCTCACCCTTGTGTCTTAGCAGATATGGGATCTCAGCACGGGAGCATGTGTGCACATAGTGCCAGCTCACGATCATGTGGTGATGGCGCTGGTGGCCTGGCAAACTCACCTGCTCTCCTGCTCGCTGGATGGGACAGTCAAGGTGGGCTGTACGGGGTTTGAAGGCGGGCTGTGCGGATTGGGAAGTGATCGGAGAGGGTTAGGGATTGTAAGAGTTGGGGGGATACTCGGCCCGTATACCCTGACACACAGGTATGGCCGTTGCACCAGCAGGAGGAGTGAGCATCGATTCGGCATTCATTCGCACTCTTTTTTTTCATAACACACTGTTAAACCCTAAAATTCCCTTGACAGGTATGGGCGCCGTCAGCAGCAGGAGGGGGCGCCATCGACCTTGCATTCACTCGCACAGATGCGGACGACAAGGGAGGCCGCGTGCATTCAGTCACACATGTTTTGACTCTGCAAAACCCAAAAATCTGCACATCTTTCCTACAAGTGTGGGAGCGGTCAGCGGCAGGAGGGGGTGCCATTGACCTTGCACTCACGCACGCACACAGATGCGGACGACAAGGGTGTCAGGCAGCGGCCAGACCGGCGAACCTGATGTATCGTTCAAACCCTGAACCCTGCACATCTCTCCCTTCACCTTAAACAGGTGTGGGCGCCGTCAGCAGCAGGAGGGGGCGCCATCGACCTGGCGTTCACTCACACAGATGCGGACGACAAGGGAGGCAGCGGGCAGACCGACAAGGAACCCGACGTAAGTATCGAGGCACTGCTTGCTTTGGACGAAATCAAACGTTGGTTGTACTTTGTGTTTGGCATGTAGTCTGTACACGGGTCGAACCGTATGTACACGGGTGCATGGCAGCTTTGTTTCGATCTCCAGCTCCTCTGGCCAGTCGTTCGCTGTGTGGGTATTTGTTTACTGCGTTTTGTATGATATGGTTGTCGTACGTGAACGACCATATCGTACGACAACCATATCATACGAAACGCAGTTAACAAACACCCGTGCATCCATGGTCGTTTGTTTACTGCGTTTCGTATGATATGGTTGTCGTACATGCTATAGCCCTTACCATGAATCAATTTCTCACTTATCCACTACTGTATCGAATCACACTGCAATGCAGTGCATGCGCTTGCTTCTTCATTACGGCGTGTTTTGATGTATGAACACTGATCACGTTGAACTCGAGGAATCGGTCTCTTTCGGGTGGTTATTATGACGGCATAAGGTCCCCCTCCCCTTCCCGCCCATTTCCCTGTTGTCTTCCCTCGCTCCGATGCAGGGAGCGCTGGCAATGAAAGTGAGCACGGACCTGGCGGGTAATCAGGTGCTCATGGTGTGGTGGCACACCCCCACATCCCCCTCCCCCACCCCTTCACCCTTCTATTTCCCCCTTTCCCGTGCATGCTTCATCCCCTCGCTCAATGCAGGGAGCGTTGGCAATGAAAGTGAGCACATTTTTGAGGCGCCTCAAAAGTCCTTTCCCGTGCATGCTTCATCCCCTCGCTCAATGCAGGGAGCGCTGGCAATGAAAGTGAGCACGGACCTGGCGGGTAATCAGGTGCTCATGGTGCCATAACCCCTCTCCTCCTCGCCACCCTTTGTTCCCCCCATTCTCCTTCCACACGTCCCTTCGCCGTCCCTCCAATGCAGGGAGCGCTGGCCATGAAAGTGAGCACGGACCTGGCAGGCAACCAGGTGCTCATGGTGGCGTATAGCGACAACTCTGTTCGCCTCTACGACCTCCCATCGTACGTTTGAGCCTCTTGCTCAGATGCTTTATGAAAGGTTAGCAGGAAAGCAGGTGTCTCGCTGTGCAACCAGGTGCTCATGGTGGCGTATAGCGACAACTCTGTTCGCCTCTACGACCTCCCATCGTACGTTTGAGCCTCTTGCTCAGATGCTTTATGAAAGGTTAGCAGGAAAGCAGGTGTCTCGCTGTGCAATCAGGTGCTCATGGTGGCGTATAGCGACAACTCTGTTCGCCTCTACGACCTCCCATCGTACGTTTGAGCCTCTTGCTCAGATGCTTTATGAAAGGTTAGCAGGAAAGCAGGTGTCTCGCTGTGCAACCAGGTGCTCATGGTGGCGTATAGCGACAACTCTGTTCGCCTCTACGACCTCCCATCGTACGTTTGAGCCTCTTGCTCAGATGCTTTATGAAAGGTTAGCAGGAAAGCAGGTGTCTCGCTGTGCAATCAGGTGCTCATGGTGGCGTATAGCGACAACTCTGTTCGCCTCTACGACCTCCCATCGTACGTTTGAGCCTCTTGCTCAGATGCTTTATGAAAGGTTAGCAGGAAAGCAGGTGTCTCGCTGTGCAACCAGGTGCTCATGGTGGCGTATAGCGACAACTCTGTTCGCCTCTACGACCTCCCATCGTACGTTTGAGCCTCTTGCTCAGATGCTTTATGAAAGGTTAGCAGGAAAGCAGGTGTCTCGCTGTGCAATCAGGTGCTCATGGTGGCGTATAGCGACAACTCTGTTCGCCTCTACGACCTCCCATCGTACGTTTGAGCCTCTTGCTCAGATGCTTTATGAAAGGTTAGCAGGAAAGCAGGTGTCTCGCTGTGCAATCAGGTGCTCATGGTGGCGTATAGCGACAACTCTGTTCGCCTCTACGACCTCCCATCGTACGTTCCCCTTGACCTTTTTGCTGTATATGAGTTGCTTCTGAGCATTCTCAAAGGTAATCAGGTGCTCATGGTGGCATACAGTGACAACTCTGGTCGGCTTCACGACCTCCCGTCGTACGTTCTGTTTCCTTTCTGTATTGTTGTTTGTTTGTTTGTTTGTTTTTTCCTTGGAATGGCAAGGAGTTTTGAAATTGTTTGAATCACAAAAACTCGCCCTAGGCACCCCATGCCATCTCGCATCACTTCTCCTGCACGCCACATGTCACCCCATGCCACGTCATAACAACCAGGTTCACAGAGCGGGGGGCGCTGTTCACGGTGCAGGAGGTGCGGTCGTTGTGTGTGGGACCCAGCGGTCTCATGTTCACAGGGGACAGTGCAGGGACCGTCAAGGTGTGGCGGTGGACGCAGTGAGAGTAGTGAAGTATGAAGGGGAGGAGGGAGACAAAGTACAGGAGATGTTAACGTGCAGGATGTGCGATCGCTGTGTGTGGGGCCCAGTGGTCTCATGTTCACTGGCGACAGTGCAGGGACGGTCAAGGTGTGGCGGTGGACGCAGTGAGAGAAAAAGATCACAAAATCGTTCATGGTGCAGGAAGTGCAGTGTGGGGTCAAGCAGGCTCGTGTTCACCAGGGACAATCCAGGCATGGTGAAGGAGTGGCTGTGGAAGCAGTGAGGGATTTAAGCAGGAGAAAGTGGGGGGAGAGGGAGAGGGGAGCTCAGGGGAGACCAAGTGCAGCTGCTGTGTGAATCTTTGGGAATTACTCACAAGGTGGGGCCCAATGCGGAACCAGCACTGGGACTGTGAAAGTGTGGCATGGTGGTGGGCAGGAGGGTTTTAAGACAGGTGCGATGCGGTGCAGTGCAGTGCAGCCTTCAGATGGAGCAATGATGAAATTGTTGAGCAAGGCAGGGGTCAGCCAGCTTACTAAGGCTCTGTAGCCTGTAGCGATTTAGGTTGAGGGGGGTACTGCTACTAAGTGCTCGTTGGGAATGTGGTAGCACATAGTACTCGATGGGAATCTTTGGCTTGTTTAGACGGCAAATGTCGGAGGTTAAGGGTATGGTCACTGGTCCATAGGTGAAATTCAACTTATAGATATAATGAGTTGCACTCGAACGGTACGCCGAATGAGGGTGGAGGGAGGAGATCGGGAGGGGAGATTGGAAGACAGACTAACGTACACCAAGCAATGCTGGACAATGAAATCTCAATATGCAGTAGGTGAAGCGAGTTTGTTCAATTATATGAGTTTCAGTATGTACTGCACTGTAACACGCAGTCATTCAACCGCACTGCAAGGCATTGAACCGAGCAAATCTGACAAAAGGTGTGTCTCGCATGACTAATTACTGGTAGGCTGGGAATATGCAGCACAGCAGAACAGACTACTAGGCAAATGAAGGTGGCGAAAGGGGCGGTGGCAAGGCTTGGGAGTGGTTCGGGGAGAAAATGTAAGTAGAATTAGCTAGACCCTTCCAGAATGTACTAGCTAAAGAAAGAATTGTACCGTAGTTCCTTACACAAATCATACGGTATATCTAAGAGCAAGGACCTGAAGGGTGTGAACTGAGTAAATAATGGAATTTAATACGGTAACATACACAATGCAAGCAGGTTGAACCCTGTATCCATGCCCTACACCACAAACCCTGAACCAAGGAGCTTGAAGCACTTTAGATTCACACCAGGGGGGCACCATCATAAGGACGTCAGAAGCTGTTTGCCAGATACAGACGCCAAAAAAATGTGGGTATGAACCTGCGCAACTCATCCCAGCATTTCGCGAACCATTTCGTAAGCGAGAAAGCACGCAGCATTTGCAGGTACACTCCGAGCCATGGCAGGCCCGAACCCTCTGTACAAGCCCTTGACGCCCTCTGTGGCCCACACCTTTTTGAAAGCCTGTACTGTGCCAGTGTACTTGGGGTTTCTGCACAAGCGCATGGAAGAAATCAGCCATCAAATGCAATGAATAAGTTAATCCTGCAATGACGTCAGTGACATCCATGTGGGGTCAGTGACATGCAATGTGTGCTCAATGGTATGCAGTGAGTAGTCAATGGTACGCAGTGAGTGGTCAATCGTACGCAGTGAGTGGTCAATGGTACGCAGTGAGTGGTCAATGGTACGCAGTGAGTGGTCAATGGTACGCAGTGAGTGGTCAATGGTACGCAGTGAGTGGTCAATGGTACGGAGTGAGTGGTCAATGGTACGGAGTGAGTGGTCAATGGTACGCAGTGAGTGGTCAATGGTACGCAGTGAGTGGTCAATGGTACGCAGTGAGTGGTCAATGGTACGCAGTGAGTGGTCAATGGTACGCAGTGAGTGGTCAATGGTACGCAGTGAGTGGTCAATGGTACGCAGTGAGTGGTCAATGGTACGCAGTGAGTGGTCAATGGTACGCAGTGAGTGGTCAATGGTACGCAGTGAGTGGTCAATGGTACGCAGTGAGTGGTCAATGGTACGCAGTGAGTGGTCAATGGTACGCAGTGAGTGGTCAGTGACATGCAATGCGCTGTCAATGACATGCAATGCGCTGTCAATGACATGCAATGCGCTGTCAATGACATGCAATGTGCTGTCAATGACATGTTATGTGCTGTCAATGACATGCAATGTGCTGTTGATGACATGCAATGTGCTGTCGATGACATGCAATGTGCTGTGAATGACATGCAATGTGCTGTGAATGACATGCAATGTGCTGTGAATGACATGCAATGTGCTGTGAATGACATGCAATGTGCTGTGAATGACATGCAATGTGCTGTGAATGACATGCAATGTGCTGTCAATGACATGCAATGTGCTGTCAATGGCATGCAATGGGCGGTCAATTGAATGCAATGTGTGGGCAGAGACACGCAGTGAGTGGTCCATGATATGCAATGCAATATGTGATCAATGACATTCGGTGTGGGGTCAATCCATACTATGCAATGGGTGGGGTAAATGTTATACCACGAATGGTGCGATGAGTCGTCATAGATATGCAATCCTACCAGACTAATCGAGGGACGTGCATAATTGCATACTAGACTGGCTAGTCCTGGCCGCATGTCCCCAACGCGGTGAAACCGGAATAGAATTGTGCCGGAAATAAAATCTACTTCATCATGCCGTTGCTCACCTGTAGTCATCTACTTGGATCATGCTCTTGATGACGTCAGTCGGGTACACTGAGGCCCAGAAGCACGCGCCACCCACGCCACCGGCAACGAGCAGAGCTCCTCGGCTGAGCTCTGAGGTGTCAGTTCCCCCTGCCATCAGCTGAAGAAACAAGCACAAGAAAAGGAGAGTTGGTGCAAATCCGAGGCAATTTGTATTGTGACTTAGTGAGAAGCGTGTGAAACAAAAGACGGGTGGGCGTGGAGCAGGAGAAGGGGAGAGATAAAAGGGGAGAGGGGAGGGGAAAGGAAGAGCAGTGCTGAATGGCGAAAACAATGTTTTGAAACTTAGATCTACCACTCATGTCTTCCAAGAACAGTACACGGAAAAAGTGACTAGGTGTACCTGTGTACTCTTGGGTCTCCTTGATTCAAATATATTTCTTGCACTTTCATAATATTGGGGCGACTTCAGGCTGTACATTTCTCGCACATTTACAGTTCTTGTATCGTGGCTCAGAACGGTTTCACATGGTAAAAAGCGGTTCTCAAGGTTCACCGTCTTGCACTGTGACGAAACGAAGTTGACCAAAGTGAGCGTACAGAAGTTGTGCAACCTGACGTCGCCCTTAATTTGGTAAGAGTTGACCTGGAAATGACGCTAAAAAATCGGGCAAACCTCTGCGAGTGCTGGTGTTGTGGTTGCGACAATCTCAACGCGACAACATCATACCCTACGTACGCGCTATAAGCACCTGACGGCCCGTACAGCGTCTCACCTGTTTTGTCGCCTCGTATGCTCCGAACATAGCCGCATTTCCAGGCACCTCCCGCATCAGCGTGGGAGTGAGGCCCTTAAACAGCCCCAATGCGCCGCCCTCCGACCGGATGACGTGGCGCGCCACGTCTAGCGGGCCCGCGTAACGCGGCACGCTCATGGAGACAGTGGGCCCGCCACCAGCAGCAACGCCTGCGACAGCTCCCTGTTAAACAAAATGGAAAAAAAAGAAAATGATGTAAGGGCGGGTGAATACTTGATGCCGTTGACTGATACTATCCGGACGACTGAGGGACAGAGAGAAAATTTATTTCAGATGCATAACGAGGACAGCTCGACGGAACGCTGGTTCAGCATTGCCATGGTTTGAGAAACAACAGAAGGCGGAATTTTCAGAGCACACCGAATGGTGATAGATGGTACACAATTAAGACTTAGAAGCTATAGACTTCAAGCCGGCCTTCACGAGCGAAGAAAGCGGAAATTTCATGAATGATCGTGGCATTACCTGGAGAGGAGCGGCCGCGAGAGCGCTTTGAGCTTGCAGCCGACACTTGATAAGCTCCGTTGGACACGCGACGAACGACACAGCCAGGCCGGCACCTCCGCCGGCAATCACCTGCTTCCCCACCGACAGCTTCTCGTCAGGGCTGCTCTTCAAAATCGCCTCCATCTGCCCGCGGGCAGTGAAAAGAACGGCGTTGAAAACGGCGACGGTGGCGAGAGGAGGGCCGATTCCCGCGTAGAGCCCTTTAGGGCCCTCAGCGGCTATAGTTTTCCGGACCGCGTCCATGGCGCCTGAGTACATGGGTGGTTGGCCTGGAGCCGGCTTGGGCTGTGCTTGTAGCTTGACCTTGATTGTATCGAAGGGATGGCCGACCAGAAGCTGAGCTACTCCTGCGAGAGTTCCGGCGGTCAGGTCCTTCGCGACAGCGCTGTTGTCGGAAGCCATGATCTCGTTGAAGGCAAGGAACAAGGCACAAACGAAAGAGCTATGTACAGATTGAGAACAAACCACAAACTGCTTCTTCGTCTCAACTCAAGCTTTGACCTTATTTACTGGTCGCTTATGTACTGGTATAACGTTCGGCTGGTTGGAAAGACAGGAAGGATTTCGGCAGTCCCAAGGTGCATGTGCTGGGACGAGATGCCTGGCGAAGGGGCGACCTAATGTTTGTCCCCACTTTTTTATGAACTAGCGCGCCTCGATTTTCTAGGGAGTGAGTGGCTGCTGCTTGAATTCGAGCCTCCCTAGAGATTGGGGGGGACCTTGAAGTTGGTGGCTGTTGTTTCATGCTGTCGTGGCGCCTTGAATTGTGATTCGCAATCGTTTCTCCAGGCTGTGTGGCTGGGTGGGAAAGAGATGTTGGTGAGTGGGTACATCGCTTTGTACGAATACTGTGGGGAAATCTTAACCGTACACTCCGGTAAATTCGATGGTGCAGATAGACAGCGACGTTGAGAGGTGAAAGGCGGGAAAATGCTGAAACGGGCTCGCCAATGAAGTGCAACATCGAGCTTGTCCAGCTAATTGCAGCGCGTCACAACTAGTCTTAAGAGCCACAAAACACACAAGGACTTGTGTTACGAGTGCAATTGAGTGAACGAACGAGAATTGCACTATCGAGGCAAGAATACAATGAGCGAAGGCATGAGCGAAGAATATATAGCGAAACTACAGTGGTAACGGTAATGGACTGTGGTTGTCGCGCGACGGGCCTGGGACTGAGGTTGGGAAAAAGTGTCGAAGCGGAGGCCCGGAGCGCGGGTTACCCGCCGAGCCGTGAGGCCGGGGTGCGATGTGCGAAGGTGGCGGGCGGATTGTCGATGCGAGGGTGGCGAGTGGTAACGGTGCTGACTGTGGTGCTACAGTGCTGTACGCGTTGAGCAGGGATGCGAAGTAAGGAAAAGGAATTTTCCTTACACTACCCTCCCCTCCTAAGGAGGTCCTCCTTACGAAAGTGCGTGTACATCCCTGAAATTTTGGCTGCGCAGATACTCAGTGAGGACGGGGTGGTTTTCGATTCTGTCCAGGAGAACCCAATTGTCTTCGGTGGGTGTACGGTCCTTCCAGCGGAATAAGAACTCGATCCTTCGGGCTCCTCGAGGGTCGCGAACTCTGTGACTCAGGATTTTTTCGGGGGTGATGATTGGTTCAGTTGGTGGTCTTGTCATGCTGGCTGGGCGATTGCGTGGTAGTTGGCTCGTGGACGGGACGTAAGGGCGAAGTAGGCTGACGTGGAATGAGGGGCTGACGTACCAGTCAGCAGGGAGGAGGAGGTGGGCGGTGACGGGTGTAAGCATGTGGCTTATGCGAAATGGCCCGCAGTATCGGGGGCGGAGTTTCGGGGTGATGGGCAGTCGGAGGTTCTGAGTGTCAAGTAAAACTAAGTCGTCGGACTGGTAAGTGACAGGTCGGCGGTGGCGGTCGGCGTTGCGTTTAGCGATGATGTTTGATTTTTTTATTGCGTCTACTGCCCGGGTCCGTGCTGCTTGTAATATTTCGGCGAACTGTTGTGCTCGTGGTACTGGGTTGTCGGGATTCGGGGTCATGGGTACTGTCGGGTCTTGTCCGTAGTTTAGGTAAAATGGTGACTGTTGGGTCGTGGCGGATGGCGAGTTGTTGTACGCGAATTCGATTAGTGGCAGTTGCTGTTTCCACGTGGTCGGGTCGTCACACGTGGCCCTGATGAGCTTATCCATGGTCTGATTTGTCCGTTTTGTCTGTCCGTCGGTTTCGGGGTGGTATGATGAACTGAACTGCAGTCGCGTGCCGAACTGCTGCCATAGGTTCCGCCAGAAGTTGCTGGTGAATTTCGTATCGCGGTCGCTGATGATCGCGGCTGGTATCCCGTGCAGTCGAACGACGGTGGAGATGAAGAGGCGTGCTGTTTCTTCGGCTGTGATTGATTTTTTGCAGGCTGCGAAATGTGCCATTTTCGTCAGTCGATCGACGACGACCAGGATCGCGTCGTTCCCATTCGCCCCGACTGGTAACCCCGTGACGAAGTACATCGTCACCTGCTGCCAAGCACGCTCTGGGGGTGGTATCGGCTGTAACTGTCCCGCCGGCCGCTGTCGTGATGATTTCATGAGCTGACAAGTGGGACACGATGCCACGTGTCGCTGTACGTCAGTCAACATTTCGGGCCAGTAATAATACCGCTGCAGCTGCTGCCGTGTTTTTTCTACTCCGAAATGCCCCGAGATAACCCCGTTGTGTGCCTCCTGTAACAGTAATTCCCGTAGCAGTGTATACCCAGGCACCCAAATGCGGTCAGTCCCGGTTTTTACGTAATAGACTCCCTTTGCTGCTGCGAACTGCTGCGAATTTCCTCCTGTGAAGAATGGATCCGTTTGGTACCCGTGGGTGAATAGGCCTGTCAGTAGCGGGCTTGTCTGGGCGAGTAGTATGCGTGGATCTGGGCAGTGGGGCGGGTCAGTGCGTCGGCGATGTTCGAGGCTCCCTTTTTGTAAGTGACCGTGTAGTGAAAGTTGGACTCGAGGAAATCGAGCCAGCGAATCTGTCGTGGGTTGAGGTGTGGCTGTGCGCGAAGGTACTGTAGTGATTTATGGTCTGTCCGTACTGTCACGTCCGCGCCAGTCAAGGAAAGCGCCATACTTTGAACGCGTGCACGATCGCAAGCATTTCGCGGTCGTGTATCGGGTAATTTTTCTCGGGCGGATGCAGTTTTCGTGACTCGTATGCGATAGGCTGTAGGCCATTGCCGAAATCCTGTAGCAGTACGGCTCCGATGGCGATATCGCTTGCGTCGGTAACTACTTCGAATGGGCGGTGTGGGTCGGCGATGCGCAGGACGGGCGGTGAACAGAGAACATTTTTCAGGGCAGAGAAGGCAGCATGCTCTTTCTCCCCCCACGTAAAAGCGACCCCCTTCCGCAGTAAATCCGTCAGTGGGGCAGTTAACCGTGCCATATCGGGTGACGAACCGACGCACATAATTAACGAACCCTAAAAAGCTCTGCAGCTCCGTGATGTTCGTCGGGGGATGCCACGCTTTTACCGTATCCAGCTTTTTTGGGTCGATTTCAACTCCAGCCTCCGAAATAACGTGCCCCAAAAATTCTAACCTATCCTGGAAGAAATCGCACTTGGAACCCTTGGTCAGTAATCTGTGCTCGTCTAAAACCTTAAATACTGCTTCCAGATCTGCTAAGTGCTGCTGCTTATCCCGACTGTAAACTAGGATGTCGTCGAGGTACACGATCACGCATTTATCTAAGAGCGGCCTGAATGCCTCGTTCATGGTCATCTGAAAAGTCGCCGGTGCGTTGGTCAGCCCGAATGGCATCACATTGTACTCGAACGACCCGTACCTAGTCCTGAAAGCTGTTTTGGTGCAGTCCGATGGTTCGACCCTAACTTGATGGTAACCTCCCCGTAAATCTATTTTCGAAAAAACCCGTGCTGTTCGCAGTTGGTCGATCAGTTCGTCGGCGCGGGGAATGGGGTACCGCGACTTGACGGTTACCCTGTTCAGTGCTCTGTAGTCGATACACATGCGAAAACCCCCGTCTTTCTTCGGCGTGAATAGTATCGGTGCGGCGAACGGTGACGAGCTCGGTCTGATGAGTTTTTTCTCTAACAGGTAATCTAACTGCTTCCTTAGTTCGTCGAGCTCGGGCTGTGTCAGTCTGAACTGGCGCTGTACGGTTGGCTTTCCCCCCGGTTCTAATTCGATTCGGTGGTCATGTGCTCGTTGAGGTGGCAGTCCTTCCGGTAAGTCGTCGGGGAAAATCCCGGGGTATCGTTTCAACAGTTCCTGTAATTCGGGCGGTACAGCTGCCAGCAGTTTCTTGAAATCACTCGGCTGCTCCGCTTCCTCTACTACTGCGATGTCTACTGCGTACACGTCAGCTCCAGCAGCGACAGCCCGTTTCATTGTGATGGCGTTGACGTGTACCGTTGATGATTCGGACGACTGCCAGCGAGGTAGCTCGACCCAGTTACCACTACTTCGCACGGTGCAGCTACCCGTCGTCCAGTCAATTCGCGGGTTATACCGTCGCAGCCAATCACGTCCCAGTAAAATATCGTGCCCATCCAGTGTTGTTGCGAGCATTTCCTGTGTAAACCCGAAATTTCCCCCGCAGCAGACTTTGACTCTTTCTACCTTTTCCCGTATGGCCAGTGGCTTGCCATCGACTAAGCGTGCATCTATCTCCGGTAAACAACGGCTAAGTGTCAGTTGCAGTTTTCGTGCGGTTGCGGTATTAACTAAACTGTGGCTTGCTCCTCCGTCGATAAAAATCTTCACTGCTGCTCCCTGTATTTTCCCGTGGATCAGTACTGGGCAATCCGTCGCTGTACCCTCCTTATTCGTCCGAGTCCGATCGATAGCATGAATCGGTACTGTGACTCGGTGAGGGTCGGTGGGGTTGGGCGAGCAGGCAGTCTCGTCAGTAGTTGGCCCGATTCCTACTGACTGCTGGCGTTTCCCTGCTTTGGAGACTCCCTCCCCTGATCTGCTCCGCGGCGCCTTAGATCCTCTGGGCATTCGCTCTTGCGATGGCCCGGCCTGTTGCAAGCGAAGCAGCGCCCCTTAAACGGCGCGGCAGCTGCATTCGTCGCAACAGCGTGTACAGTGGCGTGCTCGATCGGTCCCCGAGGACGATGTCCATAGTAGGACCCCGGTCTCGGACGGCGTAAAATGTCGATTTTCTCGGCGAGCGCGAGAATCTCGTTGAAGTTTGAGAGCCCGCGTAGCATGATTTCGTGCGATATGTCCGGCTTCAGCCCTCCGACGTAACGGTCCACCCGCTCCGCTTCGTGCATATAGCCGACTTGCTCGCATAATGCGAGAAAACCACTCGTATAGTCTTGAACCGATCCAAGCTGCCGCCAAGTGCGCAATCTCTGACGCGCCGAAATAGAAGCCGCGATCGGCTCGAAGCGCGCCCGAAGCCCTGCGCACCACGCATCCCACGTGCTGTATTGGGCGGTCTCGCAGAATGAACTCCAGGTGATAGCTGGGCCCGTGGGCCCTTCCTCTTGCGACGGTGGCTCGTAGGCGCGTGGCGACGTCACGATGACTCGCCACCAGTCCATGGCGGGGCCCCTTAGCAGCGAAACGGCATACCGAATCTTCGCTGCGTCCGACTCGACGTAATTCGCGTCGAAGAAGACGTTCATCGTGAAGACCCACGACTGAACCGTCGGACCTCCACGCTGGCTCGGGTCGAAGCAGGGCGGGCGTTGCGGCTTGAGTGGCATTGGTGCCATGATGGCCTGTTTGCCACTTGTCGCCGCGAACTCCACGTGCCGACGGGCTTCACGAGGCTCCCGCGGGCTTGGTGCGACCCTGTTTCCTCCCATGCCAGGCATCGGCTGGGCGGCGCCATCGCTGGCTGTGCCTGAGCGCTGTCCCACGCTGTTGTTTTGTGTTGGTGTGCCGGACGAGATGACGATCGGCTCGTCTGATTGTGCAGATGCATTTGTCGGTGCGTGTGGTGGCGCTGGAGTGTTCATCGTTGATTGCTGACGCGCGGAGTCACGTTCCACCGTGAGCGTCGCAATTTCGAGCGCCGAATCTTCAAGTTGGCGCACCAGACGGTCGAGCTGCTCCTGCGTCAATGTGGCGAGCGTGAATTCGGCCATGGCGGGGGTGTCGGGCGAGCTCAGCGAGAGCCTCGGTCGTGGCCGTGCGTGCTTACGAGAGAGCACTACGAGCGGCGGTGCTGTGTCGCTGAGAGACGTCTACCCCCTCCAAAATTTGAGATAGTGGGGAAGCGAAGGTGTGGGTGCGGTCCGAGAGGAGATCGTAGGCTCTGAATACCAGGTGTTACGAGTGCAATTGAGTGAACGAACGAGAATTGCACTATCGAGGCAAGAATACAATGAGCGAAGGCATGAGCGAAGAATATATAGCGAAACTACAGTGGTAACGGCAATGGACTGTGGTTGTCGCGCGACGGGCCTAGGACTGAGGTTGGGAAAAAGTGTCGAAGCGGAGGCCCGGAGCGCGGGTTACCCGCCGAGCCGTGAGGTCGGGGTGCGATGTGCGAAGGTGGCGGGCGGATTGTCGATGCGAGGGTGGCGAGTGGTAACGGTGCTGACTGTGGTGCTACAGTGCTGTACGCGTTGAGCAGGGATGCGAAGTAAGGAAAAGGAATTTTCCTTACAACTTGCCTGTACCTACACTTGCAATAATAGCAAACAGCTAGCTTTTTCAGCTAAACGATTTTGAAACATACACTAGACAGTAGTGATAGTTGATGGTATGGCAACAATCTCAAAAGCATCAAGCCTAGTAAGGCCTAGCTTAATAGTCATTGCCACACGAGCTTCATTGCACCACAAAGTGATAATAACTCATAGGTAAAGAGATGCTGCAAACACAATGCCTCTCTTAAGCTTCTCACTTGCTGCGGAAATCTTTTCTGCAAGGCTTGTTTCTCCGATAGTCTTACTCGCCACAATTATCTGAACACACAAATGAACAAAGACAAAACGACGTCACAGAGGGATGATGAGGACGGCTTGAACATGCTGGAGGTTAAGGAATTGTATGCAACGCACTGATTTGCTGCCTGTGTTCTACTACTCAACTCACAGTTCACTCTCCCACCGCACTCACCTCCTGCAGCAACTCTTCCAGCCGCCGCCTCATGACAGATCAGCAACTCCTGAAAGCTGTTGCTTCGTGTCTCTCTGCGTTGTTAACTAACCCACTCATAGCTCACACTCACCTCCTGCAGCAGCGCTACCAGCCGCCTCATAGCACAGATCAGCGCCCCCTCAAACGTGTAGGCAGCTGCCTCTAAGTGATTTTTCAACCCTCTCACATCACAAGACACTCTCAAGTCACAAGGTACGCCCTCCCACACTCACCTCCTACAGCAACTGTTCCAACTGCCTCATGACAGATCAGCAACTCCTGAAAGCTGTTGCTTCGTGTCTCTCTGTACGTTGTTAGTCAACCCACTCATAGCTCACACTTTCTCACTCTCACGGTGAGAGTCTCACCTCCTGCAGCAGCTCTTCCAGTCGCCTCATAGCGCGGATCAGAGACCCCTCAAACGTGTCGGCTGCTGCCAGCACATCAGCAAACGCGGCCCCATGGCACCACCCAAACACCGCCTCCATGATGTCGGGTCGGAAGGACGCCACGTAGGTCTCCACGTCAAGGGCAATCTGATGGCGGCAGGGAGAGGGTATAGGGAGGCAGGCAGGGTGAGACGAGCGTTCAAAAGATCAATAAACGCGGCCCCATGCCACCACCAAAACACTGCCTCCATTATGTCTGGGCAGAACGAGGCCACGTAGGTCTCCACATTCAGAACGATCTGATGGCAGCAGTGATAGGGGAGGAGAGCGGGAGAGGCATTGGACACATCCGTAAATACGGCCCTGTGGCGCCACACAAATGCCGCCTCCATGATGTTCGGTCAAAATGAGGCCACGTAAGTAGGGAGAGGGTAAAGGGGAGACAGTGAACCCGGCCCCGTGGCACCACCCAAACGCCGCCTCCATGATGTTCGGTCAAAATGATGCAATCTGATGGCGGCAGGGAGAGGGGAGGAGGGGGGGAGAGGCATTGAGCACATCTGCAGTGCAGCGCCCGTGGCACCACCCAAACACTGCTTCCATGCTGTCTGTCCGGCCGGAACGATGCGGCGTGCGCAGGTCTCCACGTTGAGAGAAATCTGATGAAGAGTGGAAGAGGAGGGAGAGCAAGAGAAGAAAGGCATCGGGCAAAACAGCAAACGCGGCCCCGTGGCACCACCCAAACACTGCTTCCATGCTGTCCGGCCGGAACGACGCGACGTGCGTAGGTCTCCACGTCGAGAGCAATCTGATGACGGCAGGGAGAGGGTGAAGTGGGGCAGGGTGGGAGACGCACAGAGCACATCAGCGAACGTGGCCTCCATCATTTCCGGCCGGAATGATGCCACGTACTTTTCCACATTGAGAGCAGTCTGGTGGCGGCATGAGCGGGGGTGAAAAGGGGGGGGGGGGGGGGGAGCAGTAGAAAATAGTATGCTCACACCCATACTTCACCTGATACTACACTTCGATGCCTCTCCCCACACCTAAGTATCACCTTACACTCCTCCTGCTCCCGTGCTATCCGCCGGGTGATCTCCCTCCCTCAGCTGCGCCAGCGGCCCCTGCAAGCTCTCCCTCAGCCTACTACCTCCCCACCACTTTCAATCCCTTTCTGCCGAACGCAAACCGCAGCAAGCCCCACTGGCACACACCCATTTCTCACCTTACACTCCTCCTGCACCCGTGCTATCCGCCTTGCAATCTCTCTCAGCTGCGCCAGCGGCCCCTGCAAACTCTCCCTCGGTCTCTTCGCCTGCCCCCCCCCCCTTCACTTGCTACACGCAGCACGACAGCAGCACTGCCCCTCTCTGCATTCTGACTCTGACTCTACATCGGTTCTCACCTTACACTCCTCCTGCACCCGTGCTATCCGCCTTGCAATCTCTCTCAGCTGCGCCAGCGGCCCCTGCAAACTCTCCCTCGGTCTCTTCGCCTGCCCCCCCCCCCTTCACTTGCTACACGCAGCACGACAGCAGCACTGCCCCTCTCTGCATTCTGACTGACTCTACATCGGTTCTCACCTTACACTCCTCCTGCACCCGTGCTATCCGCCTTGCAATCTCTCTCAGCTGCGCCAGCGGCCCCTGCAAACTCTCCCTCGGTCTCTTCGCCTGCCCCCCCCCCCTTCACTTGCCACACGCAGCACGACAGCAGCGCTGCCCATCTCTGCATTCTGACTCTGACTCAACATCGGTTCTCACCTTACACTCCTCCTGCACCCGTGCTATCCGCCTTGCAATCTCTCTCAGCTGCGCCAGCGGCCCCTGCAAACTCTCCCTCGGTCTCTTCGCCTGCCCCCCCCCCCTTCACTTGCCACACGCAGCACGACAGCAGCGCTGCCCATCTCTGCATTCTGACTCTGACTCTACATCGGTTCTCACCTTACACTCCTCCTGCACGCGCGCTATCCGCCTGGCAATCTCCCTCAGCTGCGCCAGCGGTCCCTGCAGGCTCTCTCTCGGTCTCTTGGCCCCGCCGGCCCCCTTCTCCTGCCACACGCAGCACGACAGCAGCGCCGCCACGGTCTCGGGAGGGAGGTCCGCCAGGGCTGCACTGAAGAGCAATTCGGTCACCACCAGCTCGTCTGCTGAGGAGATCTCACAGGCTACCCTGCCCTTGACTCGCACGATCTCATCTTCATCGATGTACCTGCAAGGACACGGGGAAGGGAAACAGGGAAAGCCAGGGCTGCACTGAAGAGCAATTCGGTCACCACCAGCTCGTCTGCCGAGGAGATCTCACAGGCTACCCTGCCCTTGACTCGCACGATCTCATCTTCATCAATGTACCTGCAAGGACACGGGGAAGGGAAACAGGGAAAGCCAGGGCTGCACTGAAGAGCAGTTCTGTGACCACTAGCTCGTCCGCTGAGGAGATCTCACAGGCCACTCTTCCTTTGACTCGCGCAATCTCATCCTATCAATGTATCTGCTGGGAACAAGGAACAGAAGAAGAGAACACCAGATGGTTGGGTGATTGGCTATGCTGCCACGGTCTCGGGAGACAGGTCTGTCAGGGCAACACTGAAGAACAGTATTGAAGAACAGTTCAGAGACCACCAGCTCGTCTGCAGAGGAGATCTCACAGGCTACCCTGCCTTTGACTCGCACAATCTCGTCCTATCAATGTAATAGCGGGGAACAGCAGTCCCTCCCTCCGATATCCCTCCCTCCGTTCGTTATACTCACTCTAATGGCCGCAGTACCCTGATCTGCGCTTTAAGCTCGTCCTTCAATAAAAGTCTTTCTTAACACCCCCATGCACCCCACCCCTCCCTTTCCAATACTCACTCCAATCGACGCAGCACCCTCATCCTCGATTTAAGCTCGTCCTTCAATATAAGCCCGCCCGCCGCCTTGACCTCCTTTTTAAGCACTTTGAGTGCAATTTTCAGCTTGCTCTTCCGAGCCAGCTCCCGGACCCGAACCTGCAGGTCCGGCGCCGAGGCTAGAGCGTGGGAAGCGATCAGTGCTTCGAGTGCTTCGGCTCTCCTCACGGCCTTGCGATAGGCTGAGCTGTTGACCTGGACGGGTGGAAAGAAGAGAAGAGGGCATGAGAGAGGAATTAAGGAGAAGCTTTTGAGAGCAAAAAGGTTTACAATCTTTGCTACATCAACCGGGGTCAGAGCAGCACGCCATCCACTTCACACCTTTGCAAACATATTCTTCTGTAACCATTAGGACTTTTGAATTGAAAGCATGCCTCCTCTCTGGACTTCAGCAGAAGCATAAACTAACTATGTGCACACAACACACTCTGCGACTGTACCCTCCATAAGCATATCACCATATCTTCTTCAGGGTCCAGCCTCTGCACACCATCCGCCCCAGCTTGCAGCAGATGCGTTAACCTGACACACTCTCTACAAGCATTGTTGCGTACTCTCTACAAGCATACCTCCATATCTTCTTCAGGATCCAGCATCTGCACACCATTTACTCCCTCAACAGTACAAGCAAGAACACATTATCCCCTTTACAAGCATACCTCCATATCCTCTTCAGGGTCCAGCATTTGCACGCCATCTGCCCCAGCTCTCAGCAGCAGCTGCTGCAGCGACTTCAGGGCGGCCTCTCTTGGCTCCTTGTGCTTCAGGTCCTTTGGGAGAAAGAGGCGCACTGCGCTTATGCCATCCAGCTGAAAATGGGGTTGATTACAATAGATATAAACAGAGAAGGAGAAGGACGTATAGGAGCAATTTAGGGCGGCCTCTCTTGGCTCCTTGTGCTTCAGGTCCTTTGGGAGAAAGAGGCACACTGCGCTTATCCCATCCAGCTGAAAGAGGAAATGATCACAACGGGGATAAAGGGAGGAAAGTAAGGAAAAGCAAGAGAGCGGACGGCCTCCCCTGGCACTTTGTGCTTCAGGTCCTTTGGAAGAAACAGGCGCACTGCGCTTATGCCATCCAATTGCAAGAGGGTTGATTATAACGAGAATAGATGGATGGAGCAGCATGAGGGGTTGAGCTCCACTGATTCGGTGCACCCTTTGAGGAAGAAAAAGGGGCAACGAGGCTTCGGTTGGCTCCTTGTAACCACATTTCGGGTCCTTGGGGTGGGGAGGAACAGCCGCACCGCACAGCACCACATTAAAGGAGCACGAGGTGCAACGACTAGAGGGTACAGCAGCAGAGTATACTGGTCGTGACAAACGTTAGTCTGAGGAAATCGACACAAGCCCCCCTCCTTGCCGAGCGATATGTTCAATTCACATGAAAACTGCAGCAACAAGAGGTGCAACAACTGGTGATTCAATACCGAGTCAGTCAGAGGGAACGAGGCAACAAGAGGAGAGCCCCCTTCCTCCCCTGGTCTACACGGCCGCACCACCTTCCTGCCGCTCCCAATCAGCAACATGCATACATCCAAGCGACATGTTCACACGGCCATTGTTTCTCAGAAGAACCAATGAGGTGACTTTTGAGTCGACTCAAAAATCTTCTCAGAAGAACCAATGAGGTGACTTTTGAGTCGACTCAAAAATCTTCTCAGAAGAACCAATGAGGTGACTTTTGAGTCGACTCAAAAATCTTCTCAGAAGAACCAATGAGGTGACTTTTGAGTCGACTCAAAAATCTTCTCAGAAGAACCAATGCCGCAACACATACCTGGGTCAGAGGGAACGAGGCAACCAAGGGATTGCCTCCCTCCTCTCCCGGTCTGCACAGCCGCACCACCTTCCTGGGCCCCCCAGGCGGCCCCATGCGCCCTGCACTTCCTTCCTCCTCCATTGCTACTCAGAAGAAGCACTGCCGCACCACGCACCTGAGTTAGAGGGAACGAGGCAACCAATGGATTGCCTCCCTCCTCCCCCGGTCTGCACGGCCGCACCACCTTCCTGGGGCCCCCAGGCGGCCCCGTGAAAGAGCAAGGGGTGCAACGACTGGTGGTGCCATACCTGGGTCAGAGGGAACGAGGCAACTAGCGGACTGCCCCCTTCCTCCCCCGGTCTGCACGGCCGCACCACCTTCCTGGGCCCCCCAGGCGGCCCCATGCGCCCTGCACTTCCTTCCTCCACACACCGCGTGAGAATGTCCACGTCATACGCCACGTCAGCTGCTGCTTCCGCCGCCTCTGCAAGTGTGGGAGGGAGTAAGGAGAAGCATTGTGTGTGAAATGTTCAGATCATATTGACTTTTTGAGTTGACTCAAATGCCACAAGTCACAGTACTACACAATGCCATGTCATATCATATGCGGGCAGAACTCTAAATGGGGCCATGGGGCCGCCTGGGGGGCCCAGGAAGGTGGTGCGGCCGTGCAGACCGGGAGACAATTTGTTTGTTTGTTTGTTTGTCATACACAACTCCCCCCAATGGGGCCATGGGGCCGCCTGGGGGGCCCCATACACAACTCCCTGGCAAACAAACCGCGACACACGAGACAATTTCAAAGGCGCACTCACCATCGTGCTGCTCCCCTCCTCCCACTCCCCTTTTGTGAGAATTCTCAAAAAACACGCTCCGGTTCACCTTCCTGAAATTCACCACCACGCCCCATACAGTCACATCCTCCTCGTTCCCTATCCCCCCCGCCTCCCCCCCTTCCCCTCCCCCCTCCCCCTCCCCTTCCCCCTCCGCTCCCCCCGCCCCGCCCCCTCCCCCCAGGCACAGTATCCGCACAACCCTCCCAGGGGAGAGGAAGGGGAGGGCGTGGCGGGGGGTGGTGAGGAAGGAACGGATTTCAGCCCTCAGAGCAGAGAGTTGGCGGCGGAGGGAGAGGAGGGCGAGGAGGGACGACTCGTCGGGAATGTTGATTGCTGAAAGTTCAGCTTCCAATGCTTGTAAGCGTGCCTGTGGGGCGGAAAAGGGGGCGACGGGGAACGGGAAGGGGAGGGCATGGAGGGGGGTGGTTAGGAAGGAGCGGATTTCAGCTCTCAGGGCGGACAGTTGGCGGCGGAGGGAGAGGAGGGCGAGGAGGCTTGACTCGTCGGGGATGCTGATTGCTGAAAGTTCAGCTTCCAATGCTTGTAAGCGTGCCTGTGGGGCGGAAAAGGGGGCGACGGGGAACGGGAAGGGGAGGGCATGGAGGGGGGTGGTTAGGAAGGAGCGGATTTCAGCTCTCAGGGCGGACAGTTGGCGGCGGAGGGAGAGGAGGGCGAGGAGGCTTGACTCGTCGGGGATGCTGATTGCTGAAAGTTCAGCTTCCAATGCTTGTAAGCGTGCCTGTGGGGCGGAAAAGGGGGCGACGGGGAACGGGAAGGGGAGGGCATGGAGGGGGGTGGTTAGGAAGGAGCGGATTTCAGCTCTCAGGGCGGACAGTTGGCGGCGGAGGGAGAGGAGGGCGAGGAGGCTTGACTCGTCGGGGATGCTGATTGCTGAAAGTTCAGCTTCCAATGCTTGTAAGCGTGCCTGTGGGGCGGAAAAGGGGGCGACGGGGAACGGGAAGGGGAGGGCATGGAGGGGGGTGGTTAGGAAGGAGCGGATTTCAGCTCTCAGGGCGGACAGTTGGCGGCGGAGGGAGAGGAGGGCGAGGAGGCTTGACTCGTCGGGGATGCTGATTGCTGAAAGTTCAGCTTCCAATGCTTGTAAGCGTGCCTGTGGGGCGGAAAAGGGGGCGACGGGGAACGGGAAGGGGAGGGCATGGAGGGGGGTGGTTAGGAAGGAGCGGATTTCAGCTCTCAGGGCGGACAGTTGGCGGCGGAGGGAGAGGAGGGCGAGGAGGCTTGACTCGTCGGGGATGCTGATTGCTGAAAGTTCAGCTTCCAATGCTTGTAAGCGTGCCTGTGGGGCGGAAAAGGGGGCGACGGGGAACGGGAAGGGGAGGGCATGGAGGGGGGTGGTTAGGAAGGAGCGGATTTCAGCTCTCAGGGCGGACAGTTGGCGGCGGAGGGAGAGGAGGGCGAGGAGGCTTGACTCGTCGGGGATGCTGATTGCTGAAAGTTCAGCTTCCAATGCTTGTAAGCGTGCCTGTGGGGCGGAAAAGGGGGCGACGGGGAACGGGAAGGGGAGGGCATGGAGGGGGGTGGTTAGGAAGGAGCGGATTTCAGCTCTCAGGGCGGACAGTTGGCGGCGGAGGGAGAGGAGGGCGAGGAGGCTTGACTCGTCGGGGATGCTGATTGCTGAAAGTTCAGCTTCCAATGCTTGTAAGCGTGCCTGTGGGGCGGAAAAGGGGGCGACGGGGAACGGGAAGGGGAGGGCATGGAGGGGGGTGGTTAGGAAGGAGCGGATTTCAGCTCTCAGGGCGGACAGTTGGCGGCGGAGGGAGAGGAGGGCGAGGAGGCTTGACTCGTCGGGGATGCTGATTGCTGAAAGTTCAGCTTCCAATGCTTGTAAGCGTGCCTGTGGGGCGGAAAAGGGGGCGACGGGGAACGGGAAGGGGAGGGCATGGAGGGGGGTGGTTAGGAAGGAGCGGATTTCAGCTCTCAGGGCGGACAGTTGGCGGCGGAGGGAGAGGAGGGCGAGGAGGCTTGACTCGTCGGGGATGCTGATTGCTGAAAGTTCAGCTTCCAATGCTTGTAAGCGTGCCTGTGGGGCGGAAAAGGGGGCGACGGGGAACGGGAAGGGGAGGGCATGGAGGGGGGTGGTTAGGAAGGAGCGGATTTCAGCTCTCAGGGCGGACAGTTGGCGGCGGAGGGAGAGGAGGGCGAGGAGGCTTGACTCGTCGGGGATGCTGATTGCTGAAAGTTCAGCTTCCAATGCTTGTAAGCGTGCCTGTGGGGCGGAAAAGGGGGCGACGGGGAACGGGAAGGGGAGGGCATGGAGGGGGGTGGTTAGGAAGGAGCGGATTTCAGCTCTCAGGGCGGACAGTTGGCGGCGGAGGGAGAGGAGGGCGAGGAGGCTTGACTCGTCGGGGATGCTGATTGCTGAAAGTTCAGCTTCCAATGCTTGTAAGCGTGCCTGTGGGGCGGAAAAGGGGGCGACGGGGAACGGGAAGGGGAGGGCATGGAGGGGGGTGGTTAGGAAGGAGCGGATTTCAGCTCTCAGGGCGGACAGTTGGCGGCGGAGGGAGAGGAGGGCGAGGAGGCTTGACTCGTCGGGGATGCTGATTGCTGAAAGTTCAGCTTCCAATGCTTGTAAGCGTGCCTGTGGGGCGGAAAAGGGGGCGACGGGGAACGGGAAGGGGAGGGCATGGAGGGGGGTGGTTAGGAAGGAGCGGATTTCAGCTCTCAGGGCGGACAGTTGGCGGCGGAGGGAGAGGAGGGCGAGGAGGCTTGACTCGTCGGGGATGCTGATTGCTGAAAGTTCAGCTTCCAATGCTTGTAAGCGTGCCTGTGGGGCGGAAAAGGGGGCGACGGGGAACGGGAAGGGGAGGGCATGGAGGGGGGTGGTTAGGAAGGAGCGGATTTCAGCTCTCAGGGCGGACAGTTGGCGGCGGAGGGAGAGGAGGGCGAGGAGGCTTGACTCGTCGGGGATGCTGATTGCTGAAAGTTCAGCTTCCAATGCTTGTAAGCGTGCCTGTGGGGCGGAAAAGGGGGCGACGGGGAACGGGAAGGGGAGGGCATGGAGGGGGGTGGTTAGGAAGGAGCGGATTTCAGCTCTCAGGGCGGACAGTTGGCGGCGGAGGGAGAGGAGGGCGAGGAGGCTTGACTCGTCGGGGATGCTGATTGCTGAAAGTTCAGCTTCCAATGCTTGTAAGCTTGCCTGTGGGGCGGAAAAGGGGGCGACGGGGAACGGGAAGGGGAGGGCATGGAGGGGGGTGGTTAGGAAGGAGCGGATTTCAGCTCTCAGGGCGGACAGTTGGCGGCGGAGGGAGAGGAGGGCGAGGAGGCTTGACTCGTCGGGGATGCTGATTGCTGAAAGTTCAGCTTCCAATGCTTGTAAGCGTGCCTGTGGGGCGGAAAAGGGGGCGACGGGGAACGGGAAGGGGAGGGCATGGAGGGGGGTGGTTAGGAAGGAGCGGATTTCAGCTCTCAGGGCGGACAGTTGGCGGCGGAGGGAGAGGAGGGCGAGGAGGCTTGACTCGTCGGGGATGCTGATTGCTGAAAGTTCAGCTTCCAATGCTTGTAAGCGTGCCTGTGGGGCGGAAAAGGGGGCGACGGGGAACGGGAAGGGGAGGGCATGGAGGGGGGTGGTTAGGAAGGAGCGGATTTCAGCTCTCAGGGCGGACAGTTGGCGGCGGAGGGAGAGGAGGGCGAGGAGGCTTGACTCGTCGGGGATGCTGATTGCTGAAAGTTCAGCTTCCAATGCTTGTAAGCGTGCCTGTGGGGCGGAAAAGGGGGCGACGGGGAACGGGAAGGGGAGGGCATGGAGGGGGGTGGTTAGGAAGGAGCGGATTTCAGCTCTCAGGGCGGACAGTTGGCGGCGGAGGGAGAGGAGGGCGAGGAGGCTTGACTCGTCGGGGATGCTGATTGCTGAAAGTTCAGCTTCCAATGCTTGTAAGCGTGCCTGTGGGGCGGAAAAGGGGGCGACGGGGAACGGGAAGGGGAGGGCATGGAGGGGGGTGGTTAGGAAGGAGCGGATTTCAGCTCTCAGGGCGGACAGTTGGCGGCGGAGGGAGAGGAGGGCGAGGAGGCTTGACTCGTCGGGGATGCTGATTGCTGAAAGTTCAGCTTCCAATGCTTGTAAGCGTGCCTGTGGGGCGGAAAAGGGGGCGACGGGGAACGGGAAGGGGAGGGCATGGAGGGGGGTGGTTAGGAAGGAGCGGATTTCAGCTCTCAGGGCGGACAGTTGGCGGCGGAGGGAGAGGAGGGCGAGGAGGCTTGACTCGTCGGGGATGCTGATTGCTGAATGCTCGGCTTCCAGGGCTTGTAGGCGCGCCTGGTTGGGGGGAAGGGATGGGGGAGAGGGGAAGGGCCAGTGTTGGGGGAGAGGTGGGGGTGCTTCTGATTGGGGAAGAAAGAGAGGCAGCCGATTGAAATTGCCGGTACGAGCTGTGTGGGTGGCGTGCTCTATCTATCACACCTCAGTGCTCTATGAAGTGATTCAAAACCATTTGAAAACCACGCTTCCGTCTGATAAACTCACGAGCAGAGCCGGCAGTGCCTTATCTAATTGGAACTGGCAATACGAGCTGCGGATGGTCTGCTCGATCTCCACTTCCGGGCTCAGACAAGAATTGAGACGGAAGTGTGCCGGGCTGCAGACTCAACGATGCCAGGACTCTGGCTTACACACCTGCAGGGCTGGCAACGCTCTGTCTGACTGGAACTGGCGGTAAGAGCTTCTGATGGTCTGCTCGATCTCCACCTCTGGGCTCCTCAGCTGGTTCAAAATGAAGTTGTAGGACAGGTGGAAGGCGCTGATTGGACGAGAGAGAGGGGGCAAACGGGAAGAAGGAAGTGGGACGGGGGAGTGGGGTTGGGTTGGGGAAGGGGGTGGGAGGGGGAGGGGAAGGAGGGGGAGTGGAAAGAGGGGGTTGGGGAGAGGAAAACGGGAAAGGAAGTGGTTCTGTATGCAGTGCAGTGCAGTGCAGTGCGGTGCTGTGTGGTGCGGCTCCATCCTCTAGAGTTCAGACCACCATCAGAATGCAGATGCCCCAGTCAGTGAACTGGTGCGCTGTAGCCTCAATCTCCAAGAGCGGAAGCACATTTTACCTCACTAGAGGGTCAGCGAAGCCCTTGACCGTGCCCTTGGCCACAGCTGGTTCCCGCGCAATCAACCATCAGAATGCAGATGCCGCGTTAAGTAAATTGGTGAACTGTAGCCTCTACCTACAGGTCAGGGCACAAGGGTACGGAGTGTCTCACCTCACTAGAGGATCCGCCGAGCCCTTGACCCTCCCCTTGGCCACAGCAGGCTCCATCCACGAGTCCACCATGAGAATGCAGAAGAACGAGGTGATGGGTGTGAGGCGATGACTGTTACAGCTCACCTCACTGGAGGATCAGCCGAGCCCTTGACCATGCCCTTGGCAACGGCAGGCTCCATCCGCGAGTCCACCATCAGAATGCAGATGCCCCGGTCGGTACAGTGGTGAGCTCTAGCATCTACCCACAGCACCTCACCTCACTAGAGGGTCCGCAGAGCCCTTGACCATTCCCTTGGCCACAGCAGGCTCCATGCACGAGAGAGTCCACCATCAGAGTGCAGATTCCACGGTCGTCCTGCTGCTGTGCTCCCACCATTGCATGCTCACCTCACTAGAGGATCAGCAGACCCCTTGACCATCCCCTTGGCAACGGCCGGTTCCATCCACGAGTCCACCATCAGAATGCAAATATTGTGGTCGGTACAGTGGTGAGCTCTAGCATCTACCCCCACCCACAGCGCCTCACCTCACTGGAGGGTCTGCTGAGCCATTGACCATTCCCTTTGCCACGGCAGGTTCCATCCTGAAATCCACCATGAGAATGCATCTCTCCCGCCCCCCCCCCCCCCCCCTTCCCTCCCCCCACATTGGGTTGCCTCCTGGAGCAACCTGTTGCTCCAGCTATAAGAGAAGAAGCACTTATAAGCTTGAGGGACCCAGTGCAATACTGAACGACAACCTCCCGGATGAGGTAATTACAAAGATTGACGCCGTGTCGAAAGAGGAATTCCTGGCCTCCGTTGCCACTGAAAATCGCCACGGTAGGAGGAGGGTCCCTGGATCTTCTCGATTCAATGGAGTAAGCAAGAACATGAAGAAGAAGCATTGGCAAGCATGTATTTGACTTTGCAAAACACAATTTTACATTGGCGTGTACAAGACGGAGGAAGAAGTAGCCATTGCGTACGACATGATTGCGATAAAAGTTTATGGTCCGGAAGCTTTTGTCAATGCAGAGATACTGGAAGAGGTATAAGAGAAGAAACACACCCATTGGGTTGCCACATTGGGTTGCCTCCAGCTATAAGAGAAGAAACACACCCATTGGGTTGCCACATTGGGTTGCCTCCAGCTATAAGAGAAGAAACACCCCCACAGGCGGCATTCCTCTTCCAGTATCTCTGCATTGACAAAAACTCCCAGACCATAAACTTTTATTGCAGCCATGTCGTACGCAAGGGCTTCTTCTTCCTCCGTCTTGTACACGCCAATGTAAAATTGTTTTTTGCAAAGCCAAATACATGCCTGCCAATGCTTCTTCTTCGTGTTCTTGCTTCCTCCCTTGAATCAAGAAGATCCGGGGACCCTCTTCCTACCGTGACGATTTTTAGTGGCAACGGTGGCCAGGAATTCCTCCTTCGACACGGCGTCAATCTTTGTAATTACCTCATCCGGGAGGTCGTCGTTCAGTATCACACTAATTCCTTCAAGCTTATAAGCAGCTCTGCACACAAAACACACGTGAATCGTGATCGAAAATATAAGTGCTTCTTCTCTACAGGGGTTGACCATCCCGTTGGCAACAGCAGGTTCCATCCTCAAATCCAACATGAGAATGCAGATACCGCGGCAGTCCAGGCCCGTGAACGAGGCGATTGCTCCTACTGGAATGGAATGGAAGTACCCTCACACATGGTAAACAACTCACCTCACTAGCAGGACTGCAGAGCCCGTCACCATCCCCTTGGCCACAGCAGGTTCCATCCTCGAATCCAACATCTGAATGCAGATACCGCGGCAGTCCAGGCCCATAAACGAGGCGATAGAATGGAATGGAAGTACCCTCACACGTGGTAAACAACTCACCTCACTAGCAGGTCTGGAGAGCCCTTCACCATCCCCTTGGCCACAGCAGGTTCCATCCTCGAAAACAACATCAGATACCGCGGCAGTCCAGGCCGGTAAACGAGGCGATTGCTCCTACTGGAATGGAATGGAATGGAAGCACCCTCACACGTGGTAAACAACTCACCTCACTAGCGGGTCTGCAGAGCCCTTCACCATCCCCTTGGCTACCGCTGGTTCCATCCGCGAGTCCACCATCAGAATGCAAATGCCCCGGTCATCCAGGCCTCGCCTGCCCGCTCGCCCGCTCATCTGAATATACTCGCCTCCTGATAGCCACCTGTGCATAGGGGGAGCAGGGGACAGGAGGGGTGTGAGCACACAAAAGTGGAGGAAGGTGGCAAGAAAGCTGAAGTCTGCTTTGTTTTGTGTGAAAAAAACAGAACAAAGTTGTGGACTCTGAGGGGTCATGAAGGTGACAAAAAGACTCTGAGGGCTTTTCTAGTTAGTGTGGAACACGTATTCATGCATGCTCACACGCACGCGCACTGGTTAGAACACGCACCGGGACTTGGTGCCGTTTTTTTCAAGTCGACTACAAAATATACTTATCACAATCACAGTTGGAAAACTCACCGGGACTTGGTGCCATCCCACTTGCGCACGTTGGTGAAGACCACAGTCTTGGCCGGCACGCACACACGCACGCACGCACGCACACACGCACGCACGCACGCACACACACACATAAACACACACACTATAGCACTCACCGGGACTTGGTGCCGTCCCACTTGCGCACGTTGGTGAAAACGACCGTTTTGGCCGGCATGTTGAGCCCGATGCTGAAGGTCTCGGTGGCAAACAGGCACTGAAAGGGAAACACGGGGTGGGGAAGTTGAAGGGATCTAATGGAGCCATCACGTGAGGAGCAGCAACGGTGAACACGACTGTTTTGGCCGGCATGTTGAGGCCGATGCTGAATGTCTCGGTGGCGAACAGACACTGGCGGGGACAGGAGAGGTGCGGAAGTAACGATGAGTGTAAACGGAGAGGCCAAGAGCAGCACATGCCTACACAGCGCAACGTGCACCGTGCCCCCACACACCTTGAGCAGCCCTTATTGAAAGAGGATTTCATTCAATCACTTCCTTCAGCAAGGGGAGCAACCCCGAGTGGAGGATGATAAGAGAGCCTACACCCAAGCCTCGTGGACTAAGAGTGAGCAGCACAAAGCACGTACATACATACACGGCCACACCCTGCAACTGAATTAACTCACCTTAAGCAGCCCCTCTTGAAAGAGGATCTCAATCACTTCATTGAGCAGCGGGAACAGCCCTGAGTGGTGGATGAGAGACCTTCTCGGCACCTACACGTGCACACACATACATGGCAACTCACCTTAAGCAACCCCTCTTGAAAGAGGATCTCAATCACTTCTTTCAGCAAGGGCAGCAGCCCCGAGTGGTGAATGCCGATGCCCCTCCGCAGCAGCGGCAGCATGCTGTTCACCTGGCAGCATGTGAGGGAAGGGATAGTGGAGGGATGGAGCATGGCAATGCCATTTGTAAAGATCCCCTCAGAAAGTATCACGTTGGCAATGAGTGTGTGGGCTCGGGTGTGGGGCCCGGGAGGAGGCTTGGGCGTGGGTGGGAGCTCCCATCCTCATTGTTCAGGTCTGTCTGTCCATCTGAGGGTGCAGCACCTGCGGCATTCTCTCACCCACCAACTGAGGCAAACCTCAGGTTGACGGGACCTTCAGGTCTGTCTGTCCATCTGAGGCATGTGCAGCACCAACGCCTCATTTCACAGTCCACCCACCTGGGGCAGTTTCTTGTCCTCTTCCGCCAGGCTGTCAATGGCATTCCTGAAGATCTCATCAATCAGCGTCTTCTCATCCTCATCGTTCAAGTCCATTCGAGACATTTGCAGCGCTCCGAGCTCATTCAAGACTCCTGAGGTAGCTTCAGTTCAGGTACCACCCTGGAATAGCTTCACTCACCTGCGGCAGTTTCTTGTCCTCTTCTGCCAGGCTGTCAATCGCATTCCTGAAAATCCCGTCAATCAGCGTCTTCTCATCATCGTCATTCAAGTCCATGCGTGACATCTGCAGCGCCAGCGCCTCACAATCAGCCCGACTGAACGAGAACACAATCACCGGGTCGTACTGCCTCTGCATTATCATCTTCACTATCTTGTATATATCACTCTCCTCCCCCTTCTTCCCCCCTCCTCCCCCTCCCCCGGCTCCCCCCGGACCGCCCCCTCCCGCCCCCCGCTTCCCCTTCCCCCACTTCCCCCCTTTCTTCCCCCCGTCCTCCCCGTCCTCCCCCTTTCCGCCGCCCTCCCCGCCTTCCACTGCATTCATCGCCTTGTGGAAGGAAGCTTCGCGGAACTTGCCCTTCTCGTCGACGGCTAGGAATAGGCCCATGCCCCCGGCGGGGAAGATGTAGTGCTGCAGGGGCGTGGGGCGGTAGTCCGTGTATACAATGTGGCACGGCTGCTGGTGCACCTGGTAAGGGGAAAGAGACAGAGGCAAGGCACACACACAGGGGAAGGAAGGAAAGAGAAGATGTAGTGAGTGGTGTCCACAGCTAGGAATAGGCCCATGCCGCCTGCGGGGACGATGTAGTGCTGGAGAGGCGTGGGGCTATCTTCAGACATGATTCTCAGAGGGCCAAACTAAGTGTCCCTGTTTCTTTCAACTGCTAAGAGTTTGGTTCTGAGATCTCTTTGAACACTTAGTCTTGCACAGCGAGTAAAATACTAGCTGTTTGTTCTTTTGCTTTAAGCCTAGCTTCGCTACTGCTGCTCCCTGAAAATTATGTCTGAAGAGGCGTGGGGGGAAAGTCTGAGTATACAATGTGACAGGGTTCGGATCCATGACAATACTCTCCTCCTCCCACACCACCTCTCGCTCCTTGTCCCTCACTCTCTCTACTCGTGCTCTTCACCACTCTTCACCCTTATGTACCAGCGACAACCCTCCTTGTGCCACTCGAACGTACCTTTGCCACCCAATCAGCAAATTCACAAGCGTTGGGCACCGTGGTCGAGAGGAAGACGAAGCGGGAAAACTTGGGAACCATGACGATACTCTCCTCCCACACCACCCCTCGCTCCTTGTCCCTCAGCTCAGTCTCTCTATGCATTCTCTTCACCGCTCTTCACCGCTCTTCACCCTTATGTGCCAGTGTCAACCCTCCCATTACTTGAACGTACCTTTGCCACCCACTCAGCGAATTCCCTTGCATTGGGGACCGTAGCGGAGAGGAAGACGAAGCGGGAGGACTTGGGAGCCATGACGATACTCTCCTCCCACACCACCCCTCGCTCCTTGTCCCTCAGGTAATGCACCTCGTCGAATATAATCCACCCCACCTCGCGCACGAAGTCAGATCCTCGATACAGCATGCTGCGGAGAATCTCAGTGGTCATAACCTGGGATTGGGAACAATACAGAGCGGTGAAGAGGGGTGGAGGTGGGTAAAGAGGAGAAGAACGGGGTGCTCCTTGTCCCTCAGGTAATGCACCTCGTCGAATATGATCCACCCCACCTCCCGCACGAAATCGGATCCTCGATACAGCATGCTGCGGAGAATCTCAGTGGTCATAACCTGGGATTGGGAACAATACAGAGCGGTGAAGAGGGGTGGAGGTGGGTAAAGAGGAGAAGAACGGGGTGCTCCTTGTCCCTCAGGTAATGCACCTCGTCGAATATGATCCACCCCACCTCCCGCACGAAATCGGATCCTCGATACAGCATGCTGCGGAGAATTTCGGTTGTCATTACCTGCAGGAGGGAGGGGGTTGGGGCAATACAGAGTGAAGCAGAACGGTGGAGGTGGGTAGAGAGGAGCAGAATGGGGTGCTTGCTCCTTGTCCGCTCAGGCAATGCACCTCGTCTCACCTTGATTGGTGATGTGTACACACAACACGACACCCTGTCGTCACACTGCACCAGGCACGATGATATGACACCCAATGCAGCATTGTACCACCCACCACGTAGGTAGCATTGGGGGCGATGGTGACATCGCCTGTCATGCCATGAGCCCCACGTCCCCAAACTCCTGAGTCAGCACACTGTTGCGCTGTGTTTCTCATCGGACTCAAACCCTCGACAGGAGCAGCGACCATTCCACTCTCACCTCTAGCACCCTGCTTACCAGGCAGGTGGCATTGGGGGCGATGGTGACATCGCCTGTCATGAGCCCCACGTCCCCAAACTCCTGACTCATCCCCTCCAACTCCCTGGCCTACATACATACATACCAAACCTGTTACTGTGGCACCCACCAGGCAGGTGGCGTTGGGGGCGATGGTGACGTCCCCAGTCATGAGCCCCACGTCCCCAAACTCCTGACTCATTTCCCGGAACTTCTGGTTGCTCAGCGCTTCAATGGACGACGTATGCAAGTGCAACAACACGTCAAACACCCTATCACCGCACTGCACCGCACCATACCAGGCAGGTGGCGTTGGGGGCGATGGTGACATCCCCAGTCATGAGCCCCACGTCCCCAAACTCCTGACTCATCTCGCGGAACTTCTGGTTGCTCAGCGCCTTGATGGGCGACGTATGCAAGTACAACAACACGTCAAACACCCTACCACCGCACTGCACCGCACCATACCAGGCATGTTGCGTTGGGGGCAATGGTGACATCGCCAGTCATGAGCCCCACGTCCCCAAACTCCTGACTCATTTCCCGGAACTTCTGGTTGCTCAGCGCCTTGATGGGCGACGTGTACACGACCCGCTGGTTGTCCCGCATCGCCATGGCTATGGCGTATTCTGCCACCACTGTTTTCCCAGCAGATGTGTGTGCTGACACCTGTGGTGAGTGGGAGAGAGAAAGGGATGGAAGTGAAGGCTCTCTCTCATCACGACGCGCTGGTTGTCCCGCATCGCCATGGCTATGGCGTATTCTGCCACCACTGTTTTCCCAGCAGATGTGTGTGCCGAGACCTGTGGTGAGTGGGGGGGGAGAGAAAGGGATGGAAGTGAAGGCTCTCTCTCATCACGACCCGCTGGTTGTCCCACATCGCCATGGCTATCGCGTATTCTGCTACCACTAGTCTTGCCTGGAGACGTGTGTGTGTGTGTGCTGAGACCTGAGTGTGTGAGGAAGGGAAGAGAGAAAGGGAAGGACGTAAAAGGGTAGGACGTGAAAGGGTCTCTCTCTCTCTCTCAGACGGGAAGGGGCTTTTGAGGAGAAAGAGGAAGGAGCCGTTATATATTGCCAAGCAGTACTTAGTTCCGCTCTAAACCCTGAATGCTCTCTCGGCTTCCTTGCTTCTCCAATGCGGATAACGGGCTCAGGGTTTTGGGCTCAGCATCCCACTCGGGGATTAGGGTTTCTAAACAATAGTTTCGGCTATACTTCCGGTCTGGGTTTTTAGCTAGAGTTTCGATCAGGGTTTAAGCATTAACATTCCAGCCGGAGTTTCTGGGTTTGGGGTCGCTGTCGCGATTTTCTCACCAGCACGGATTCGTTCGCTTCCAAGCACCGCACGGCCTCTTCCTGAAACGGGTCAAGCTTAAACGGGTACTCCTTGGCGGGCTTCTCCGGCAGCGGTTTCCGCGCAGCTTCCTTGCTGGTCGGAAGCTTCCAGCCCTTGGGGTACGCAACTTCGTGCAGGCATCGCACGCCGCCACTGCCGCTGCCGCCCGTGTTGCCGTCCTCAAATTCCTCATTGCGGAGAACTAACCCCGTCATCTCCTCATACCCATCACCCACGCCGGCCTCGCCCCCTCCTGCCGTGCTGGCCGCGCCGGCAGCGGCGGGATCAATGCCGTCTGCGGCGTCGCCGTCGCTGCCGCCGGAGAGATCGGCGTGGTCCTTCTCGGCCGAGGCGCGCTGCTTCCACGTGTCGTCATCGGCGCGCAGCGAGCTCTTCGCCGCTCCGTCTGCGGATTTAGCTGAGGGTTTCGGCTTTTTGGAAGACTTGACCGACGGCGAGTCTGTTTTCGCCTTTTTCTTGGAGGTTTTGGGGGATTTGGCGCGCTTTTCTTCCGAGCGCTTCATTCTGAAAACCGAAGAGCACGGATGGGTGGAGTGAATGCTAACGATTCTAAGCTGCAAAACCGCGGAATCGCTTGAGAACGAGGAGACTAGCCGGAGAACGCGGAAGCGGTGCTGTTGTGAAGACACTAGCGGTTCGGAGGGGTTGCGCTTGCCGAATGCACTAGCAGAGAAGTGAGTGAATGACGAGGGGACAAGTTCACTTGGGGTCGCACTTGGTGTTCGGTGCGTTTTAGTGCGGTTAGTGAATCTATATTCATACATTTGAAGTATATATAAGGTCTATTATATGTTATTGGAACCTACTTCTTGTGCCATCTTCACCATACCACCAACTGTACCAGATAAACTGCGTAACGAACACCTCTAATTTGAGAAAATCAACACGCGCATTCTTTCCAGAGCAGGAAAAAAATGTATACTTCACAAAACATATATGTAAAATGTATCTGTCCACACAGTACCATACTAAAAGAAAACAAAAGAATGTAACCAACAAATGAGTGACCCCGTACTATCTGCGTCTGCGCATGACAACACCCATGTGTGCTTTAAGCGAAAGCATGACCGATTCCAGAAGGGCCTCGTCGGAGGAAAGGTGCTTGTCGTATATCCGCAGACACTCCTGCTGTCGCCGCTGTATGGCCGGCTGGATGGAATGAAAGAAGGGGCAATCATGGAGGAGAGATTTATGAATGCATGCACATGGAATAGGATACTGGTAGAAGATCCATAGGGGGTGAGAGACGGATACAAAAAAAATGAAGAAAGAAGAAAAAAAATGTAATGGGGATACAGTACGGGGGTAGAGAGACGACTTTTGAGGCAAATCATACCGTAGATACTAAAACACAACTAGAAGTATTGGGCTGCCTCATCTATGACCCTTGGAGATGCATACCCATCCTCAACCTGACAATCCACATGGTTCATCCATCAATACACACCTCAACCCATCCATACCCCATCTACAACACACGTCAACCCATTCATACCCCATCCACAACACACCTCAACCATGGCTCTTTTGGTGGGCAGGATTCGGTGCATCTGGTTGGTGGGGAACTGCAGCAGGCAGTGATGCTACATGCCACATCCACAACGCATACCCCAGACACAACACATCAGCATGCATACCGCATCCATGGCTCTAAGGGTGGGCAGGATTCGGTGCATCTGGTCGGTGGGGAAGCGCAGCAGGCAGTGGTGCCACGAGATGATGTCGTCGAATGGTAACCGCCAGTTGTCCGCCACCACCACTGGGATGGCTCCCACTGTTAGCGCCTGGTGTGTGGGTGTGCATAAGGTACCAGGATGTGAGAGTGAGAAATCAGCCACGAGAGAGGAATTGAGAGGCCACCACAGGTATGGCAGTGATGCAATGATATGATGCCATTGAATGGTAACCGCCAGTTGTCCGCCACCACCACTGTGATAGCTCCCACTGTCAACGCCTGGTGTGTGGGTGTGAGGTATGCAGTATCACATGACGCAACACGAGTACGTATGGAGGCAACTCAAACTACACCACCACAAGGATTACTCCCACCACTGTCAACGCATATGCTCACGTTAGCACATAACACACCACAACCTCCAAAGAATCTCAAGGTAGACCCTTGTCTGCCAGCTGTTACCAGCACAGGTTCGCATCACAACACAACACACACACACCACACCACACCACACCACACCACACCACACCACACCACTATCACATGACAAGACAACGCACACGATCAGCAGACAATACACACCTCCAAGAATCTGTAGGTTGACGCTTTTCTGCCGGCCGGGGCAAGGGTGAATGTGGTGTTCATGACGTCAGCAGACACACATCAGGTCATGAGAGCACATCTCAGCACATATGACATCATTACGACATCAGCGGCAATAAGTACGCGCCTCCAGGAACCTACAGGTGGATCCTTGTCTGCTGGCCGGAGTCGTGTTTTGAGTCGACTCAAAACACGACTCATTACACCAGGAACCTACAGGTGGATCCTTGTCTGCTGGCCGGAGCCTGGAGCGCGGGTAAAGGTGGTGTGTTCGTGACGTCAGCAGCGCCCGTCACAGCACAACACAGCACACCATTATCACGTGACAAGACCAGCAGACGACACAACACATCCCATGCCATCAATATCTATCACATGACATAGCCAGCAACAAGTACACACCTCCAGGAATCTGTAGGTGGACCCTTGTCGGCCGGCCGGAGCAAGAGTGAAGGTGGTGTTCATGACGTCAGCACACGTCAGCCCGCACACATCCCATTGCATCACTTGACTTGAAAAGCACTGTGCACGCACCTCCAGGAACCTATAGGTGGAACCTTGTCGGCCGGCCGGAGCAAGAGTGAAGGTGGTGTTCATGACGTCAGCAAAGTCGTACTGAGTGTACAGCTTGGCATCCTCGTCGCACTCGGGCTTCAAGGAAGGTTCCTCTGCGAGAATGCGCGCGTTGGTAGATCCCCTGGTGGAGGGGAGAAAGGGGGGTGGATATCAAAAAGTTGAGATGGGTGGTACACTTTTGTTTGTTTGTTTGTTTTTTTTTGTTTTCTCGAAACTCTTTTGCAGAGGTAAGAGGGGCGAGTTGCAGACAGTTGAGGCAGTCGTCTCTGCAACTACACTCACAGAACAGCCTGTGACATTGGGGTAAAAGCACATGTTACCCTCAAGTTTGAGGGGTTTACCTTTGCCTGGACTGGAACCATAATGTTGGGCAAACTCGGAACTTACCCGCATCTTGTCAGCACAACCACATCCTTGCCGTTGTGCAACGCCTTAAACTCCGGGGCACTCCGGAAATTACCCTTCAAATTCCCCAGGTAACGCGTGCCTCGGAACGTCAGGAAATATTTCCGGGCAGATCCGGCGGGCAGGTTCCGGAGCTCAACGGGCGGGTTTTTCCACATTTGGGGCAGCGGGATGGAAGTGTCGAAATCTGTTCTCATGATCGTGGCCTGTGCGTTGGTGACCATAACCATTGCCGAGGAGACTCCAAAAGGGGATGGACCGCTCCAAGAGTCTGAGAAACTATATGAGGGGAAATGAGGAAAAGGAGGAAAGGGAAAAGAGAAAGGAGAGAAAGGAGATGAGTGCAGAAAACTGAAATGTGTATTGGAAAACAACCATAACCATTGCCAAGGAGACTCGAAAAGGGGATGGAAATGAGGGAAGGAAGGGAGAGAGCAACGCAGAAGCGAAAGGAGTGGAAGTAGCACAATTACAGACCGAGATGGTGTAATGGTTTGACATCTCTTTTGAAGGCACCTAGTCGGCAAGCACACACCTTATATTAACCACATTCCTTATAACAAACACCTGATAAGCACATGGTTGGCCCCGTTCTCCCCTCCCCCCAATGCTCCAGATCCGGAAACTTGTACGGCGGCCCTCTCGCCATATGCACGAAGTCAGACCTCACCAAACTCTCTAAAAGCACACTCCTTGTAACAACCCACCTTATGAGCACGTGGTTAGCGCCGTTCTCTCCCCAGTGCTCCAAATCCGTGAACTCGTTCGGTTGCCCTCTCGCCATATGCACAAAGAAGAAACACGCCTTGGCAGGATCGTCTGTGTGCCAGCGGGTCTCATTGAACCTCTTAAAGTAATGCTGGCCGGGCCAGTAGGAGTAGACTAGCGGCTCGTGGGAGGGGTCTGCGGGGCAGCGCGAGTAGTTGAAGCATGCGTCCATGGAGCAGAAAGGGAAGACGCCCATAGAGTGGAAGTAGCGCCCGCTGGCGTGCCACAGGCTGTGCTGCAAGGGGCAGTGGGGTTGCGAGGATAGGGGAACAGGGAGTAGTTGAAGAATGCGTGCATGGAGCAAAAAGGGAAGACGCCCATAGAGTGGAAGTAGCGCCCACTCGCGTGCCACAGGCTGTGCTGCAGTGGGAAAGGTGGTTACGGGCAACGGGGGAAAGAGAGAGAGGAGGGCAGGGCAACGCGAGTAGTTGAAGCATGCATCCATGGAGCAGAGGGGGAAGACGCCCATAGAGTGGAAGTAGCGATCGTACCAATGCTTACCGTACCAATGCTTACCGTACCAATGCTTACCGTACCAATGCTTACCGTACCAATGCTTACCGTACCAATGCTTACCGTACCAATGCTTACCGTACCAATGCTTACCGTACCAATGCTTACCGTACCAATGCTTACCGTACCAATGCTTACCGTACCAATGCTTACTGTACCAATGCTTACCGTACCAATGCTTACCATACCAATGCTTACCGTACCAATGCTTAGCGTACCAATGCTTACCGTACCAATGCTTACCGTACCAATGGCTACCATACCAATGGTTACCTTGACAATTGTTTCAGATGGGGGGCATTTCCCCGAAGTTTCCGGCGGCTGATTCTCATCTATCTCCTCCTGCTCCCCCGGCCCTGCTGCTGCCTCTCCTGCCCCTCCTGCCCCTCCTCCCCCTGATCCATCTCCTGCCTCTCCTCTTCCCCCTTCACTGGCGCCGTTGACCTGCTGTTGCCCCTGTTGACTCGGTTGACTTGCGCTGAAGTTCCCAACCACCCCCTCCTGCTGCTCCTGCTGCAACTGCCGCTGGTGCTGCTGGAAGAGTGGAGAAGGGGAGAGAGAGGGGGGGGGGGGGGATTGAGGTGGGATGGACGGGATGGGTGGGCCTGCGTTGACCTGCTGTTGCCCCTGTTGACTCTGTTGACTTGCGCTGAAGTTTCCATTTACCCCCTCCTGTTGCTCCTGCTGCAACTGCCGCTGGTGCTGCTGGGATGTGGAGTAGCGGGGGGGGGGGGGAAAGGAAGGGATGGTGGAGAAGAGAGGGGGAGAGGAGAGAGGGAAGGTAGGGATGGAGGAGAGAGCGCGAGAGGACGGATGGAAGGAATAGGAGGAGAGAGTGGGAGAGGAGGGATAAAAGGAATAGGAGGAGAGAGTGGGAGAGGAGGGATAAAAGGAATAGGAGGAGAGAGTGGGAGAGGACGGATGGAAGGAATAGGAGGAGAGCGTGGGAGAGGAGGGATGAAAGGAATGGTGCAGAGAGTGGGAGAGGAGGAATAGAGGGGATAGGAGGGGTAGAGAGTGCGATGAGTAGGAATGGAGGGAATAGGAGGGGGGAGAGTGTGAAAGGAGGCAATGTGAGGTGTCTCAGAATGATCACCAACCAATTACCCAAGGGAAAATTGGCCTGTCATGTCATTCGTTTCATGGATGGATTGCGAGGGGGCTGGGCAGAAACGAAGTAGGCATGGAGAGGAGAGAGAGGGCGCATAAGCAAGCAACCAATCAGAAGGCGCGATCCGCTGACCTTGTTTCGCCAAGGTGTAACCACAGGGGTTTGCCCCCCTCTACCTTAGTTTCGTCGATGGATCGCGACGAGGCGGGGCAGAAGGCGAAGAATGAAGCGGCAGCGGACGCCACGAGCAGCAGCGACACGGTGAAGAGCACCACAATGCGGTTCGCGCCGAACGCGCCGCCGCTACCGCCGCCTCGCGCGCTGATTAGCACCGCGCGGCTCATGACTGGCTACAGACGCGTCCGTGCTACGATTCCCTGCCCTATAATCACGCGTGCTACAAGTGCGTGTGCGACAACCACGTGTTCTAGAGACGCGCGTCTGCTCCAAATTCGTGTGCTACAAACACGGGTGCTACAAACGCGTGTGCCACAAATGATAAAAGCAGATAGAAACTACCGAAGCAGTTGCCTTTAATTCACGTGCTAAATTTGAGCCGTCTCAAAACGCGCCTTGCCTAAAGCCGTGCATTTCATTGAATCGAATTCCACCCGTCCAGATCAGCCCACCCGTTCAGTTTAAATCCGTCGAAAATGCGTGGAGTCCAGTCCTCGCCGGCTGCTCTCCGCAACTGACGGCCATTGTGAGGCTGTAATAGATTCGCGGGTTTTATCAATCGACGGCAGCTATCTATCGAAGACAGATGATCGCAATCCAAGAAAAACTATTCATCATTCATAGAAAGAGTATTAGACGAGCGGAATTTGCGTTTATCAGCGCCGCCGTTCCAACGTTTTGCCTGCGTATCTACTATCATACTATCTGGCCTGGAACAACATGCACTGCGATTTGGCCATTAAAAATGGCCTAGGTATGGTTGAGTCACCCCTCCCAAGCAAACAACCAGGCACTCATAAGGGCGGATTCGCTTCTGTAGAAGGAATGGCGCGTTGCATTATAATATTCGTACACTATAATGCCTTTTTGCTCAACTCAGGTACGCTTTGAACGTTTCTATAGACGATTTCCCTGTTTTTTCAGACGAAAAACCTCTTGGGTTTAGATGCTGAAGGCCCTGCCACACCATGGACAGAAATTAAGGCGCATACAACACAAAACCAAAGGGCATCAATTTAGACAGCAATTGACCGCCTTAAAGACGCATACATAGGTGTAAGGATGGGCACACCAACACAACCCACCCTCCTGCGCCCCCCTTCTCCATCACACATGCAAACATTCATGATCACGCGATTCTAGGAAAGGACGCATTAAAATGAAAACAAAATCCAAATGGAGACACGGTAAGGATGCAACAAAACTTTGAAAAGGGTGGTGAGAGAATACCAAAAAAAAACCATTGAGAAAGGTCAAACAGGGGAGGGACAGGAGGAGGGGGGGGATGATGAGGAGGAGGAGGAGGAGGAGGAGGAGGAGGAGGAGGAGGAGGAGGAGGAGGAGGAGGAGGAGGAGGAGGAGGAGGAGGGGGAGGAGGAGGAGGAGGAGGAGGAGGAGGAGGAGGAGGAGGAGGAGGAGGAGGAGGAGGAGGAGGAGGGGGAGGAGGAGGAGGGGGAGGAGGAGGAGGAGGAAGAGGAGGAGGAGAGCAAGGGAGGGGGGATTAACCATGCCAAGTCAATCAGTTACCTAGCCATACCATGCTATACCACAACACGCCATGCCATAACACGCCATGCCATAACACGCCATGCCATAACACGCCATGCCATAACACGTCATGCCATAAAACGCCACGACATAACACGCCATGCCATAAAACGCCATGACATAACACGCCATGCCATAAAACGCCATGACATAACACACCATGCCATAAAACGCCATGACATAACACGCCATGCCATAAAACGCCATGACATAAACGCCATAAGGGGCAATGCCATAAGACGCCGTGCGTGTAGCCTACCTGCTGAAGGCTCACTGCCCGCTATTCCACCCTCCCCCTCCCTCCCACTCCATCCCTCCTCTGTCTGCTGCGCCTGCTGCTGCCCTTTGTTCGCTGCTTCTGAATCCATTCTGTCTCCCTTTTCTCCCTCCTCTATCCGCTCTTCCCCATCCTCTCCCCCTCCCGCTCGTTCCCCCTCGCCTTGTTCCCCCGCTTGCCCTTCCTCCTCTTCCTGCCCCGCCAACGCCCTGATCCTCTCCGCCAGCCCCCATCCCGCCTTCCCCGCCTCTCTCCGCATTTCCGCGCGCAACCGCCTTAAATCTCCGCGGATCTCCGCCTCCGCCCTGCGCGCAGCTTCCGCTGACCGCCGTTCTGCTTCCAGAAGATCCGCCTGCAGATGCGACTCCGTAAGGGCTTCCGCCAGCGCTCGCTGCGCTTCCCCGAGCGCGCGTCTTTGCGCGGAGAGGTTGAGCGCGAGCACGCAGCACGACGCGGCGAGCACCATTCCCCCCAGCGACTCCCGCCGGGCCACACGCGCTGGCGGAACGACATCCGCGCGTGCGGTGGTGGAGGGAAGATGGCGGAAGGATGTGGGAGGATTTAGGTGGACTTTCCACGGCAAGGCGGGGCCCGCGGGCCGCAGGCACTGGGTGCAAGGCGGCGTCCGCAGGTTCCGAAAAACGGCGGCGTCCGCAGATTCCCCAGAAAGTCGGCTTCTTCAAGCGAAGGATAAGAGTTGGTTTGAAAGGGCGGTACACTCAGGCGCGCGGAACTAATGCGCTTCGGCGGCCACGAACACCTATACCCCTAGGCGGAGCGGCACGGGCGCGGAAAGTACAGGTGGTTTGATCAGAGGAGAGGCGGTGCGGGATTTGAGGGGGAGACGTGAAGGGCTTTTATGGCTGGTGGACGCATTGTCCTCGGTTCGAGCTTGCCTCGCTGTAATGACTTCCCTACCACTTGTACAGTAAATATTTAATGTAGCAACCAGAATGCGAGGATCTACAAGGCTGGACAACTTTATTGAGTGTTTTAGGAAAAATACAAGCTTATAAGCATGCATAGCACCAACAGAATGGGGTCACACAAACTATTCGTCACATAAAATCATCCTCGACGTCCTGTATGCTTTTCCCTTCCATCTTTGCGGCAATATCTTTATTTGACGTCGTTTTCTTCTCCACCATAATTCCCTTGTAACTCCGCAACTCCGCCTGCCGCTGCTTCAAAGCTTTCTCCTCTTGCTCGCGTCGAGCCTGTGAAATACAAAATCCATAGCGGGGCGAAAGGAGGCGGAAGAAGTAGGGGGACGGGGCGCGGGGTGAGTTGGAGGCGGGAAGAAGAATCGCGCATTGTTACTGTTGTAACCGTCATACCTGCCGCCTAACCATGGTAAATTGGCTCTAATATATAGACAGTATGAGTGCGCATTATGTACACAAAGGTGGCAGAAGATGTAACGAAACCATCAAAGATTCGCTCTCACCTGTTCTCTCAGGACTGCCTTCCTTGCTGCTCGGTCCTCTGCCTCTCTAGCTTCCTTCTCAGCTGCACGGCACGCACACAAGGCAAAAGCACCAGCGAAGCAGAAGCAATGCCAAGTACCGTACGAGAAAGCACAAAAAAAAACTTGATTTGAGAAGAAGCATCAAGCTGGGAGGAGATGGCTGACGGTTTGAAATCAAGTGGAAAAAAAAAAAAAAAAAAAAAAAAAAAACATCACAAAGAAAATATTTCGACACACACTTCAACCAACTTGTGCAACCACTTCAAATCAGCCAACCTTGCAGGTCGGGCATGCGCCAGCCAGTTCACCAACTATGGCATGCGCCAGCCAGTTCACCAACTATGGCATGCGCCAGCCAGTTCACCAACTATGGCATGCGCCAGCCAAGGCATGGACCACCCAACAGTGGGCATGGACTCAGGGAAACCCCTCTGCACTGCACCGCCTATGCAACCCCTTCACTCCAAGCACCCACCTTGCAGGTCAGGCGTCTTCTCGACCTTGGTCTTGTTCAGCCGGGTCACCACCTTGAAGAATCCATCTCAACCCATGTCTCTCTACACCCCCACTTGGACCCACCTTGCAGGTCAGGCGTCTTCTCGACCTTGGTCTTGTTCAGCGGGTTCACCACCTTGAAGAATCCATCTCAACCCATGTCTCTCTACACCCCCACTTGGACCCACCTTGCAGGTCAGGCGTCTTCTCCACCTTGGTCTTGTTCAGCCGGTTCACCACCTTGTAGGATCCATGTCAACCATATGTCTCCCTACACCCATCTCAACCCACTTGGACCCACCTTGCAGGTCAGGCGTCTTCTCCACCTTGGTCTTGTTCAGCGGGTTCACCACCTTGAAGAATCCATCTCAACCCATGTCTCTCTACACCCCCACTTGGACCCACCTTGCAGGTCAGGCGTCTTCTCCACCTTGGTCTTGTTCAGCCGGTTCACCACCTTGTAGGATCCATGTCAACCATATGTCTCCCTACACCCATCTCAACCCACTTGGACCCACCTTGCAGGTCAGGCGTCTTCTCCACCTTGGTCTTGTTCAGCGGGTTCACCACCTTGAAGAATCCATCTCAACCCATGTCTCTCTACACCCCCACTTGGACCCACCTTGCAGGTCAGGCGTCTTCTCCACCTTGGTCTTGTTCAGCGGGTTCACCACCTTGAAGAATCCATCTCAACCCATGTCTCTCTACACCCCCACTTGGACCCACCTTGCAGGTCAGGCGTCTTCTCCACCTTGGTCTTCTTCAGCCGGTTCACCACCTTGTAGGATCCATGTCAACCATATGTCTCCCTACACCCATCTCAACCCACTTGGACCCACCTTGCAGATCAGGCGTCTTCTCCACCTTGGTCTTGTTCAGCCGGTTCACCACCTCGTTGAGTCGCTTCTCCACCCGCACGCTCCGCACCGCCTTGGGGTTGTGGAACCCAATCTGTTAACGAGTTGAGTTCATATGGGGGATCGGGTGTATAGATTGGCAATTACTAGTTTCGTAAACCACGACCACCACCACCGCCTCCTTGCGTTGAGCCGCTTCTCCACTCGCCAGCTACACACCGCCTTGGGGTTGTGGATGGAAACCAATCTGCAAGAGGAAATGTTTGTATGGGGGATGAGATGAGATGAGGTGCAGCCATTGGTTCCGTGTCACCACCACCGCCTCCTTGCGTTGAGCCGCTTCTCCACTAGCAAGCTGCGCACCGCCGCGGGGTTGTGGATGGAAACCTAACTGTCCGTTTAGGGTTCGGGTTTGGGGTTAGGTTTTCAGGTTAGGGGTTTCAATTCAAGTGGGTCGGGGTTATGGGTTTGGGTTGTTTGAAAGTCCGTCCGTTTAGGGTTCGGGTTTGAGGTTCGGAAGCATCGCCAAGGCAGGAACGGGGAGCTGAACCCCCTCGTTTCGAGTCGTGTTTCGAGTCGTGTTTCGAGTCGACTCAAAACACGACATCGCCAAGGCAGGAACGGGGAGCTGAAGTCGACTCAAAACAGGAGCTGAACCCTCGCGCACAACACACCACACCACCTTCCTTAGGGCTGGAAAGGCTGATTCGTTAGGAAGAATCATGTGTATATAGGGGATGGGGTGTAGCATTGGCCAGTGCACTCAATCACCACCACCTCTCATTGCCTTCCTTCTCCTCCACATCTCACCTACCCCACATCCCACCAGTCCCATACCTCATCTGCCCCACATCTCACCTGCCCCAAGTCTCACCTGCCCCAAGTCTCACCTGCCCCAAGTCTCACCTGCCCCACGTCTCACCTGCCCCACGTCTCACGTGCCCTGTCCCCACACCTCACCCGCCCCACACCTCACCTGTCCAACGTCCATGGAAGCTGCCTTTCGGAGGTTGGCCCAGGGAGTGTACACCACGTCGATGTTGTTCAGCTTGTTGCCTGCAGGTGCGGTGGGGGGGAGGGGAGAGGGGAAGGGGAAAGAAGAGAGAGAATACACCGGGGTTCAGACTGCGTGTATTCTTTACAGAGGTTGGCCCAGGGCGTCAAGACCACGTTGATGTTGTTCAGCTTGTTGCCTGCAGGTGCGGTGGGGGGGAGGGGAGAGGGGAAGGGGAACGAAGAGAGAGGATACACCGGGGTTCAGACTGCGTGTATTCTGTACAGAGGTTGGCCCAGGGCGTCAAGACCACGTTGATGTTGTTCAGCTTGTTGCCTGCAGGTGCGGTGGGGGGGAGGGGAGAGGGGAAGGGGAAAGAAGAGAGAGAATACACCGAGGTTCAGACTGCGTGTATTCTTTACAGAGGTTGGCCCAGGGCGTCAAGACCACGTTGATGTTGTTCAGCTTGTTGCCTGCAGGTGCGGTGGGGGGGAGGGGAGAGGGGGAGAGGGGGGGAGGGAGGGGAGGGGGAAGGGTATACTTCCATGAAGCCACGTAGAGGTCGGCCCAAGGCGTGTACACCACGTCCAAGTTTGGAGGTTGGGAGGTTGAGAGAATGGGAGGTGGCTCAAGAGCCACCTCCCAACCCAGCCCAACCACCGGGAACCGCTTTCAACCCACCCATGCATGATGAAGTCGACCTTGACCAGTTGCCCTGCCTGTCCACCCACCCACCCTTCCCAACCACTACATACACCACTTCCTCCCAGCCCCTCCCTCGGGAATCCGGCCCTCAAACCACAACCCCGCCCCCCCAACCACTTCCAACCGCTCTGAACCCACCCATGATGGAGTTGGCCTTGACCAGCTGCGCGCAGTCCTCCAGCATCTCGGGCGTGACGTCATCAATGCCCTGCCCCTTGCGCAGCCGCAGGTACACGTGTGCGGACGAGAGCTTGTCCACGTGGAACCTGCACATAAAGGAAGGGGAGGAGCGCGGACAATGAGGCTGAGTGGTGGGGAGAGGAAGGGGAAGGGGACGACAGCTTGTGTACACGTGCGCGGACGAGAGCTTGTCCACGTGGAACCTTCACAGTAGCAGAGGAGATGGGTTGTGGGTGGGGAGGGGGAGGGAGGTGGGTTGTTGGGGCGCGGGGTGGGGGTGGGGGTGGGGGTGGGGGAAGGGGAAGGGGAAGGGGAAGGAGAAAGAGCGGACGTAAGGGGGTCGGACCTGGGTAACCCGACAAGACATCGCTCTGTACATGTCCACGTGTGAGTCCACTGTCCACGTGGAACCCTCAGAAGAGTTGTGCAGAGTGCATAAGCACACGCACCACCCATTCCATTCCCCCTTCCACCCCCCCTCCCCGCACACACGGACGCGCACCTTCGTCTTTCTCTCCAACCCCCAATCATCGCAAACCCTACTTGCGGATTTTTCCCGACGCCTCAAATCCAGAGGGTGCAGGTGATGTTGCTAGCCTCTGATTTTAAAGCACCTCGGCCGCTAGCGCACTTTCAAAGAATGGCAGGACTTTCCGTTACGAACAGCTCCGATACGCACCACACGTCTTCCGACAAGGCGCATTTTGCGAGTTGCTAGGCTTCCGAACTTACTCACATCCATGCGAACCCATGATCGGCTGTGATGCCGCTCAACCTTGAAACACAAACGCTTCGTTACATACGTCTTCGCTACGGACCATATCTTCCTCCCAGAAAGCCACAATTGACGAGAAAGCCTATCAAGACCCCCACAACTCTCGTAGGACTAGAATCCCCGTTATACGCAGATTCGACGCACCATATGTCCTCCGGGAAGCCGTATTTAATGAGCTGCTCGTTCTCAAACTTATCGAGTCCCATGTAGATGGTGAAGTCGCCCGCTTCGGGCCGCACTTTAAAGTAAAACACCATCGCGACGAAGACAAACCGCTGACGTGGCAAATGCGGGACCAAGGCCTCTCCAAGTCCGCACAACGAAGATGGTTCTAGCGAAGCTCCTATGCACACGGGAGGAGTTCGATCGAGGGAAGAGATCGAAGGAAGTACGAAAATGATTCGTTATAACAAATACGTGTTGGTGTCGTGATATGATACAACGCTGAAGCAAAAACCAGCAGTGCGTCGACCCCTAAGCTACATACTAAGAATGCCAACCGAGAGGCACGATGTCGCTCCGCGTGTCGGGCGGCGAATTCAGAATGTGAGAACGCGGTGCGGCCGGAGCCAGCCTATTTCGTAGAGCCCTAGGCTAGAGATTCTCAGTGGTTGGTTGACCAGGGTTTAGGTATGGACGACATTATTCGTTACAATGTGCTGCGATAAGGGGACAGATCTGCAGAAGAAAAAAACAGTTGAACATAACTGCTACTGCAGATTCAAGGCGTGAACGCAAAGAACTTGGCATACGAACCCTTTTGTGTTCGCGAACCGTAGCGTTCGTTGCAACTCAGAACGTGGAAACCCTAGTTTCATCGGGACAGATTTCGTGACGTGTAACTACGCCCTTACACTTTCGTGACGCGTGATAGAATCAAGGCTACACAAGCGATCAGTCTTCGGTTCAGCACAGCATTTCATTCGAAGCACATTCCATTCTAGCATTCAGTTTCTAGAAGTTGCCTCTTGGATCTTAGGCAGCAGGTCGGCGCAAGTCCTCTTCTTATTCGATTACACCAGGGAAACGCGCACAGGGACTGCAAGCAAAACCGTAGAAGCCAGCGATTATACTATCGGTTGGTGGTGTTTGTTATCATCAGAAGTTCAAGCAGGCGACTTTGGTAGAAACTGCCCCAATTAAGAGCCGTTTTTCTCTGGTGTGATCCCAGCGCTCTTTAGTTCGATCTGGTCGTCCGTTTTTCGAAAAATAAAATGGGAGCTCCCGAGGGAGATGATGGGAATGACGTGGCATATCAGCCAGCGGATGTTGCTGATGACGTGGGAGAAGTAAAAGAAACGGAAGGCGGTGATTTGGCGGCGAAGGAAGATGACAAGAGTAAGAAGGACAGAGAAAGGAGGAAAAGCAGGGATAAGGATCGAGATAAGGATCGGGAGAAAGGTCGGGATAAGGGTCGGGATAAGGATCGAGGCGATAAGGAAAAGGAACGATCGGAAAGACACAAGGAGAGAAAAGTCAGGGAGAAAAGCAAGGAGAAGGAGAAAGAGAAGGAAAAGGAGAAGGAGAAGGAGGAGATGAAACGTGAGAAGAAGGATGAAGACAAAGGGACTGGTTTGGCGGAGGTGGGTAAGGAGGAGGGAGAGGAAGGAGAGGGAGGAGAGGAGGGAGAGTTGAAGGAGGAGGGAGAAGCAGGGGAGGCGAAAGGCAGGGGAATGGAGGACACAGATAAGACTAGGGTTAAGGAGAAGGAGAAAGAAAGGGAGAAGGAGAAAGAGAAATCGAAGGACAAGGAGAGGGACAAGAAGAGAGATAGGGAGAAAGAGGAGAAGCGGGAGAAGGACAAAAGTCGGGATAAGGAGAAGGAGAGGGGAAGGGACAAGGATAAGCATAAGGAGAAGGAGAAGGATAAAGAGAAGGCGAAGGATAAGGATAAGGAGAAGGATAAAGAGAAGGCGAAGGATAAGGAGAAGGAGAAGGGGAGCAGGGACCGCGAGAAAGAGAGACACAAGGAGAAGGACCGAGGCGCAGCGAAAGATAAAGACGTCCGGAAGAAATCGCCCGAAGCGGACCGCCCCTCCCGCCGAAGGCGTTCCCGCAGCCGCTCCCGGTCCCCCCGCCTCCTCCGCTCCCGCTCGCGCTCCGCCTCTCCCGCGCGCGCCGGCGGAAGGCGCGCGGGGGAGTTCGCGGGCGCGCGCGGGCACGGGAAAGGGGGGCACGCGCGCAGGGGGAGCGAGCGGCGCTCGCGCCACCACCGATCGCGATCGCGATCGCGCAGCCGATCTAGATCTCGATCCGCTTCGCTGAGCCTCTCTCTGTCTAGATCGCGATCGCGTTCGAGATCGCCGAATCAGGAGGAGCGCGTTCGGCGGGCGAGAGAGGAGAGGGAGCGGGACGCCATGGAAAGGTCCCCCTCTCCGGGGGAGAAGGCGCGGAGGCGGCGGGAGGAGCGGGAGCGGGATAGCCTTGAGCGGAGCGGATCCGAGGGGGAGGGGGATGGGCGGAGAGGGGGGGCGTTTGGGGGCGGAAGGGAAGGGGAGGAGGTGGGAACGCGGGGGGGATGGGGGAGGGGGGGAGGGGGGTTGGAAGGCGACGCGTCTCGTGATGCTGGGGGCGGGTATTACGGTGGTAGTGGGGTGTATGGCGGGTATGGTGGGGCGTATGGTGGTGGTGGTGCAGGGGGTGCGGCAGGAGGGGATGTGGATATGGCAGCTGCTGATGCATCACTGGGTGGTTACGGTGATGCCAGTGCTGCTGATGCTGCTGCTGGTGGCGGTCCTTCTGTGCTGCCCCCTATGCCGCCTCTGCCACCGCCTCCCCCGCCCCCCATTGACCCCGAGGCGGAAATGAGGATGATGCAGATGATGGGCATTCCCATGGACTTCAACACCACCAAGGTGAGCGCGTGAAGGGTGAGGGAATGAGTGGTTGGGTGAGGGGATGTTGGGATGGGTCACGATGGGTAGAGGCGAGATGATGGGCATTCCCATGGGCTTCAACACCACCAAGGTGAGCGCGTGAAGGGTGAGGGAATGAGGGGTTGGGTGAGGGGATGTTGGGATGGGTGACGATGGGTAGAGGCGAGATGATGGGCATTCCAATGGACTTCAACACCACCAAGGTGAGTGCGGTGAGCGTGTGGCGGGTAAAAAGGAGACTTGAGCTTCGCATCACCAAGGTGTTGATTTGGCCACAGGCATGTCACCTTGCTGCAACCCTGAGGTGGATTTGAGGATGATGCAGATGATGGGCATTCCCGTGGACTTCAACACCACCAAGGTGAGTGAGTGAAGGGTGAGGAGGAGGGAGGCGGGTGTGTTTAGCGATGAAGGAGGGGGTTTGTGGGGTGTGGAGGTGAAGGGCAGATGATGGGCATTCCCATGGACTTTCAACAGCACGAAGGTGAGGGAGGGAGGGGTGGGAGGGAACGGGGGGTGTTGGGTGAGGAGGTAACTCGAAGGACGAGGGTTATTGGGTACGGAGGTATTGTGGTCACTTGAAAGGCAGATGATGCTCAGCTCATTTCCATGGACTCCAACACCACCAAGGTGAGTGAGTGAGGGGTGAGGAGGGAACGGGGGGTGTCGGTTGAGGAGGTAACTCGAAGGACAAGGGTTGATGCGGAGGTACTGTGGTGACTTGAAAGGCAGATGATGCTCAGCTCATTTCCATGGACTCCAACACCACCAAGGTGAGTGAGTGGAGAGTGATGAAGGAGGGGGGTTGTGCGGTGAGGAGGTGAAGGGCAGATGATGGGCATTCCCATGGACTTCTAACAGCTCCAAGTGAGGGAGGGAAGGAGAGGGGGGGTGTGGGGAGTTTGGGTGAGGAGGTATAGGTGAACGGGCACACCCCATGGAGGTGGCACACTAGGCATTCACATCCCATGGACTTTAACGGCACCGAGGTGAGTGAGTGAATGGTGATGGGGAAGTGAAAGGGGGGGGCAAGAGGGCGGGGAGGAAGTTTGTGTGAGGAGGTACAGATGTGCCTTGAAAGGCGGATGATGGGCATTCCCATGGTCTTCAACACCACCAAGGTGGTCGCGTGATGAGTGATGAACACCTCCAAGGTGGTCGCGTGATGAGTGATGAACACCTCCAAGGTGGTCGCGTGATGAGTGATGTATCAGGGGGTTTGTGGGGTGAGGAGGTGAGGAGGTGAGGAGGTGAGGAGGTGAAAGGCAGATGATGGGCATCCCCATGGACTTCAACACCCACCAAAGTGAGGGAGTGAGGAGGGGGGAATGTTGGGTGAGCAGGCATACAAGTGAGCGAATGAAGGGTGGAAAGGGAGGGAGGGAGGGGAGTGGGCTGTGAGGGAATGATGGGTGAGGAGGCATACAGGTGGGGCATCCCCGTTATGGAGGTGAGCGGATGGACTTCAACAGCAGCAAGGAGAGGGAGTGGCGGGTGAGGAAGGAGGGGGTATAGAGGTGACTCGCAAGGCAGAAGCTGGGCATTGCTGTGGCCTTCCATTCGAACTCCACCAAGGTGAGCGCTTGGGTGGGTGAGGAGAGGGAGGATAAGGGGTGGGGAGGAGGGGGTGGGAGTTTGGGTGAGGTGGTATAGAGGGTGACTCGAAAGGGAGACGATGGGCGAATTTATGTACTTTCAACTCCACCAAGGTCAGCGAGTAAAGGGTGGGAAATGGAGGGCTGGGTGAGAAGATGCTGGGATGGGTGAGGGGATAAGGTATGGGCATTCGGTATGGGGCGCGCCCACATGTTGTGTGGGGGGTTCTGTTTGGGTGATTATCATAATAAGCCAACATATCTTTGGACATTTCGTTGTCCTTGTCATGTGCCCTATCCTGTATCCACTACCCTGTATCTCCTATCAGGGCAAGGAGGTGAAGGGAGCCAATCAGCTGAGCGCTGTGAAGCTGTCCACTAAGAGGCAGCCACGTCAGTACATGAACAGAAGAGGTGCGCTGGGTTTCAAGGGAATACATGTGGGTGGTGGGTGATATATGATAGATGTGCCTTAACAGGCTCCCTTCTTATTGGACTGTGGTTCTGCTCGTTTTTTCACAATGTCCATTTGTGGAAGCTTCTAGTTTTGATTTGATTGGTGCATATTCTTTCCTTTCCTTTGTTTTGTGCAGGTGGTTTTAACCGTCCATTGCCAGCTGAAGTTAATCGATGATGAGGCTTTCCTCCGGCCAATTGCCTGACAAAATATGTCACAGAATCTTGTCAATTTATGGAAGTGGGGAATGATGTGCAGGGCCTACTGGCTTTCTTGAGAGTTCCGAACTCACTGGTTTCTCTGATGGCTTTGTTGCAAATATTTACGGTAGAACTAAGAAACTCACGCATACAGTTGTTATTCATCAAGAACAAGTTCTGATGGTGCTGCGATTCCGGAAAATACACAAATCCCCAAAGGCCGAGTCTCGTTGAGTGTCCACGTCACATTCGCACTTCGCATCTCGCTTCTCCACGTGTTGTTCCATCCTTCCGTCATCCATTCCCAGGCCTTCTGCCACGCGCGCTGGCTGAGTGGACACTCCGCTTTCCCCATAGCAACGTGGCGGTTCCCGCTTTTCCCCGCGCGCAGTTCCTTCCTGTCTGCGCAGTCAGGATTGCTGTGTTCAAACCACCGTACTGTGGTGCGTTGTGCCGTCTCGCAAAGTGACAAACCGAACTCTACCTTTAACATTGATGTTCGAAAGCCCATCACGGAACACAACCCCTTCAAACTCTTTCCTGTGCCCTATCCACTACGTTTCAGGACCATCGTTTTGCTGACCTAATTAGTAGGCGCTGCTGCTGCCTGGTGGTGTACCTAAGCCTAGGCGCGGACCAGTTGTGTTTGTACTAGTTCCTCGTGCCCACCGATATTTACGGGCTTCGTCCAGCCATGGCTTCCGCTGCACAGCTCAGCTCAGCTGCTCTCAGGATCCCAGAGAGATCCGTCTATGGCGGCTCCTTTGCCACATTCTCGGGATTGTCGGCTGAGAAGACGTTCACCGCTCGCATGACCGTCAGTGTGCAAGGTAGAACGAACGGCTGACGAACCGGACAGCAGGCAGGCATAGTTTCAAGTACATACTTACGAAGCATTGGTCTTTAAGCATACCTTTTAAGAAACAGTAATTGGGTTTTTTTTTTTCTGCGAACGATTTTTACGGGGAGCGTCATTTCTCATCAGTTTTTTGGGCGACAGCGATTGGAGTTTTAAGCGTGGGAGCGTCATTTCTCATCTGTTCAGGTCAAACCAGCCACTCGGCTCTGCTAGTGGAAGCCAGGGAGGCAACCCGGAGAGAGAAGGTCAAGAACCGTCACATGCGGATCCGCAAGAAGGTACAAGCTCATGGGTGGCGAAATGCGCGTGATATCAGGTGTTTCATGGATAACTGCAGATGTCGATTGGTTTACAAGGGATTTGAGAACCTGGGGAGCAATGAAGGTGACTGTAGAATGGGAATAAACGATTCGAAAGTTTGCGTTTCCACTCTCACAGTCTCGACGGATCTTCGATCGCAGTCCTGTCTAGTCTTTTTGTTGCAATAAGACTGATTTTGGTTGCAAAAGCTATCTTCCTTTTTGTTTCGCGTTTTCCGACGCATGCGGTCTCTAGACTCCTCGCTCGACGTGAAGCGTTGCGTGCTGGCGTTAGAGTCCCTAGGTGGGTACCCTACGCACAATTCTTGAGCCACCTTGAGATTCACGTGATCCAAAACAGCTTCTTAGGCGGCTCAAGGGCGCCTTAGGTTGTGCAGCTGCAATACAGGGCGGACTGTAGATGCGAGTGACTGTAGCGAAGACTGCGTTTAGTTGGTTGGCGGATACGTGGGTACCGTTGATCATCGGACATCTGAACTCGATTCAGAGCATTCCCGAGTTGCGGTGTAAGAGAGAGCAGGAAGAGGAAGCATCATGACAGGTTCTGTGCGTTGCCCTCCTCTCTATCGTCCAGCTTGTAGTATCCAGTCTTGACCACCCAGCTTGCAGCAACTAGCCTGTAGCACCCGGGGTACAGCAGCTTCGCAAACTTCCCACCTTTCTTACCTCCCGCATTGCTTCCCGCCTGCCCTCCCGCAGTTGAGTGGCACCACCGAGAGGCCACGCCTCGCAGTGTTCCGCTCCAACAACCACATCTACGCCCAGGTCCGTGCTGAGTTACGGAGCGGCGCAGGTCGGTACCGAGCGGTCCAGGTCTGTAGTGAGTCACAAAGGGTACAGGTTGATGCTGAGTAGGGGCTGAGGTGCGTGCTGAGCCTCAGAGCGGTCCAGATCGGTACTGGGTCACAGGGGAACACAGGTCGGTACCGAGTCAGAGGCGGCAGTCAGCTGCGCACTCTCGCCTCTCGTGTGTCTTCATACATTCGGTGTGTGTGCCCAGGGTGTGTGCCACCTGCCATGTATTCGATCCATCCTCTGTGCCGCACATTTCCGCAAGCAGACGCTTGTGTATTCGACGCCACGCGGCGTACTCTCGGCGCCCGTGTGTTGACGTCCCCGTGCATTCACCGTAGCTGGGTCTCTGCCCTTCCTTTCATGGTATCCGCTGTCTAATCCATCCTGTGTAACGCATCCTGTGTGCCCTGCCTTCTCCACGAGCAGGTGGTTGACGACACCAAGCAGCACACTCTCGCCGCGCATGTGTTTACGCCATGTGACGCGTTTTTCTTAACATCCCCTCACGCTGTTCCATCTGTCTGCCCTGCCTTCCCCGCAAGCAGGTGGTTGACGACACCAAGCAGCACACTCTCGCCGCCGCGTCCACCCTCACACCCGCCCTCCGCGAGGAGCTGAAGCTCACGTCCGGCCCCACTGTGGTACGTGTAACCTAGTTTGAGATCACTGAATCCTTACGTATAGCTGACTATCAACCAAACTCAGTTCAACCACGCCAGCCCCACAGTGGTGAGATTCGTCCCTCACACCCCTCCGCGAGGAGCTGAAACTCACCACAGGACCCACTGGTACATGCATAACTTATCTCCAGTTTTCCGACTGAAATGATGTCCAGCCAATAAGAAACGATTTTGTCCCACCAAAGCACGAGGCGTGCAGATGTGCGGACGGTGCATGTGAGGAAGGCTTGAGTTTGTGCTCATGTAATCCCAGGGATCTGTAATGCTGATCCTTGGAAGGCCAGTCACACTAGGGGGGTATTCTCGTTCATTGTGGTGAAGTTTGACTCAGAGTGCCACTGAGCACTGTGTGCAGAAGCTGAATGTGAGTTCTGGTCTCGATTGCCAGACAGTTCAACCTTAATCACAAAGTTTCCCCTTTTCCATGTTTTAACACCCTGTGATCCAATCCTCATTATGTCCGTCTTTGTGTATTCAATGCAGGAGGCATCACGGCGTGTGGGGCAGGAGATTGCTAAGATCTGCTTGGAGAGGGGAATCAGCAAGGTGGCCTTTGACCGCGGGGGTTTCGTGTACCACGGCCGCATCCAGGCTCTTGCGGACGGTGCTCGTGAGGGAGGCCTTGAGTTTTAAAACCTTGCTGTGAATGAGCTTTTGATGTAATGTGAACGGCTTGCAGTTTTATGCATACAGGGAGCCAATGTCCACTTGAAAGTAACGAGTCCACTTGAAACTAACGCGTCCAGGGTCCCAGATTGAAAATGAAAATGGAGATATGTTCTTGGTATTGCACATGTGGTGGGGCTATGTTTGTTTGTTTTTTTTTTATTTTTATTATTATGATAATTGGTTGAGTACACCGAAAGAGCAAGCGTACAACACCAAGAACGGTCGTAACTGTGCGTGGGGGGCAGGGCAGACCCTAACCCCGAAACAAAAACACACTAGGGCACATTGGGACCCGCCCTCCGAGGCGACCACAAAGCTGCAAACGCACTTGTCCACTTCCAACTGACATCGTCGTGTGTTACCGTATGGCCCCGGATATAAGCGCAGGCCTATTAAAAGCGCATGCGCTTGTATCTGGAGCAATGCGCTTATGGCCGATCCTCAATTATAAGCGCACCCCTTATAAAACCCTGATATATTATAAGCGCATGTGTAATTTTATTTATAATTCTTCATTAAAACGGTAACGAATCTCAGTTTTGCAGCGAGGACACAACCCATTTTCGCTTACATTGACTTTCGAATACCTCTCACATCCTGCGCGTCCAGTCAGCACGAGCTGGCACGCCCTCAAAGTGAGGTGTTACACTGTATTTTGCCTCTGGGCGCTCGCGAAGAATCGCCCGCGCGCGATTTTGACATCTGACTTTCTACAATTTCGATTCGATTGAAATCTGAAGGATGAGATGTACAATTTGGTGCATTGAAATATATATTTGTATTTGTTATATTATAAGCGCATGCGCTTATAATTTTTACTCAATTATAAGCGCACCCCCCAAAAAAACACTGTTTTATTATAAGCGCAGGTGCGCTTATATCCGGGGTAATACGGTATCCTCCGAAGCATGATCCGCTCCTCATAATTACATCGCAACTGTTTCCGCCGCGCCGAGCCGAATTTCCGAGTGTAGATCCTTGCATGCTGCCTGAACGCAAAGGCAATCTTCCATAGAACCCTCTGCGTCCGGAACCTACCGCCACGAAACACCGCCTCACACCGTTCTATCCAGAGCTGATGGAAGGTGATGGCGGTGAGAGTCAGCTCCGGAAATGCCGAGCTGGTGCCAGTTTTCCGGAACAAAAGATCACCCAGCCTGTCAATCCTGCGGCCAGGATTCAGCATGCACAACGCACGCCTGAGGGCCGAGGAAACCACCTGAACACGTGGGCAGAGCAGGAGACAGTGCTCCATTGAACACGCGGCCAGGGAGTCTCTAGTCGCAATAGCCCGTTTCCAGTCAATTGTCCCACGCCACTTTTCCGCCCACTTCTGCTGCTTGTATGACTGCTCCTCAGCGCCACACCAGCCCTCCTTCATCCGCCTCTCAGACACAACCCGGCCCCCTTCCACCACCACCAGCCTCTGAGGGGAGTCAGCCGAGCAGGGAGGGACAGTCGGAAAACCCAACAGACTCTGCCAAGCAGCAGGCAGAGCCCTCAGTGCCTTGAGAGCAAGCTTAGCCGGGCCGTTACCCCCCAGCTGCTGAGTTAACGCCGCCATGGTCTTTAGGTCCAGCCCCCCGTCAGACCCTTGCACCAGCAGATCACCCAGGCGAACCCCTTTCAGTCGCTGAGCATCCTGCTGCCCTCCGACCGGCGTGGTACCGTTTAGTAGAATCTCGCGATTAAAGAAAATTCTCTCCCGCAGCACTTCCTCTCTGCTGCCAGCTGGAACCCGGGTCCCAAAAGGAGACCGCATGAAAATTTCACACGTCTGCTTCCAGCGAATGCCACGACCGGACCAGTGCTTAATCAGCTTCTCGTGCGCCTCGAAGGTATCCGCTCCGAGAGGGAGGTCCGCTGCCAGCGTCATGATCTCCTTCTTCAGCAGGTTGCGCTCAGTAAGGAACAGCCCCACCCTCCTTGCGGCCAGACACATGATGACCATCTCTGGGTCCCTGACTCCAATCCCTCCGGCCGCTCTACACTTGAACAGCAGCTCCCTACTCCAGAGCTGGAAGCCCTTCGCTCCCGAGACCCTATTCCCGGAGATGAAGCCTTGAATCAGCCTCATCAGCTCTTCCCAGATGGCTGCCGGGGGCGAGTACACCTGAGCCTGAAAGGCGATTATCGGCGTGATATAACTGTTCACCACCGTCGCTCTTGCCAATGTTGTGAGGTATTTCTGCTTCCATTTGACTAACTTCCCGCTGATGTGCCCCAGCGCCTTTTCCCAGGTTGGTAAACCGCTGCCGGAGGGAGACACCCAGACGCCCAACAGCCTCTCTGCATCGTCCGCGCCGGCCCGCTTGAAGCCACACAAAGTACCGCCATTAACCTGAGTGTTAACACCCAAAGGTAAGACCACTGTTTTGTCCGCATTAGTCGCAAGCCCCGAGACCTTCTCGAACTCCGACAGCAACTGCACCGCTCTGACAATCTGCTGCTTCCCCTGCAGGACCAGCGTCGTGTCATCAGCGTAGCCCAAATAACCGAGCTGCCGCCCCGCCTCAGACAAGCCGAGCTTCCTTCGCTCCACCTCCTGCGCCAACGGCTCCACAGCGCACAGGAAAAGATAGGGCGCCAGAGGGCATCCTTGCCGAACCCCTGAGACCACCTCCATCCCCTCGCCCAGCCATCCGTTTATTAACAGCCGCGTCTTCGTGTCTCTGTGCAGGCCCTCGATCCACCCCACGAATCGGTCAGGAAAGCCCATGCCCCGCAACACTTGAAAGAGAAAGCAGCGGGAGACTGAGTCAAATGCTTTCTGAAAATCGACCAGAAGCAGGTGCCAGTCCTTGCTTCCATTTCTTGCGGCCTCAATGATGTCCGCCACCAGGGACACCGCATCCGACAGCCGCCTGCCGGGGAGGAAACCGTACTGCTCCGGGGAGATGACCTGGTGCAACACCGTCTTCATTCGGTCCGCAATCACCCGCGCCAAAACCTTGTAAGTGAAGTTCAGCAAGGTGATCGGACGGTAATTGTTGAGTTGATCCTTCTCTCCTTTTTTGTGAAGCAGAATCGTCATCGCCTCCTTGATTTCGTCGGGCAGAGAAGACGATGCCTGGAAATCCCGCGCCATGGCCATAAAACTCCCCCCCAGCAGGTCCCAGTGGATCTCAAACAATTCCTTCGGCAGCCCGTCACTCCCCGGCGACTTGTTGTTCGCCATTGCCGCGAATGCTCTCTTAACCTCCTCCTCCGTCCAGTCTGCTTCCAGGAAAGACGCCAAACCCTCCTGCAGGCGACGACTTGGGGCCACCTTCCAGCCCGTGAAGTCAGTTCTGCGATCCTTCCCGAAGATGTTCGTGAAGAATTCCAACGCAGCCTCCAGCACCGGCCTGGGTCCTCCAACCGTGGTTCCACCGACCTTAAGTTCCGCGATCTGCGTCCTCGCTTTCCGAGCCCGAACTTTAGCGGAGAGATGCCTGGAGGCTATCTCCTCGGTGAGTTCAGCCGTTAAACCCGCTTGTAGATGCAGCTTTTCCCGCCTAGCCGCATGGTACGCCTTTAGCTGCTGCTCCTTTTCCGCCAGCAGGGCCTTCTTCCTCCCGCAGCCTAGATCACCCATTAACTCCTGTTTTAAGATTGCAACCGCCCGATGCAGGTGCGCCAGCGTGGCCTTCACACGCTTCCCCTCCTCCCTCGCGTAGGACCTGAGACCAACGCTCAGCCGCGACAGCAGAAGCTCGAAACTACTGCCGTCATTGACCGGTGTACGCCGCACCGTCGCCTCAATGACCTTCCGAACGCCCGGCCTGCGCAGCATGGAAGCATGGAGCCTCCAGATACCCGGCCCCGTGCGGACCTTCGCATCCAGCCGAAACGCCACGTGGATAGCGAAGCCATGATCCGCAATAGGCTCCTTCGGCATCTCATGGGACGCCAATGACAGGTGAGGCAGCAGAGATTGAGAAACCAGCGCCCGGTCAATCCGTGAACTCTCCTGCTGCGCCGCTGAGTAAAACGTGTACTCTCTCTTGCGTGGATGCAGAACCCGGAACGCATCGGAGAGCTGGAACCTGCAGCAACGCAGAAAAAGCTTCTCGTTCTCCGACGACGAGCCGCAACCCGAGGTTTTGTCCAGAGCGGGGTCCTCAATCAGGTTAAGGTCACCGATGATAAGAAGGTGAGATGATGAGGGGATCTGATCCATCACCGGGCCCAAGACATCCCGGAAGAAAAGTGTTCTCAAGGCCGGGTCCGCCGGGAAGTAGACGGCTAAGAGCATGAGTTCCAGGCCCACCCCACCTACTGTGGTTCTAACTAATCTACCGGATGGATGCAGCAAAGTGTCCTGAAAGGAGACCAGCGGATTACGGCTGAGCACCGCAACCCCGCCGGCTCTCGACAAAGGCGGAGGAGATGCGGCAAGTACTGAGGTGGAGGTAAGGCTTGCGAGCGAGTTCCAGTCAGAGTGAGTTGAAGCTATCCTAGTGTCCGCTAAGATCATTATGTCCGCCGCTGATCTGTGCCAGTCTGTGACTCGTTCCTGCTGTGAAAAAATGAGGAATGAAGAAGAGAGAGTTGCACTAGCAGCAGTTGGCATACATATAGGAAACCCTAATTGGGTTGTACTCGCTATAGAGTACCCCACTGCAGGCTAGACAATTATAACATTCTGACACACCCCCATAGCCAAAGTGGGGTGTAATCAGCACAATGAGCAAGCAGGCATAGAGCAGGAGTTCACAATAGCGAGCAAAGCTAGAGTTAATCACAGCGGGCAAGTGAGGAGGAGGAAGAACTGTGGAGGGAGAGAAGATGGGAGGCAATGACTGAAGCTGCAGAGGCACGGGCACAGGAGCGGCTGACTTAGTGGCTACCGAAGCAAGGGCGACGGACTACTGGAGTAACTGGCTCCGCGGCTATAGACGAGCGGCAGGAGCAACGGACCCACTGGCGACTGGTGCAACAGGCTCACTGGCTAGCGAAGCAAGGGCGACGGACTACAGGCGCTGCAGGCGACACGACAGCTACCTTCACACAACCTCCTCCAGCTGCCCCACACCCTCGACACACACCCCCTGCTCAAACCCTAGTTCCACTCCCACAGCACCCCCCTTTCACACACCCCTTGCTGCACCCTAGGTTCACTCACACCCCACCCCCTAGCACCACTCCGTCGACTCCCACACACCCACCCCCCTCAGCGGCAGCTGCAGCAGTGGGAGACAGAGGAGGAGGAGGAGCAGGGGAGACCACACACCCGCAACCCCCTACTCGCCACCCCCAGACCCTAACACAGGGCAGGGCGGGACGGCGGGTAGGGAGGTTACGGGGGGGGGAGGAGGGGGGGGCCGACGCGCGGCCTCCCAGGGCGCCAAAACAGGCGGCAGAAGGGGCGACGCTCGCCCCCCCCCCCAGCCCCCCAGGGAGCCGCGACGGGCGACGGGAAAAGAGGGGGGGGGCGGTGCACGGGCCCACGGTGCGCCGCGACATGCGACAGAGCATGGCCAGGGCCGGGCCGAGGCAGGGCCGAAAGGGGCGGCGACGGGGCCGCAAGTGGCGGCGACGAGGCCGCTGGAGGCGGCGACGGGGCCGATAGGGGCGGCGACGGGGCCGCTAGGGGCGGCGACGGGGCCGTTGGTGGCGGCGACGGGGCCGATAGGGGCGGCGACGGGGCCGCGAAGGGGTCGCGAGGGGCCTGGAAGGGCGGCGACGGGCCGCTAGGGGCGGCGACGGGGCCGCGAAGGGGCCGCGAGGGGCCTGAAAGGTCGGCGACGGGGCCGCTAGGGGCGGCGACGGGGCCGCGAAGGGGCCGCGAGGGGCCTGGAAGGGCGGCAACGGGGCCGCTAGGGGCGGCGACGGGGCCGCGAAGGGGCCTCGAGGGGCCGAGAAGGGCGGCGACAGGGCCGCTAGGGGTGGCGATGGGGCCGCTAAGGGTCGCGCGAGGGGCCGTGAGAGGGGCCTCTAGGAGGGGAAGAAAAAAAAAAAAAAACGTGAGTCGCACGCCACGGGGCGTGCAACACACAGAGTAGCAGCGGAAGCAGTTAGGTGGGCCCACAGGCCAGGAGCGTAGATGCTCTGATAGCATGTGAAAAAATGAGGAATGAAGAAGAGAGAGTTGCACTAGCAGCAGTTGGCATACATATAGGAAACCCTAATTGGGTTGTACCCCACTACAGGCTAGACAATTATAACATTCTGACACCTGCTTCTTCCAGTCTCCCAGGCCGTTAGCATTGACGGCCGCGAAGGTGAGGTGGTTTTTAAGATTCATTTAACAACCGACTTACAGCCCCAGTTCATCCACAGGCTGGTAAGAGACATCGACCCGATAGATCTGACAGCTGACCATAAGCTAAACTCCACTACACACCCCTTCCCTCCTGAGCAGGCTAAAAACCGTACTCCTTCCGAATGGTGCTGAGATTCATCTTCTCGAGAGACAGCTTCGTGGCGGAGCCGAACTTCTCCTGGTGAAGCAGATGACTCGCCGATGCAATATGATCCGAGGCCGCCAAGAAACTCTTCCCCTTCGCCTTCCCACAGGCAGACTGCGTGCAGAGCCATTCCTCCCTGTTTCCACCGGTGGAGATCAGCGCAACAGCAGGATCGCGAAGAATAGGGAGGACCAGGGGGGACGCGAGAAGAGAAGCAGCTGCGAGAAGCCACGCAAGCGTCAGTAAAAGCAAGAAGGTGAGACAAAGCGACCGTAGTATAGCGGAGAGCTCTGTTACCGTTAAGACGATGCACCCTGCCCAAAGACAGATTCCATTTACCAACATTATTCTGTCTCTCAGTGACAAACACATCATGATACTTATCATGATGATGTCCCCCGCAGAGAGAACAGGATAAGGCCGGGTAATGGATCAGCAGCTTCTTCCCCCGTTCCAGCGGATTGCCGATGACCTGCTTCCAGTTGAGCTGACCATCATTGTGACTGTAGACCAGGCCCTTGATGACATCCGTGTCAGCTCCCGTAACAGGATGCAGAACCCGATGGAAACAGCTGCCAGCGCGGAAGATCGGTTGCTGTTTCCCTTTCAGATTGTACTTCGCCAGACACTCCTTCAACAGATCCGGTGAGATGTTAGCAGAGATTGTCAGAATGTTATAGCTCTTAACTACTCTCTCAACAGAGATGCCTTTAAAAACCACCTCAATAGCATGCGGATTCAGGGACTTCTCTTTCGCATAACCAGCATCCTCTGTGTGTTGCCAAAAAAGCTTGAACTCAGTCCCATTGGGCTTATGATAAATCACCTCCTTCTCGCGCACCCCCAAAGCATCACTTTCCAGCAGGAAGGAGAGCTGAAGATGTCAGAATCCCAACCACTAGACCATTGGGATAAAAGGGCTTGTTAAGTAGCGGGTCAGTGCGCCCATAACCCCCCAGGCCAACGTGCCTGTAACCCTTCCCTAGGATCAATCGGGGATCTCCAGTGGACCTCTGACAGAAGACGACAGAACCTGGTCTTGGCCACATACGACGGCAAGAGCTCCTGGAACTTCACGGAAGAAGAAGCACCAGCCGATAGCGACGAAGCCCAGACACGCTTAAGCAGCATCTTAACATAGGAAATGACCGAAGCCATCTCCTGCGACAAAGCAAACGGTATGAGCAGAAGAGCCGTGAAACGCAGATGCGCGGAAACAACTTGTTGGAAATCGAAGTCAAGTTCGTCGTCAGAGTCAGAGTCCGTCGTTAGTGCCTCATTGTTGTCCGCAGTGGAGGCCGTGGCCACTGACGGGATCTGAAGCTTGTCAGCAACAGGAAGACCAGAACCACCAGCAGCAGCACCATTAACCGCATTGTCAGAAACACCCCCTGTTGCCGCTGCAGGCGAATCAGGAGCATCAGGGATCCCCCCCTGAGCATCGACGGGCTTCACACGCTTAGGAGGCATGGTGAGGCGATGATGAACTGGAGACGAAGATAAACCAGCGAAAGAAGCTGGCCAACAGTTGAACGACTGAAGTCTGAGCCTAAGAAGCCATGTCGGCCTTGTTAAGTAGAAGTCTTGCAAGTGATGAAGTTCCTGATAATATGAAACCGAGGGAGACCCCCGATAGCTTCCTCGAGGCAGGATTAACCTTGAAAGTAGATCGCGATAACCCCTGTGAAATAAGAAGCTCCCAAAGAGCCGCGTGTGACCCTGAAGCAAGGGAACCTTGAACTTCGTAAACTGACATGAAACCGTGTACACTTTCGAAGCAGATACAATGTCCGCCTGATGGACACAAGAAGTATATAGATCGCTTCGTCTTGTTGTAAGGAACACGGAACTGTCATTGTTGAAGTCAACTGACAATCTGGCTTCACGAACACACGGGTCAAAGTCCATGACAAAATCCATGGCGGCCTTGGCAGATCTATGACCTTTTTTCGCCTGATCGCTGCTAGTGGGGTGAAGTGAAGGAGAGAGCTCACTGTGAGAGGAGGGCTTTGTATCATCTACACAGCAATTCGGCTTTGAGCATTCTGATAGTCGTTCTCAAACGCGTCACGTGAATGATATACGTCTCTGTCCCGAAAGTGGTGAAGCTTTAAGCGCGTACGGTTTTGAACTTGGGCGCGAACAGCCGAACCGCGTGTGACAGAGATGCCCGACAGTGGTGGTGATGGATATTGGATTTCTGGAAGAAATTCCCAACAAACTACTTGCCCTTGCAGGGCAGATTGAAGGGAGTCATCGCGAGCCAATTAGTTCATTCTTCACCAGCTAATTATGTGTGTTCCTCGTTTAAAATGGGTTATATTTACTGCTTTTCACTATGTTTTTCTTGCTGTAATTTGGATGGGACAATAGCCCTTACGTTCACCAGCGGGAACACCAGCCTAGGGAGGCCAAGCCCACCCCGTCTGCAAGATGAAGTTCTGGATTCTGTGGTCTGGACGAGTTTCTCTCAAGTCTCGCTGGACTGAATGGATTATAGCACTGACAATCCAACCTCCTCGTGCTTGTAATTCAGTCACTTGACTTCAGTTGGTAGTCTACCAGAAGTAGCTTAGGTGATAGGAGTTCTCAGACCTTCAGTGAATGACTTTGTCAGGCCTTGACATATGGTTTTTGGCCTAGTGCGAGGAGGGTTTCAGCTTTACCTAGCTTTGGAATTTGACGTTCAGGAGAAGGCGCTGAGTACGGAACTATCTGTCGAGTAGGACGCGGATATTCCATAGTCAAGGCGCTGTACTTACCTTATACGCTATATGCGAAACTTCTAGCTTCCCGCCAGCTATTTCCTTCTCTCGAGGAAGCAAACTCTGTTTCTAGGCCCTTCAACTTCTTCTAGCAACTGACATATCCACTAGAACGTTTCTCGCCTTCTTAATCTGCAACCGGCTTCCGCTTACTTATCCTTAGCATATTACGTCTCCAACGCTTAGCCAATGGCTGAAGCGATTTCCGTAGCGATTCGTTTTAGGCCTCTAAGCGACGTCGAACGATCCGATGGCACCCCGTGGTCCGTCCAAGGGAACAAGATTCAGTTGGCCGATAACAGAGGGAACGTCGCTGCGGAATACGCTTTCGGTGGGTTGCTCGTCAGTCCAACGTCTTTCAGAACATGCATGATCAGGGAGCTCTCCTGTTCTCTACCTGCCTTTCATGACCTGCACGAGCTTTTTCAGTATTTCTGTGAAGAAGTTATTCACTTTTTTTGTAGCACCTGAATTAAAGTCCTGATCGGATCCATCTGAGCTGTTACAGATCACGTGTTCGATGGAAGCGCGACGTCGGAAGACGTCTTTCAGAGCCGAGCGTGCGAAATCGCTAAAGCCGTTGTCGATGGCTTCAATGGTTAGTGACGAAACAACCTAGCAAGAGTGATGTTAGCCTGTAGCTTCAATGTCTGATTTTCTGGCCTTCAGAGTGATCAAAGTCTGTCTGACGAATCCTCACGACCTCTGATTCGACGGTTCTTTCCTGATAGCGAGTTTTGACTTCTTCTTTTTGGACTCGCCAGGGACTATTTTCGCCTACGGTCAAACGAGCAGCGGCAAGACGTTCACCATGAGAGGCGTGCCTGCGTGCGAAGGCGTCATCCCGCTCTCCGTCCGTCAGGTCTTCGACACCATCTCGCAGGTACCAACGTTCGATCTCTACTCCTAGTACTAACTTTGAAATATACGTCAAAGAGATATCATTGTCCTGTACCACTCTCAAAACTCTCCCAGCCTGTCTTTTCATCTGGCAGACAATGAACCGGGAGTTTCTCCTTCGAGTTTCGTACCTCGAGATTTACAACGAGGAGATCAACGACCTGCTGGCTCCCGACAACCGGAGGCTTCAGATTCACGAGAGCTCGGAGGTGCGAGGCGGCTTGTGAGATTGCGAGGAAGCTTGAAATTGCGAGGCGTCGAAGTGGCAATCAGCGCTAAGGCGTTTTGCATACTACAGCGAGCGTGAAGATGGCTTGTTGTCGTGAATATGCCCTGCTTATTACGAGCTTTTGCCTTGTCTGAGACGCTATCCGTTATATTGGAACGTGCTCCGCTCATATTGTATCCTGCTACGCCTCGTTCCGCCGGTGCATGCAGAGAGGCGTCTTTGTGGCTGGGCTGCACGAGGAGATCGTCATGTGCCCGGACCAAGTGCTTCAGCTGCTCAGCGTTGGCGAAAGTACGATTTTCCTTCAAACCTAACCCCATCGTTGCTTTTCTTCGTTCGGGTTGAAGAATGACTTTGAGTCGGCTCAAGGGTCTTTATGAGGAGTTCGCCGTGTGTCCGGACCAAGTGCTGCCTGTGCGTGTGCCTGTGCGTTTGGCTGAGCGTGTGCCCGTGCGTGTGCATGTGCGTGTGCCACGTGCAGCGAATCGGTCCATTGGAGAGACGAAGATGAACGAGAAGAGTAGCCGCTCCCACGCCATCTTCCGTATGGTACGTTGCACACTCATCCCGCCGTGACCATCAGGAACTCAATCTTGGCACCCCTGGGACACTGAATCCGTGATTTTGTTGCTCTTGTCCTGACCTGTAAAAACACCTGATGTCTTGCTCGACTGTTATCGTCACTGCGAGTTGATTCGCCCATCTTGAATTGATCTCTGAGTTCGCCCATCCGGTATGCCTGTGTTCCCTTGTGCGTGCTGCTCGTATGCAGGTGCTCGAAAGCAGGGAGATCCCAGAGGAGGGGGCTACAGAGGCTGAAAGTCCTGTTCTCGTCTCCAGTCTGGTGAGCGCCACTCGAGGGGTGGTGAGCGCCACTCGAGGGGTGGTGAGCGCCACTCGAGGGGTGGTGAGCGCCACTCGAGGGGTGGTGAGCGCCACTCAAGTCTGATGTGCTGTCACCAACGGAGCTCAATGTTCGTGGGCGCATGGCTCTTAACCGAAATGGGAAAGAAACACCAAGAAAGGAAGTGAACATTTGTTCCGGGAGTCACGGCCGACCGTTTACCCCGTACGGGCCCCCTTCTTTCTCTGTTTATACAAATTTCCTCTCTTACGCATTCGCCTCTCTTGTTCCCCTCCTCGCCACCCCCTCCACCTCAGAACCTGGTTGACCTTGCCGGGTCAGAAAGGGTGGCGAAGACGGGTGCGGAAGGGTCGCGGCTGAAGGAAGGCGCGCACATCAACAAGAGCCTGATGACTCTGGGAACGGTGATCAACAAGCTCAGCGAAGGCGCGGATAGGAACGGGTGAGTGGGTTTGCCTGTTATTGAGGTGCCTTGAAAGGGATTGAACGGGACGGGACCTGATGGGTCAGGGCTGAAGGAGGGAGGGCACATTAACAAGAGCCTGATGACGCTGGGGACGGTGATCAACAAGCTGAGCGAAGGCGCAGATAGGAACGGGTGAGTTGTGAGAGATACAGGGATGTTAGGCCCCATACGTAGTATCGACGCAGCAGACCACAACATGCAGAAGAAGGAAGGGAGGGCACATCAACAAGAGCCGGTTGAGGCCACGGTGGTCAACAAGCTGAGTGAAGGCGCGGATAGGAACGGGTGAGTGGAATGCGAGAGATGCCGATCCTATGTAGTTAATGACTTTTTCTACTGTTCTAGCTTTTGTTCTAACTGGTGCGTTGTATGTATTGGACCTTTTTGTGTTATCCGTTGCAGGGCGCACATCCCGTACAGAGACAGCAAGCTGACGCGCATCCTACAGCCAGCGCTGGGTGGCAACACCAAGACGGCCATCATCTGCTGCGCCACCCCCGCTCTGGTAACACACCCGAATTTCCTTCGCCTTGCTGGCGTGTTTTGCTGAATAGCGAACCGAATGGCCTCACCACAACCGCTGCGATCGGGTTGTCGATCCACCTTCCGTCGTGACCCGTGACAAATGTGGCCTGTTTAACTGTCTTGTTGTTCCCCTTCGTCCGTTACAGAGGCATGAGGACGAGACGCATGGCACTCTCCGATTCGCCCTCAGAGCGAAGTGCATCACCAATTGCGCCAAAGTTAACGAGGTAATTCTACTCTCGACTCAACGTTACCCCATTGCTCTCCTATGCTGGAAATGTTTTGCTGAGCCCAGCAGCTGGTAACAAGCTGGTGTCATGGTTGGTGTGTCCTGTCCTTGAGCTGTGCTGCCCATCGCTCCCCCTGTTTGCTTTGTTGCTCATGTGGCTGCTCCATCACGTGCCTTGTTTGCCGTGCACCACAGATCATCACCAACAACGTGCTCCTTAAGAGGCAGGCAAAGGAGATTGAGGACCTGCGGCGCAAGCTGGAAGCATCCCACTCGCCTGAGATGGAGCAGGAAATCATGAAGCTGCGCAACGCCATGCTCAAGGTCAGTCAGTCAATCAGTCAGTCAGTCAGTCAGTCATTCAGTCACGGTGCATGAATGTCAGGCGCTTTAGCCCCCTTGTGGGAAGCATTGGAACAAGCTGGAGGCGTCCCACTCGCCCGAGATAAAGGTGACCATTGACTGTAAATTCTGTCCCGTGTATCCTGCTCATTCTTCCTCTGTATCTTGCCCATAGAAGTGGTGTTATCACTGCAGCTGCAGGAGGAAAAGAGTCGGGACAAACACTGTTTACCCTATACTCTGCCTCTGTAACTTGCCCTTTTCTGTCCCTGTTCTTCGCATCTCGCTCAGATGGATCCGTGAAGGAGGCGATAGCGCTGCAGCTGCAGGAGGAAAAGCGTGTAGTCTGAGCACGCACTATTGAGCCCATCCGTCACTCTATCTTGCTCCTTTTCGTCGCTGCTTGCCCCTCTATCTTGGCCTTTCCTGTCTCTGATTGTCTTTGCATCTGGCTCAGATGGAGTCGGAGAAGGAGGTGATAGCGCTGCAGCTGCAGGAGGAGCGGGCGGCGCACTCACAGAAGGAGCAGCGCATCAAGGAGCAGGAGAGGAAGATTGAGAACCTCAGCACGCTCGTTATCAAGGCGGCTGCAGGGGACAGGCAGAACGACAGGCGGCCCAAAAAGGTGACAGGCGTTTGCTGGGAGCTCTTGGAGTGGGGCTTCTTGAGGGCTCCTGAGGGCCAAAATAGATGTGGGGCTGGGGCCAGGTTAGCCATGCAGGTGGGTTGGGTGGAGCGGTGGGTGAAGGGATGGTCAGGAAGGGGACAGGAGAAGGGAGAGCAGGACTGGACAGAGGGATGGTTTCTGATGTTGCAATGAGCAGCCTTGGAGAACCTGGCTGAAATGCATTGTCAACAGTCTACACTCTTACAAGTTAGATGTTCTTGAGCTGGATTTGCTTCACCTGGGTGTTGTGGTGGGTGGGCGCCTTGCAGGGAAATCGCAGGGAGTCGTGGTGTCCCAACGCACGAGTGGAGAGCAGCCCAGCCGGAATCAAGGTGAGCAACAGCTATTTTTGTATCTGCCACTGCCTCACTCCTCGCACGTGGCATCGCTGCCATATGAGTGCATCAGATGTCCTTGAGTGTGGCATGGTTGTGCCGTCCCATCTGTTCCACTTCTCTTTTGATGCATGCAGTGATAGGTTACTATAGTATGTCTTGCTTCTCTCCTGTGCAGTCGCTGGCACCTCTTAAACGCCTTGCTTCACTGCTCCCCACTGGCGTGGCGTGTTCCTCTGCAGGAGAACCAGCCTGGGGGAATCAAGCGCCTGGCATTCATGCGCCGTGCCATGGCCTTCAAAGAAGATGATGAGGAAGAGGAGGACGAGAAGGAAGAGAAAGATGAGAAGGATGAGAAGCCAGTTAAGGTTCAGGAGGTGAATGGGGCTGCGAGGAAGAGGAGGATCAGCAGCGTGCAGAAGCTGGCAGCTCTGTGGGAGACGAGTGGGCCCAAGGAGGTGAAGAACGAGGAGGAGGAATCTGAAGGGTTTCAGGACGGCCAGGTGTTTCAAAACGAAGGGCGGTTTGGGTCTGGGGTCGCCCAGGATGAGAGTGCCCGTGATGGTTCAAAGAAGAGGCGGGCTGCGCCGTTCTTTGGAGCTAAGGAGGAGAACTCTTCTGAGGTGTCTTCGCCTGTTGCAAAGAAAGTGAGTTGATTATGATGTGACATCCTTGTTTTCCCTTGTTTCTCTGCAACATGCAGGTTTTGTGACGTTAATTTAACCCCTCCTTCTCATACAATCCTTTCTCCTCCTTTCTTTCCTCCTCGTTGCCAATGCAGCCTCTGCGTGGTGTGACCATCAGCAGCACCCTGTCAGCTCAATGGAACGAAGGGCATGCGAAGCAGGTATGCGCGCCCACACACACCACCTCTTTCCCCTCGCCGCCCACTTCCCCAGCTAGCATAGAAGTTCGCTCTTAAAAAGCATCTTATTTGTAAGCACTTCAGAAATAGACCCTTCCCTGCCCTACTTTCCTTTTCCGCCCTCTTCCCCCCAGCTAGCAGAGAAGGACGCGCTTATAGCGCAGCTGCAAGCACAGGTAGCCGCCATGCAGGCCAGGGAAGGCGGGGGAGGAGGAGACACAGGAATAAGCGCAGAAGGAGGAGGAGGAGCAGCGGTGATGGTCGCAGGCAGTGGTGCAGAGACGAGGACGGAGGCGGGAGAGGGAGGGGAGGAGAAGGATCAGGAGGAGTTGGCTGCAGGGTCGGGCCAGGAGAGGCGGTCAAAGAGCATGGGCACCCCCGCTATGCTGGCGCACGGGCTTCAGGCTAAGGTGGCGGCTCTGGAGATGGAGAAGGCGTGCATGCAGAGGGAGCTGGACTATGTGACACAGCAGGCCAAGGCACAGGCGCAGGAACAGGTGGAGGAGCAAGCAAGCTGCATGCAGAAGCAACAGCAGGTGGGGAACTTCAGGCTCCTCATTTTCGCCTTTGCTTATTCCCAATAGACTGCACTTTCCTGCTAACCTTTAGTGTGTTGTATTGCCCCCTCCCCACTAACCTTTCGACGTTTTTCCCATCACTGACGTCAGCGTTTTTCTTTCCCTTTTTCTTTTCCTGCGTGCCTCTGACGCCATGATTACAGCTCCAGGAAGAGCTCAAGGATTGCAAACGGCAGCTAGAGGAGGCACAGGCAGCTGCCAAGGCAGACACTCCCCACTGCGACAACTGCAGCGCACTGAAAGAAGCTCTGGAATCAGCCAATTCCCAGTTATACGAGACAGAGCATTTGCTACAGGAAGCCACCGCCGAAGCAGCTCAAGCTAGATCCGGGCCAGCAGGAGCAGCGGGCCAGCTGCTGGAGAAGCAGAGGGAGCTGGAGGCGGCTGTGTGGGAGGCGTCTCAGTTGAAACGGCGAGTAGAGGAGCTAGAAGCGAATGTGATTGCAGTGGAAGGGGTGCTGTTGGAGGTGAGCGGGGAGAAGGACGGCTTGGAGGAGGAGGTTGGACGGCTGAAAGCACTGCTGGCGGAAAGAGTGGGGCCAGGCGGGGATGACGCGGCTGGGAAGGAATGTGATGTGAGGGGAGTGGAGGAGATGGAGAGGTTGAAGGAAGTGGTGGAGCAGAGGGAGAGGGAGCTGACGTCCCTCCATGACGCTGTGAGGAGGCTACAGGCAGATGTTGCTCAGGCTCTTGGGGGCCCTGCCCCTGCCCCTGCCCTTGACACAGTGAACCACCGTAGCAGCAGTATGGAGCCTGGTGCAGGTGCTGGGAGGGCAGTGATGGCGGAGATGAGAGACCTGTGCGCGGTTGTTGGGCGGTTAATCTCGGCCCTAAATGCTGCCAGGAGTGAGACAGAGGATTTGAGTCTGCAGCTGAGGCAGGCGGGGGAGAGGGAGGTGGAGAGTGAGAGGAAGCGGGCAGAGGCTACCGCTGCAGCAGCAGAGAGCGCCAGGCAGCTGGCTCAAGCTCAGTCGCAGAGGAAGGGAGGAGAGGCGGAGGCGGCTGTGGTAACCAGGCTGCAAGCGGAGTTGGAAGAAGCAGGGAGGGGGTTAGAAAGGGCGGTGGCTGCTCGGGATACGGTGGAGCTTAACCTGTTGACTGCGAGGCGAGAGGCAGATGCGAGGGCTGCGGAGAGTGCGAGGCAGATCGGGGTGTTAGAGGAGAAGATAAGGGTGTTGGAAGGGGAGGTTGAGCGGGAGAGGGAGGAGAGGAGGACGTGGGAGGAGAGGGCGGAGGAGAGAGAGGGAGAGGTGCGGAGAGCGGCAGGGGAGAAGAGGGAGGCGGAGGAGAGGCTGGAGGGAGTGAGAAGGGAGGTGGAGGAGATGAGTGCGAGGGTGGGGGAGAAGGAGAGGGAGCTGGCTGCTGTGCAGGAGGAGCTGAAGCTGGTGCTGAAAGAGAAGGTGAGTGCGGCTGCATCAGAAAAGGCCTCAGAATAGGAACCCTCATCCCCCCTCTCTCGGTTCTCTGTTTCCACTCAGCTCTCCCCACTTTCCCTTCTGCTGTTCTCACCCCCCGTGCTTCAATTTTCCCCGTTTCGTTTCCCATGCTACCCCTCCACTGCTTTCCCTGTGCGCGCCATCCCTTCGGTACTTCCAGGACTCAGCATGCCAGAGGGCGGACCAAGTGGCAGCAGATCTGGAAGCAGCAAGGGCCTCAGCAACCGAGGCTCAGCTGCAGCTCGAGGTGTGTGCATGCTAGTCGTTGTCATGACTGATTACTCACCCTGACCAACCCCACCCTCTCATAGCACCTTTTCCGCCCCCTTTCCCTTCCCTTTACCTTTACCCTTCCTATTCGCTTTCCCTTTCAGCTTCCCTTTCCCCTTCCCCTTTTCCGTCCCCTTCCCCTTCCCCTTCCCTTTCCCTTTCTCCACGTTGATCCCCTCCCTTTTGTGCCCCTTCTTCTGCCATCTCCCTCCAGGTATGCAAACAGCAGCACGCAGAGGAGCTGGCTGAGGCTCGCAAGGAGCTACTCGCAACCAAGAAGGAGATGAGCTCCCTCAAGGGCAAGCCAGGAGCAGCCGAGCGCGAGCGGGACCAGCTGAGAAAAGAAGCAGAGAAGCGGAAAACCAAGATGCTGGACCTAGAGGCGAAGGTGAAGGCGGTTCAGGCAGAGAAACTGAATCTGCAGGTGGATAAGGCGAACCTAGAGCGCGAGGTGAAGAGCCTGCGGAACCAGAGCAACCAGCTGGCGCGGGATCTGAGCAAGCGGGAGCAGGTGGAGGATAAGCGGCGCGAGGTGCAGGCGAAGGCTGTGCAGGCGGACAGGCAGCTGGCGGCGATGGCGGCGGAAATTGAGGAGAAAGACAGGGCAATCGTGGACCTGCAGGTCAGCGGACAAAGGGGGATTTGTGTGAGCTCTCGAGAGTGTGGCATGTTATTAGGAGCGTTCTTGATTACCGGGCAGAGCAGGTGAAGTTGTGGTTGGATTGAGAAGGAAGGATCAGAGTGAGCAGGAGCAGGTGGGGAATTGGGTTGATGTTTCCCATTCACCACAACCCACTCCGCTTTCGTTTCGTCTCCTCCCGCTTCACCTCCCTGCCACCTTCATCCTCTCGTCCCCTCTGCCTCCCCTCTCCATTCCCTCTCCCGCCTTCTCCCTTCTACCTCCTATCCCTCCCCTCTCCCCCCTTGCAGGAAGCACTCGAAGGTGCAGAGGGTGAGAGGGACGAGCTGAGGCTGAGGGTGGCGGCAGCGGCGGAGGAGAGCGAGCAGCTGCAGGCAGAGGTGGATGCGGGGCAGGCGGACCTGCAGGAGGTGCTGGCGGACTTTGAGACGGCCACCACGCAGATCAAGGCCCTGCAGGAGATTCGCCAGGAGCTGGTACGTGCATATGGGGGCCGATGGTGTGCGGTCACATGCTAAGTCTGATGATGTTACCAGACATCTCGAAATATATCTGCAGGAGTGTTGGAGGACTTTGTGAATCAAGTGAACATGTTTTTGTGCCCGCATGTCACGGGCTGCAGAAGGTCCAGCAGGAACCAGTGTCGCGGTCAACTGTACTAACCGTCTCCTTCCTTGACTGTGCGCAGACGGAGCAGGTGGAGGAACTGGAGAGGGGCAAGGCGGAGGCAGAGGCAGCTGGGAAGGAGGCAGAGGGGAAGATTGTGGCGCTGCAGGCGAGGATTCAGCAGGCAGAGGAGGAGAAGCGACAGCTGGAGGCAGACATTGCTGCTGCAAGAAAGGAGCACTCCGAGGTGGGTGAATTGGCTCAGGCTGACTGAAGGGAATTTGAGTTTTGGGAGGTCTCAAAACTCGCTGCAGGCGAGGATTCAGAAGGCAGAATAGGAGAAGCGGCAACTGGAGGCAGACATTGCTGCTGCGAGGAAGGAGCACTCTCAGGTGGGTGAATGCGCTTGAGCTGGCTTGATGATGATGATGATGCTCCTACTGCTAATGCTGATGCTGCTTTGTCTCCCGCAACCCTGTTGGTCCCTGTTCCATGTCCCTGCTCCCTATTCCCTGCTCCCTGTTACCTGATCCCCTGATCCTGTCCCCTGCCTCTGTGACGGCAGCTAGCCGCACAGCACAAGGAGGCAGTGCAGGAGCTGGAGAAGGAGAAGGCGAGAGTGGCCAATCTGGAGGGCGATCTCAGAGCGGAGAGAGCCAAGAGCGAGCGCCTTGGAAAGCAGGTAAGAATGGAGATGTGTTAGCAGACTTCGCTGAAAAGCTCATTCAAACCAGCAAGGAGATGAAGGCAGCATGGATGTCGGTGTTGTTTCTTTCTCTTGACCTTTGATGTATATCTTTTCGCTTAGCTCCCCTTCTTCCTCTCTCTAAATTCTCAGGTGGACGAGGTGTTGGCGATGGAGAGCAAGATTGACGCAACGAATGAGAGGATTGTGGGGCTGCAGAGGCAGGTGCATAGCTTTGTTTCCCCTCCCCTACCCCCCCACTCTTCCCCCTTTCAATCTTCCCCCATTCGCAGGTGGACAAGGTGGTGGCGATGGAGAGCAAGGTGAACGCGGCAAATGAGAGGATAGCAGGGCTGCAGAGGCAGGTGCATAGCATTCTTTCCCTCCCTCACCCAACCCCCCCCTCCTCTCTCGTTCCCTCATAGCCCACAGGCGGACGAGGTGGTGGCGATGGAGAGCAAGCTGAACGCAGCGGGAGAGACCATAGCAAGGCTGAAGAGGCATTTTCATAGCTTTCTTTCCCTCCCTCAAACCCCCCATCCTCCCCCCTTCTCAACCCTTCCCCATCCACAGGCGGACGAGGTGGTGGCGATGGAGAGCAAGCTGAACGCAGCGAATGAGAGGATAGCGGGGCTGCAGAGGCAGGTGCAGGAGCGGGAGGAGCAGGTGGAGCATCTCAAGCAAGAGAGAAAGGAGGCAGAGGAGGAGGCACGTGCAGAGGGGGAAGGAGCTGCCCTGGCTGTGAAGAGGGAGCTGGCGTCGCTGCAGAACAAGTACAGTGCTCAAAAGGTATGCTGGACTGGACTGATGCTGATGTGAAGGCTGGTCTTAAGAGCATGCTGGCGGTGAACTAGAGTGTTTCTCTGACGTTTCCAAGTGACTTTTTAAGTCAACTCAAATCTCTCACCGTGAGTCATTTTGCCCTATCTGACTTGTTCTTCGTATCGTATACACCCGGCATTATTTCAGCATGTCCGGTCATTCTCCTGTGATGTGATTCTGTCCTTCCTCTCCCTCGTTCTTGGTTCCACAACCCCCACAGAGTGTGTGGCGTAAGGCCTTTGCAGAGAAGAAGGAACGGGTCGAGAATCTCACGGTGAGACTCTTTGCTTTGACGTTGTGAGAAACCATGTCTGCAAACCCATTTGAGACCATCTGTGCACCTGTCCTCTGAGGTTGTTATGGGTACACTCTTGCTCACTGTTTATCCCCCTGCTGCATTCATACTGTAAGATGTTTCGTTTCCCTGCCTCTCTACCTACTTTTTCTGGACCCAGGGTCGACTGCAGCAGTCCGAGCAGCAGCGGATGGAGCTGCAGCGGCTGCTGCAGTCACTGCAGGCAGAAGCAGGGAGTGAAGGCGAGGAGGAGGAGGAGGAGGCAGGGAACAGGAGAAGGGGGAGTGGTGGTGAGTGGAGGGGGCGCAAGGAGGTGGTGGCAGTGCTGATCAGCGCGCAGGACACAAACAGGAAGCTTGTGAAGGACCTGGAGGGCGCCAGGCAGAAGGTGTGACCCTGCACTTGCTGCCAAGTCTTTCTTTTTTTGACTCTCCATGTTTTGTTAGGTGCTTTTTCTGCTGTTTGGATGGCCTGGAGAGCATACCGAGCAGCGGGTATGAGCAGAGTGCTGAAAGAAGAGTGGATGTTGTTGTGTTCAGTTCCTTCTTGGTGTTTTTGTCTCACTTCCTCTTCTCCCAACTCTACATCCTGCATTCATCATTGATTTGTTGGCAGAGGCAGAGAAACGGTGGGATGATCTTTTTGCGTGCCTCAACCTTGTTGCTTCTCCTCTCCCCCCAATCCTACACCCTGCATCCACCGTTGACCAGCTGGCAGAGGCGGAGAAGCAGCGGGATGAGCTGCTCCACAACCTTGTTTCTTCTCTTTCCCCCCCAACCTTACATCCCACATTCACAATCAACCAGCTGGCAGAGATACAGAAGCAGAGGGAGGAGCTTCAGCAACATCTCAACCTTGTCTCCTCTCCTCCCCTTTCCCCTCCCCTCCCCCCCCCGCCTCTTCATTCTCCCTTAGCTTGCAGAGGCGGTAAATCAGAGGGATGAGCTGCAGCAGGTGCTGGATTCGAAAAAGGAGACGTGGGAGGAGAGAGACGAGAAGGAGAAGCAGCAGGACTAGCTATGCCATAACCTTGTTTCTTCTCTTTTCCACCCCGCATTCACATTCAACCAGCTGGCAGAGGCGGGAAATCAGAGGGATGAGCTGCAGCAGGTGCTGGATTCGAAAGAGGAGGCGTGGGAGGAGAGGGAGGAGAAGGAGAAGCAGCGGGACGAGCTATGCCATAACCTTGTTTCTTGTGTTTTCCACCCCGCATTCACATTCAACCAGCTGGCAGAGGCGGAGAAGCAGAGGGATGAGCTGCAGCAGGTGTTGGATTTGAAGGAGGAGGCGTGGGAGGAGAGGGAGGAGAAGGAGAAGCGCCTGCAGCAGCTGGAGCTGGATGTGAAACTGTATGAAGCAAACCAGAAGGACTACCTCATGCAGATTGAGTCACTGGAGAATCAGGTAAGTGGTCAGGGGTTATGTAGGTGTATGTTTATCTGTCGGTTTCCTCCATGCGATGCTTTTTCTCATTTGCATTATTTTAAATTGTGCTCAATTGAGACGGTTTTGATCAGTTGCTGTGTTCTAAGTAAGCAGGTTTTGTTTCTTGCTCATGCAGCTTCAAGCGAAGGAGAACCAGCCAAGAGGTTCTTTGACCGGACATGGCGATAAAGTCTGTCAGATGAGCATAGCTGTGGGTAAGAATGGTGTCTCGCCATCTCCCAAGAGGGCTCGCCAACCACTAACAGATCTATACTAGGAGTCTAGGAACTTTGATTAGTCACTTGATTATATATCGCAGTGAGCATCTCAAATAGTGGTTCTTGATACCATATATGTATCTACACATAATACTATATACATGATAGAGGACTTCGCCTATGCACCTTCGATGAAACCTGATTACAATTTCAATGGAACGCGTAGAAACAGAAGGCAAATATGATGAGAGTCTAATTCTACATTTTTTTTTTGCTTATATGAATTATACACCATAACAGAAGTGTACAATGCATAAACAGTCGTAACTGTGCATGAGAGACGAGAAGTCCCGCCTCAGAGAATTTGTGAAAGTTTAAAAGGAAGAAGAGAGGAGGATTGCACTAGCAAGAATGAGGATACAAATAGCAAACCCTAGAAGGGTTGTACTCGCTATAGAGCACCCCACTACAGGCTAGAGCATAATATTCTGACACACCCCCATAGCCAAAGTGGGGTGTAATCAGCAGAGCAAGCAAAGCAGTACAAGCTCAGGGTGGATCACAATGTCACCACACATTCTGAGCACAAGTTCAAGAAGCAATAGTTTAAAGTTCACAATTATGAGCAAAGCTAGTGGTAGTCACAACGGGCAAGTGAGGAGGAGGAAAGAGACTATGAGAGGAGAGGAGGTAGTGGGCGGCAGCTGAAGCTGCTGGCACACGGCGCAACTGGAGCAACTGGCACACGGGCAACTGGAGCAACTGGCACACTGGCAACTGGAGCAACTGGCACACGGGCTACTGGAGTAACTGGCTCCGCGGCTAAAAGTAGCGGCAGACGAGCAACGGACTCACGGGCGACTGGAGCAACGGGCTCACGGGCGACTGGCGCAACGGGCTCACGGGCGACTGGCGCAACGGTCTCACGGGCGACTGGAGCTGCTGGCTTCACGGCGGCCACCCCCTTCAACCTCCCCAAACTATCCCACTCCCCCTGACACACACCCGCTGCTACACCGCTAGCTCCACTCCCCCTTCACCCCCCCTTAGTACCACTCCAACGGCTCCAACAAGTCCACCCCCCCTCAGCGGCAGCTGCAGCACAGGGAGATGGAGGAGGAGGAGGAGCAGGGAACGGCACACAGTGGCTTCACCCCCATACCCCTCACCCCCAAACCCTAATTCAGGAGAACGGGCTGTAGGAGGGGTGGGGCGCCAGTAGAAGCACGGGGGACAGCGGGGAGGGCAGGGGCAGCGAGGAAAGGGCCGCCCACGGGCCTGGCACAGCCGCCCGAACCGCGCGCAGGCGGCCCGAGCCGCGCGCGGGCCTGGCGCAGCCCGTACGGGCCGCGCGCGGGCCTGGCGCAGCCCGTACGGGCCGCGCGCTGGCCTGGCGCAGCCCGTACGGGCCGCGTCCGGGCCTGGCGCAGCCCTTACGGGCCGCGCGCAGCCTGTACGGGCCGCGCGCAGGCCACGACGGGCGACGGGGGGCGACGCGCGGGTCCCCGTCGCCCGTCGCAGCGCCTCCCGAGGGCGACGCGCCGAGTGACGGGGCAGAAGCCCGCCGCGCGCCTCGGGGCGCACAGCGGGCAGAGAACCGCCGCGCGCCACGGGGCGCACGGCGGGCAGAAAACCGCCGCGCGCCTCGGGGCGCACGGCGGGAAGAAAAACTGCCGCACGCCACGGGGCGTGCGGCACAGAGGGTAGCAGTGGAAGTTGCAGCGGAAGCAACGAGGTGGTGAGCCCACCCACAGGATCGATCCAAGGGGATCGACCTGCTCTGATAGCATGTGAGAGTTTAAAAGGAAGAAGAGAGGAGGATTGCACTAGCAAGAATGAGGATACAAATAGCAAACCCTAGAAGGGTTGTACTCGCTATAGAGCACCCCACTACAGGCTAGAGCATAATATTCTGACAGAATTCGATCCTCAGACATGGATCCGGGGCCTGCGTGGTTTGCCCCAAACTGCCGCGAAACTGTTAGACCACTTCCAGCTTTTGCCATCCACCACTCTGATACGGCTCAGAAGAACACGTTCCTGCTCCGTCATTTTCTGCCACCTGGCGCACTTCACTCTCCCACACTGCCGCATCCTCGCCACCGAGGCACGCGCATAAACGTTCACATGCATGCGGAGAGCTGACTCAATCTTCCGAAGAACTCTCCGCGTGCGGAACTCGCAGCCTCTGAATGCCCCCTCGCACCGTTCCGCCCACAGCTGATGGAGGCCAATCGCTACCAACGAAGCCTCTGGAAATGCTGACACGGAGCCCGCCTTGCCAAACAGCCAATCACCGAGTGTGTCCCCTTTCCTGGCCGGGTTGATCATCCGTAAAGCTTTTTTTTTAATCGCCGAAACCACCCCTTGAATTTTCGGACAATCCAAGAGGCAATGTTCCAGAGTCTCAAAAGCGCCGCAGTGGGGACAGACCGGTTTGCTGCTGAGAAATTCTAATCTCTCCCCGACTTGCAGATTGAGGCAGTGAATGCGCAGCAACACATCTCTCGGACGGCTTGGGGTAACAAGTGATTCACGAATCTGTACCACCCGCTTCCAATCAATGTTGCCACCCCATCGGCTCTCCCACTTCTCCCGCCTAGACACTCCGTTGTTGCCATGCCTCCAGTGCTTCCTGAGCGACCGTAGCGGAACTGCTTCCCCCTCCGCCAACAGTTTCAATTGAAGCTGCAGAGGACCTTTCCTTCCCACATCAAACTCCTCCGCAAACCCCACGTTCCGAAGCTCGGCTGAGAGGAGCTGCTTCCTCCATGATTCTGGCACTGCTGCGAATGCTTTGAGCGCTAGGTTAGCTGTGTCCTTCCCCCGCAGCTCTCTCTCCAGGGTTTCTAGGCTCTTCAGCACTCCACATCCTTCCGCGTTTCTCCCTATCAGGTCCCCAAGTCTGACACCAAGAAGCTGCTTCGCTGCTTTTTGCCCCCCCACCGGCGTGGTGCCCTTCAGGAGGATGTGCCTGTTAAACGAAATCCTCTCCAACATCAGCTCCTTAGTCTCCCGTTTTTCCGTAGTCTCCGCAAGCGGGGAGCGCATAAAATTCGCACACGCCAATTTCCAGCGCTGGCTTTTCCCCTCCCATGATTTCAGAATTCTTTCATGCGCCATGAACGTCTCCAGCCCCCGTGGTAGATCTGCTGCCCGACGCATCAACTCCCGCTTCAGCTGATCCGTTTCCGTAAGTACCAGCTCTATCCTCCTGGCGGTCAGGCAGGTAAGCATTGTTTCCGGGTTTTTCGCCCCCACCCCTCCTTCCAGTACCGGGGTGAACAACAGCTCCTTGCTCCAGAGGCGGAAACATTTTTCTGTCGTGACCTTGTTTGCTGACATAAAGTTGTGTGTCATTTTGGTGATCACGCTCCAGGTTTGCGCAGGCGGCGGATAAACCTGAGCCTGAGACCACGCAATCGGCAGGATGTACCCGTCCATCACCGCCGTTCGAGCCTTAATCGGGAGGTATTGCGGTTGCCACAATGCCATCTTCCCAGCAATTTTCTGCAGCGCCTTATCCCACGTCGGCTGACAGCTCCCGCTCGGCGTGACCCATACCCCAAGGAGCCTCTCCGCTTCATCCGCGCCCGCCCATCGAAAACCGTTTGAGCGCCAGGCCGTCTTCCTCAGGTTAGCTCCCAACGGCAACACCACCGATTTCTCCTTGTTCGTCTCCAGGCCAGAGATTTTGTTAAAAGCTTCCAACACCTCCTCAGCCCTACCAATCTGTTGTTTCCCTTGCAGCAGGAGGGTCGTATCGTCAGCATAGCCAATGTACGCCAATCGTTGGTCGACGCAGCTGGTAAGGGAGATCCCCAATTTCCTCTTCACCACCTTCTGCGCCAAAGGCTCAACCGCGCACAGAAAGAGGTAAGGCGCTAAGGGACATCCTTGCCTCACCCCTGAGACTACTTCCACTGCCTCCCCTAGCCAGCCATTAATCAGCAAGTTTGTCCGCGTGTTCGTGTGCAGGCCCTTCACCCAACCAATGTAACGAGCCGGGAAGCCCATTTTCTCCATCACCTCGAAGATGTAGTCCCGGGAAACCGAATCAAACGCCTTCTTGAAGTCGACTAGCAACATGAACCAGTCTTCACTCCCGTTCTTAGCTGCATCAATGACATCCGCAACCAGCCCCATCGCATCAGACATTCTCCTCCCCGGGATGAAGCCGTACTGCTCCTGCGAGATTACCCTGTGCAGTACCTTCTTAATTCTGCTTGCCAGAACCCGCGCCAGCACCTTATAGCTCATGTTAAGCAGCGTGATGGGACGGTAATTCTCCAACTGCTCCTTTTCTCCCTTTTTATGCTGGAGAATCGTAACCGCGTCCTTGACACTGGCTGGGAGTCTCGGACCAACGCCATGACATGCTTCCCGAGCACATCCCAATGCTGCTCAAACACCTCCTTCGGTAATCCATCCTTCCTTGGTGTTTTGTTGCAAGCCATCTCCTTCAGCGCTTGTCTGACCTCCTCTTCCGTCCAATCTTCTTGCAGGCTTTCCGCGTCAGAGTAAAAAAGCTTCTTCCCCGCCGCTGGGTTCCAGTCCAAAGCTGCCGTTCGCTTATCTTCCCCCAACAGATCACGGAAGAAATCCGATGCTGCTTTCAGGATGTGTTTTGGCTCCGACACCACTCCACCCGTCACTGCCACCTCGGATATCAGCGTCCTGGACTTCCGTGTTTTAATTCTCGCTGACAGGTGCGGTGAGGGGACCTCTCCTGACAGCGCCGCCTCCATTCCAGCCATGGTATGCATCCTGTCCCGCCGACACGCGAAGTATTCTTTAAGCTGCTGCTCTTTCTTCCTCAGCAACTCTTTCAGCACTTGGTCTTTCGGATTCTGCATAAATTCTTGCCGCAAGGCAGCCACTGCCTTGGTGAGATGAGTAATGGTCGCTCTGATCCGTTTGCTTTCCTCCTTTGCATATGTCCGTAAACTGGCGTTCAGGCGGGAGATGAGGGTTGCGAAGCTCCCGTCATTTCGCATGACAGACCGATCAACCTCCTCTATCCTTTTCTTAGCTCCCGGCCTGCACAGCAGTGAAGGGTGAAAACGCCAAAGCCCCGGCCCCAACTGCAACTGCGACTTGAGTTTGAATGCTACACGGATGGCGAACCCATGGTCAGAGACTGGTTCATCCGACGAGACATGCGATGCTGACACCAGGCGTGGGAGCAGAGACTGAGAGACCAATGCTCGATCAATCCTTGAGCTCTCCTGGTGCGCCTGAGAAAAAAAGGTAAACTCCCGTTCAGATGGATGAAGTGAGCGGAAGGCGTCTGAGATGGCAAAGGCCGAGCAATGGTGGAAGAGAAAGTCGTTTTCCCTGGTTGAACCCTTCTTTGAAGTCTTGTCTAGCAGTGGGTTCTCAATAGTGTTAAGGTCTCCTAGGATAAGCAGGTGAGAGCCTGGTGGTATAAGGCGTAAGATTGGGCTAAGAACAATTCTAACGAATGCTCTCTTTTCCGCTTTGTCTGCAGGAAGATAGGTCGCTATCAGGGTGAGGCGAAGGTCTGAGCAATGGACTTCTGTCTTGACAAGCCTTCCTGAGGGGTGAGCTAGTGGGTTATGAAAGGAGAGATCCGCTCGCCTGCTGAGGACTGCTACCCCTCCAGCTCGGGTCACAGACGAGGAGGCGGCGAAGGAAGTGAGGTTAAGGGAGGACCAGTAAGTGTGATCATCTGCAACACGGGTGTCCGACAAGACCATGACATCAACTCCTTTTCTACTGTTAATCCATGCCGTTGTGCGTTTCCGCTTCGTGAAATCTCCTAGGCCGTTGACATTCAGGCCCGCAAACGTCAAGGCATTCCGTGTATTCATTTAATAACTCCTTGATTGCCTCTACGCATCCACAGGCAGGTAAGACAGAAAACAGCAACAACCGCCGCTCCAACCGATATCGACATGGTAAGCCAGTCCGGATCTGTTAAATTCCATACTCCTTGCGAACCGTATGCAGATTCTCCTTTTCCCTTGTCAGGCGAATAACCGCACCCAACTCTCCTTGTCCGTGCAGATGACGCGAAGCAGTGATGTGCTCTGCAGCAGAAACAAACAGCATCCCATGCGCTTTCCCGCAGCAAATCTGGGTGCAGATCCATTCCTCCCTGGCACTTCCTGTGGAGATCAGGACAATAGCTGGGTCGAGCAAGATCGGCTTCACCAGGCGAGATGCAGTTAAAGCCCAAGACCTGAATTACAAAAAAAGGAAGGCAAACAGTGCACAGTTTGCCTACCGAACCCACAGTTGACCTCCCGAGCCAGGCTGGTTACCAGAAAACAAAGCGCCAAAAAACAGAGTGTCGTAGAGCAGAACGGGTTTGGTTAGCGAGAGTCCCAACCACACCCACCTGAAGGAACAAGGGCTCAAAATGTGCACAGTTTGCCTCCTTTGGTAATTCAGGTCGTGCGATTTCCATAGTACGCGAAGCGATTAGATCATGCGAAGAGATAGAATAAAAAGCCACTAAAGCATAGGCCATGAGCATTTTCACATTTAATCCTAGCCCATCCCCAAACATCGCATTTGGACCTATCGCCTTCCGCGTCCCCCACGCTTCTCCCCACTGTCTCTCACACACCTCCCCATGCACACGCCCACGCTTCCCCTCACCGTCGCCCACGCTTTCCCCCATCGTCGCTCACGCTTCCCCTTACCTCCGCTCACGCTTCCTCCTGCCTTCCCCCACGCTTCCCCACACCGTCGCTCACGCCTTCCCCCACCTTCCCTCACGATTCCCCTCTCATCGCCCACGGTTCCTCCTACCGTCGCCCACGCTTCCTCCCACCGTCACCCACGCTTCCCCCCACCATCACCCACGCTTCCCCCCACCGTCGCCCAAGCTTCCCCCCACCGTCGCCCAAGCTTCCCCCCACCGTCGCCCACGCTTCCCCCCACCATCGCCCACGCTTCCCCCCACCGTCGCCCACGCTTCCCCCCACCGTCGCCCACGCTTCCCCCCACCGTCGCCCACGCTTCCCCCCACCGTCACCCACGCTTCCCCCCACGGTCGCCCACGCTTCCCCCCACCGTCGCCCATGCTTCCCCCCACCGTCGCCCACCGCCACCGTCGCCCACCCCCACTGTCGCCCACGCTTGCCCTCCCATCGCCCTCGGTTAGACTTCCCGCCGACCTCCCTTCTCTCCCACCTCTCTCCACGTCGTCATCACTCCCCTGCCCATCACGTTCCCCCTATTCACCATCGCGTCTCCACCCATGCCGCCCACCCTCTCATCCCTTCCCATCGCATTTAGGGTCGTCGTTGTATCCCTTCCAAATTGCCTCGTTAGGTCGCTTACGCTCTCCCCATTACCACCTTCTCTACTCCTACCATCGCCCATGGTTACCACCCCACCCTTGCACCCTTATTTCCTTCTCTCTCATTCTCCCTCCCCATCAGCCTCTCACCCACCCTGGGCGGGGAGGTATGGCGAGCTGGGCTGGGAGCTGGGGAAGGGGTCGTGACTCGTTCGCTGTGGGGTGTGGAAGGGTGCGTGGTCAGCAGCACCCACCCTTCTCTCTCTTGCACTGACCTCCTCTCCTCTCTCGCACCAACCCCACACGCATGGCAGGTGGTGGTGCGGCTTTGGAGCAGAGTGTTCGGCGCACAGCCAGGGCAGCGCGTGCAGGCGGGCAGCAAGGAGTGCAGTGCTGCAGGGGGCGGGTCAGGGGAGCGGGGGAGGCGGGGCAGGGGAGGCGGGGGTTAGGGAGAGAGGGTGCAGGGATCCTCCTATCCCCCGTTCCACCCTTATACCCTACCACACTTTTACCTCCTGCCCTCCTCCCTTACTCCGTTCCGTCGTTCCCCCACAGTCGTCCTCCTCTCCCTCTCCCTTCCTCCCTTCCTCCATCTCTCTGCCTCACTACCCTCTTTACCCTCTCTGTTGCCCGTCCTCCCTTCCTCCCTTCCTCCATCTCTCTGCCTCCCTACCCTCTTTACCCTCTCTGTTGCCCGTCCTCCCTTCCTCCCATCCTTCTTTCCTGCCATTCTTCCTCTCCTCATCCTCCCTCGATCCAGTCCCCCTTCCCCTTTCCATCTCCCACTCTCCCACTCCCTTCCTCACGCCAACCCTGCTCCACCGTTCCACCCTTCTACCTTCCCCCTTGTACCCAGCCGCACTTTTTCCTCTCATCCGCCCATCATCTCATCCGCCCATCCTCTCATCCGCCCATCATCTCATCCGCCCATCCTCTCATCCGCCCATCATCTCATCCGCCCATCCTCTCACCGTCGCCCACGCTTCTGCCTTAGTGCCTTTCCGTGCTCTCTCTCCCCTACCCACGCTTCATCTCGCTCACCCTTCCGCCCTTCCTCCGTGTCTCCCTTACTCATTTTCTGCCTCCGTGCATTCTTTGTTCCCCACCCTCCATCAGAGTTTGTGGTTCGTGTCTGTGCAGGTCTGCCATGCATCCAGTTGTGATGAGTATAGGGTTTGATAATATTAGTTGTCTACAATAGCTATGCCATGTACCGTTATTGAAGTTGGTTGGATGCGTCTCATAATACACCACATCGTGATTTGGAGCATTATGAAAAAGTGCAACAAAGCAAAATAATGTTCCATTTATGTTGCCAAGACAAGACTATAAGAACAAGCACAAAGCTAGGAGGTGGTAACTTTTTAACCCACTCCTGTTGGGACCCATGGTGCTGGCACCTGTACACGCATGGTTCTGTATGGAACGGGGAGGGAAGAGGGGATATGGCAGAATAAGCGAGGGGTGAAGGTGGAGGGCATGTATGGGAGGAGTTAGGCAGAGGAGTGAGCGAAGCGGGGAACAGAGTGAGCAGAGCAGGGTGGAGAAGGCGGTGAGCAAAGGGGATAGCCAGTAAGCATGGGGCTAAGGAGGGGAAATGAGAGGACTTGGGGGGGAAAAAGGGTTGAACAAAGGGGAATAGAGAGTAAACAGGGTGGAAAGATGGGTGAGTACAGGGGGAAAGAGAGTGACCAGAGGGGGAGAGAGTGAACAAGGGGTAAGGGAGTGAGCAGGGGATTTTAGGGGCGAGCACAGGGGGAAATAGACCGAGCAGGGGGGAAATGGGTGAGAAAGGGGGAAAGAGGGATGAGAACAGGGGGAAAGAAAGTGAGCAGGGGGGAAGAGAGTGAGCAGGGGGGAAGAGAGTGAGCAGGGAGGGAGAGAGTGAGTATAGGAGTGAGCCGAGAAAACAGGGGCGAGCAGAGGGGGTAAGAGAGCGTGAAGGGGGGAAATGGGGGAGGTGAAGGCGACGGGAGGGGGAAGTGAAGGCGACGGGGAGGGGGAAATGAAGGCGACGGGGAGGGGGAAATGAAGGCGACGGGAGGGGGAAGTGAAGGCGACGGGAGGGGGAAGTGAAGGCGACGGGAGGGGGAAGTGAAGGCGACGAGAGGGGGAAGTGAAGGCGACGGGAAGGGGAAGTGAAGGCGACGGGAGGGGGAAGTGAAGGCGACGGGAAGGGGAAGTGAAGGCGACGGGAGGGGGAAGTGAAGGCGACGGGAAGGGGAAGTGAAGGCGACGGGAGGGGGAAGTGAAGGCGACGGGAGGGGGAAGTGAAGGCGACGAGAGGGGGAAGTGAAGGCGACGGGAAGGGGAAGTGAAGGCGACGGGAGGGGGAAGTGAAGGCGACGGGAAGGGGAAGTGAAGGCGACGGGAGGGGGAAATGAAGGAGACGAGAGGGGGAAGTGAAGGCGACGGGAAGGGGAAGTGAAGGCGACGGGAGGGGGAAATGAAGGAGACGGGAGGGGAAGTGAAGGCGACGGGGAGGGGGAAATGAAGGAGACGGGAGGGGGAAGTGAAGGCGACGGGAGGGGGAAATGAAGGAGACGGGAGGGGAAGTGAAGGCGACGGGGAGGGGGAAATGAAGGCGACGGGAGGGGGGAGTGAAGGCGACGGGAGGGGGAAGTGAAGGCGACGGGAGGGGGAAGTGAAGGCGACGGGAGGGAGAAGTGAAGGCGACGGGAGGGGGAAGTGAAGGCGACGAGAGGGGGAAGTGAAGGCGACGGGAAGGGGAAGTGAAGGCGACGGGAGGGGGACTTGAAGGCGACGGGAAGGGGAAGTGAAGGCGACGGGAGGGGGAAATGAAGGAGACGGGAGGGGAAGTGAAGGCGACGGGGAGGGGGAAATGAAGGCGACGGGAGGGGGAAGTGAAGGCGACGGGAGGGGGAAGTGAAGGCGAGAGGAGGGGGAAGTGAAGGCGACGGGAGGGGGAAGTGAAGGCGACGGGAGGGGGAAGTGAAGGCGACGAGAGGGGGAAGTGAAGGCGACGGGAAGGGGAAGTGAAGGCGACGGGAGGGGGAAGTGAAGGCGACGGGAAGGGGAAGTGAAGGCGACGGGAGGGGGAAATGAAGGAGACGGGAGGGGAAGTGAAGGCGACGGGGAGGGGGAAATGAAGGCGACGGGAGGGGGAAGTGAAGGCGAGGGGAGGGGGAAGTGAAGGCGACGGGAGGGGGAAGTGAAGGCGACGAGAGGGGGAAGTGAAGGCGACGGAAGGGGGGGGAAGGGGGGGGGGGGAGTGAAGGCGACGGGGGGGAAGTGAAGGCGACGGGCGGAGCGAAGGCGACAGGCAGGGGTCGCGAACGCGACGAGCTGCGGAAGCGATGGCGACGACGCGGACGACAGAGAGCGGAAGCGTGGGACCTAGGGAAATGAAAGCGAGGGCGAGGGGAGGGTCACGCTTGGGCGAACGGGTGCGATTCGATTTTCGCCGCGAGTTTACGCTACGCAGTAGTTGCACAATAAAATGCATTTCGACACAAAAATCTTCACCCAGCGAGCACTAGCTTTGCGCGTCATCATCAAAATCCGCGCCACCCACATCGTAAGGCGCATCTGATCCCTTTTGAGTGAACGCCGACGCCCTGCCCTGTCTACAGGTATGGTCTATGCCTATTACTCTGCGTGCAATCTCAAACTGTGCACAGTTTGGTATGCACGTGCTTTTCTGGTTGTGGGAAGGACCCCACCAGGGCTGACTATTCAAAAAAATCCAGTCTGATGTTCTGGGGGCTCTGAAAATTTTTAGTCTGAGACATATTTCCCAGAGAATGGCCACTCTGATTTTTTAGGTTCCGCAAAAACACAAGTCTGAAGTACTCAGAACACACTACAACCACTGCAATACAGTACTGCCACAAATGTAGCACGTGGGGCGCAACGCTAACCAGTTTCCCTCGCTGACACCGCGTAGCTGCAGTGATGGTCCCGCGTGAGTGGAAGAGTGAGCCAAGTTGGCGATTTCTAAGGGAAAAGGGTGGCAAAAGTTGCCAAGGACAGATTCTGCGCGTGACAGCGCCATGAAGTGTGTTCGTACACTGGCAACATATGACGTAGCGGAATGTACCCGTGATCTCCCGGTTACAAGACCCCCCCGCGTACAAGCCCCGTGGGTCTTCTATCCGGACCAAGGGTCTTTTATTAAGTCAGTCCTGGAGAGGACCCGCCTTTTGACCCCATTCATTATAAGACCCCCCCTCTTTTGCATGGGTGGTGTTTAACCGGTGAGATGCTTAGCGAGTCACATGAAAAAAACACCAGATTCACGTTGTGGGCGAATTCGTGGTCAATGGAGTCATGATGCCACGTCGATCATGCGCTTTTGCCGCCCGTCACGCGAGAAATGCTGACGTACCTGTCACAATTGGGCATTACAGGAGGTGTGACGCGTGGCAACCAGGGCCCACGTTATCAGTGTAAATCACCCTGATGCCCTGATTAGAAGGGTGATTTTTGGTAGTAACACTGATGCTGTTGGGTAAATTTTTCGGGACCTTGATTTACCCTGATGTGCCAGGTTTTAAGATTAAGGAACACTGTCGCCTCAGGGTTGCCGTTCCGCTTATCGAGGTTTACCCTGAAGCGCGTACCAGCGAACTCCCACCCCCCCCCCCCCCCGTCCCCTAACCACCCGACCCCGGAACCAGGATTTTCCCTTTGCCAACTGTCGAAAATGTAGATTTCGGCAGGACTTTACGTGTGCTGGAACGAGGTGGGCCACCATTGGCCAGAAATACAGTTTCATTCGAGGCAAGGAGAAAGTGCCGGAGCCAGAGGAGGACAGTGACCACGAGCAACAACCTTGTGGCATGTCTGATGATGATGATTCAGCTTGTTATTGTGTGCTGTGTTACAAGAACAACTGAAACAGGGTTTTGCGAATTGGTACACTGATGCCTCAGGGTAGTCGTTTTAATATATGCAAAAACCCTGACGCATCAGGTTTTCCACAACGGGTAACCCTGAAAATCAGGTTTTTGAACAGGTGCTAGACTGATCGTAAGGGTTGGTCAAAACAAAAAATGAGCCCTGGTGGCAACGATTGATGTGCGCGAAGCGAGAGTGGCGATAGAATTCCGCGTTTTGAGCCGTATTCGAATTCGCAAAAAAAATATTGAAATTCATCAATACTGGTCTTTACAATCCATTTTTGTGTGATTTATAAATGTCCGGGGGTCTTATGCACTCTATGCCATCAGATAAGACCCCACAGCCCATTTTGAGCACATTTAGGATAAGACCCCCGGGTCTTCTAGGCGGGAGCTCACGGTACGTAGAAATCACAGATCCGCATTTCAGGATCCGTACTCCCTGTAGTATGAAGACCCATTATCGGCTAAGTCAGTACTCTGAAAATCTCAGGATCCAAAACCAAGTAAGTCTGAGGCACTCATGTTTGAAAATCTTACAAGTCTGAAAAATCAGGATCCGTAGGAAAATACCCTGAGATTTCAGACAATCAGACTATTTTAGTCTGATAAAGTCAGCCCTGGACCCCACCCATCATGGGAAGCGAGAAACTTTTGTCGCAAATTGGTTTCGCGAGTGAAAGTCTCTCGCAACCCAACCGAACCTCTCCGTGCCTGCCTCCCGAACCTAGTTTTTAGCGTTGACTTCCGTTGAGTAATTCAGGTCTTGGGCTTTAAGGAGGCAGCTGCGACAGGCGGCCAGAGGGTTAGTGTCTGTAGCGTGTCTAATTCTAATTCTACAATGTTTATCAGCAACAGTCTATATGCTGATACGGGAAACCGTAATTCCTTCTAGCGGTCGCTTGGTAATGTCATGAATGTCAGCTGCGAAGCTTGTTCAGCCTGACCATTCATTTTGTGCCTCTGTTTTCTGGTGCAGCTCGGCTTTATGTATAAAGATATCGGTTCTGTTCGTTTCGATGTGCTGAATCCGATTACGGTCGGTCTCTTCATCTCCTCTTGAAGTTGCCTCTGACATTGAACTTTCCGATTCCCGCCCCGTCCGTTTCTTCCACCATCGCATTCCGTCAGTTGTTCCGTTATGCAACTGCCGCTCTGCCTTGTTTCACACTCCCCTTGCATATGTCGTCTAGGCCACGCAATTCAGAAGCTGCTGAGTCTCAGCAAAAGAGTATTTCTAGATTCTTGACGGCATAAGAAGATTACAGTGCCGTGCTTGCTATGGAGTGCTCGCGTCGGACGCGATAATAGCGTCGCAATGGCTAGGGGTCCCGGTTGTTGTACTGGGTCTTAATGACGTCGTGAATCCCGCAACCGCTCGCCAATAGAAGCATTCCACGTGGTATCACAGGTTCGAAGACACGTGGTATGCTCAGCGTGCATGAGACCCATGGCCAAGCCGCTTGCCTCTACCATCAATCGTCCGAATGTCACGTCAGCGCCACGTGGCTCAGTTGGATTGGCTGCAGCGCACGGCTCTTCAGCGGCGTCGTCAATTCGTTTCCGTCCGCGTCGTTCCTCGACGCCTCTACTCTGCACCTCAACGGCTCTATGTGTAGTTCGCACCTCTAACCGCACGTTGAGTTGCAATCAGGCGGTTCGGCTTGATAATAACCGCGGTTTCCGACCGCAATGTTCTCCGCGCGCATTCGGCGGAGCATTTGGCGCATGCGGAGTTCACGTGCGGGCACCGTCCCTGGCCCCGCGACGGGGGGTTTTCGCTCATGAACCTAGGGGTGCTGTGGGTCGGTCGTCTAGCACGAGGACGGCGGTAGGACGCAGCACTCCGCCGGGACCCTCTTCGCCTCCCCATCCTGCTTCTGGGCCGACTCAAAGACCATCGCACGAGAGCTTTAGAGGTGGTGTGGGTCGGTCGTTTAGCACAAGGACGGCGGTAGGACGCAGCACTCCGCCGGGACCCTCTTCGCCTCCCCATCCTGCTTCTGGGCCGACTCAAAGACCATCGCACGAGAGCTTTAGAGGTGGTGTGGGTCGGTCGTTTAGCACAAGGACGGCGGCAGGACGCAGCACTCCGCCGGGACCCTCTTCCCCGCCCGATCCTCCCCCCGACCGTCCTCGTTTCTCGCTCTGGCCCAGGCCTCCAGACCCTGGTAAGGTCCGAGCCTCTAGGCTCGGTTTTGACTGCAATCCTGGGTCTCTGGAAGTGGCTGATTTATCAGGTTCAGCCAAGCCTAGTTGGTACACTCACTGACTTGAAATAGACTTAGGGCGCGTAACCATTTTGGATTTTCTTGAAGCTACGTTTAGAAACGAACAAGTCGCCATATTTGATCAATTCGTTGCTGACGAACCGTAACCGTCCAAGTGACGGGTTCCCTCCGTTTTGCGGAAAAAGTTCCATGCGGTTATGTTGCGACGGCGACGTCGCAGGGTGATTAGCGAAACATCTGCGAGCATTGGCGACAAACGTTACCACTATTTCGAACGGACCGTCCGAATAACGAACCGTCAAAACCAAAATGGTTACGCGCCCTTAGTTCATATTGATTTCATTGGATTCGAAGTTGGTTAACTCATGTTGTATCACTCGTAATTTCACTTTAAGAGAACTTTTCTCCGATTAATGTTCCCAGAGATAGCGGCCTTTTTCGGCCCTTCTGGCCGTTCCCTGACCTACCTACCTACTGGTCAAGTCAGAGACCCTTTTGCGTTCTGCCTTCCCCACTCCCTTCCCCACTCCCTTCCTGTTGCAGAACCGGAGGATGGAAGTAACACCAACAGTGGTAACCCCACTGACGATGGCGACAGCAGCAGCGACGAAGACGACGATGGCACCGTCAGCAGCAGTAGAGGTGACTCCAAGCCAAAAGGTTTTGGAGCGACAGCAGCGGGAAAGGCCGCAGGCAAGGCAGCAGGGAAAAAGAGCAGTGGAAACCGAAAGGGGGGAGGGAAACGGGTGGGTTCCCTTCAGGGAGTTCCCAGGGGGGTGGCGTCTAGAGCACAAGCCGCCGACCCACGCAGGAGGAATTTTGAGTCTGTGGCTAGAACAGGCGAGGTGGCCAGGGGAAGTGGAGGAAGCGGGGGTATCGGGATGAGCAGAGAGGAGGAGGAGATGTGGGAGAAGAGTAAGGGGATGGATGGCGTTTCAGATATGGATAGCCTTGCAGCACTCTGGTTTTTGGGTCTGCCCATGCCAGGGATCCCGGATGGGAAGGGAGGGATGAGGGTGCCTAGTGATGCTGAGATGTTCGTGCATGTGTTTGTGAAAGGCTTAGCCAAGCGGCAGATAGGGATGAGTGAGGGCGGGAAAAGCGGCAGCAGTGAGAGTGGGAGGGATGGTGAGAGCGGGGGTGAGAGAAACGGGGAGAAGCTAGGCGAACTGTTAAAACTTTTCAAGAGCTCTGGGAGAGGGAAAGATGGGGGTATCGGAAGGGGAGAGGAGGGGAAGGGGGTCATGGTGATTGAGAGGAGAGATGGTTCTTCTAAAGAAGTTGATGTGGCAGAGGTTGAGGCAGAGCTTGCAGCTTATCTCGACTCCGCTAGCAAGAAGGCTGCTGAAGGCCGCAGTGAGCAGAGAGACATGGGCATGGAGGTGACCAGGAGTGGCAGCAGCAGTAGTAGCAGTGACAGCAGCAGCAGCGGTGGCAGTAGCAGTGGCAGCAGAGGAAGCAGCGGTGGTGGCAGCAGCAGCGGTGGTGGGAAGGGGTTGTTTGGGTTTGGGGGAGAGGTGGCACGTGGCCTCGCTGATGCTGTTCAATGGTTCCAGTCAGTCACCTCTCCCAACCCCTCCAAACCGCTCGAAGCCACCATTGACCCACCCATTTCATCCAAGTCTGCCAAGTCACCTGAACCTGCCAAAACACCTGAACCAGCCAAAACACCTGAACCTGCCAAGTCACCTGAACCAGCTAAATCACCTGAAGCAGCCAAGCCACCTGAATCTGCCCTGCCATCTGAACCTGCAAAATCACCTGAACTTGCCGGATCGCCTGAACCTGATAAATCACCTGCCCAATCCCTTGAACCTGCCAAACCACCTGAATCGACCATTTCATCTCCCCTTCCTTCTAGCAGTACAGAATCTCGCGAAGCCACGCCTCCTCCTTCCATTTCACAGCCCATTCCCTCGCCTCCTCTTCCCCCCTCTCCTCCTTCTGCCTCCCCTCCTCCTTCTCCTTCCCGTTCTCCTCCTACTCCTCCTCCTCCTCCCTCTCCTCCTCCTTCTACTTCCTCCTCTCCTCCTCCTCCTCCTCCTCCTCCTCCCTCTCCTCCCTCTCCTCCTATGTCTCCTTCCTCCTCTCCTCCTCTTCCTCCTGGTGTGGCAAAGGCAGAGAGAAAAGCACCAAGCCCTGGCATCAAAGACGAGCCCTTGGATGTGCAAGGTGCTAGCAACGAGGCAGACTATAAGGGGTATAACGAGGCAGGGGGAGACGAGGGGGAAACGGCGGCTGGGTGGGATTCGAGCGAGGAAGTGAGGGGTGAGGGGGAGGGGGAAAGCGGGCAGAGAGGGAGGCCAGGGGTTGAGTCTGCGTTGGGAGTGGTGGAAAGGAGAATGGGAGAGGAGGAGAGGGTTGAGGGGATTGTGTTGACAGAGGCAGAAGAGAGTGAGGAAGAGGATAATGCGGGGTGGATTGCGATAGAAAAGGGTAATGAGGGGCGGATTGGAGTGGAGGAAGGAAAGGTGGACGCAGCAGGGGGGCGTTCTGATGTGGATGAAGGGATGAGGACGAGGGGAACGGATCCAAAAGAGAGAGCGCCTGAACGGACGAGAGAGAGACGAGAGACTTCTGAGGCTCCTGAACGAATGAAAGAGAGTGGAAAGGTGAGAGAAGAGGCGGAGAGGGCTGAGAGGGAGAGCAAGGAGGAGGAGCAGAGGAGATTGGAAGAGAAGCAGAGGGGGGAGAGGAAGAGGGAGAGGAGGAGGGCGAGGCGAGTGATGCTGCTGGCAGCTCAGCTTAAGGAGGCGTTGGAGCGGCAAGGCAAGGTGGTTCTTGAGACGCCTCCAAAATCCGCTCAGTTGAAAGAGGCAATGGAGAGGCAAGGGGAGGGGAGGCAAGGGGCGATGGGGCAGGGCGGAGAAGAGGGCGTGTGGGAGGATGGGGTGGGAGAGAGGAGAGAGGGGGATGGTGATGGGGGTGAGGGAGTGTTGGGTGAGGGGCGCAGGGAGGGACAGGAGGGAGAGATGGGCGAAGGCAAGCGACGGATGGGAGAAGGGGGAGAGACGAGCGAAGGTGAGAGTGAGACGAGCGAGGAGTTGAAAGCGGTGAAGATGGAATATGGAGGAGACAAAGTGGGGAAGGTGGAAGGAGGAGGGAATGGTTTAGGAGCAGGAGGGAGTCTAGATGTGGAGGAGTTGAGAGTGGTGGATTTGGGGCAGGTAGCGCTGCTGCTGGGGGCTATTGAAGGGCTCAAGGAGGTTCGGGATCTGCCGAAGCTGATGAGCTGGCTCGGCGGTGTGTCGCAGGGGGAAGGCGGTGAGGTTGGTCGTGCTGAGGTGGATCCGGCCAGTGATGACGTGTCACTGGGCAGTGCCGAGGTGTCGCAGGTGCTGTATGAGCTGGCGATTGCGGAGGAGAGTGAGAAAGCGCTGGCGCTGCTGAGATGGATGGAGGAGAGGAGGGAGAGGGAGTGGGAGGGGATGAGTACGGATCAACGGAGAAAGATTGTGGAGGAGGAGAGAGCGAGAGAAGCGAGAAGCCTCGAAAGAGGGATGCAACGGGGGGGAGAGGGAATCGAGAGGAGGACGGCGAGTGGGGGAGAGGATGGGGTGCCAGAAGAAATTCAAGGAGGAGTGGTAATTGGGGCGGTTTTGGGGGCACCTGAAAATACCCAAGAGGGGGTGCTGTTCGGGCCAACGTCGAATGCGTACGGTGCTGTTGTAACGATGCTGCTTCGCTTGGGGCGGGTGGAGGAGGCTGAAGCGATGGTCATGGGGACAGTGCGAGAGACGCAGGAGCAGCAGGAGAAGGGGCAGAAGGGGCAGAATGGGCAGCAGGGGCAGCAGGGGCAGCAGTTAAAGCAGCAGCAGGAACAGTGGGAGAAAATCCATCCTCCCCTCATCCCCATTCCCCACCGTGTCTACTGCCAACTCATTGGCGCTCTGGTTGGCACCGGCAAGGGCTTGCGAGCACTTGCTGTGTTTTCCAAAATGAGGAAAGAGCAGGGCCAGGGGCAGAGCACTGGGCAGAGCAAGGGGCAGAGCAAGGGGCAGGGCAAGGGGCAGAGCAAAGGGCAAAGCAAGGGGAATTGGAAGGGAGGCGGCACAGAGTGGGGGAAAGGTGGGGGAAAGGGGGGTTCCGAACGGGGTTTTAAGTGGGCGGACAAAGGGCCGAGGAAGGCAGGGGAAGGGCGGCCTTCTTTGGCGTTATGCCACCTGGTGATGAAGGGGTGCTTGAAGGAGGGCGGGCGGGCGGGCCTGGAGGGATGCAACGCGCTGGTGGAGGAGATGTTTGCGATGGGCGGCAAACTGAAACCCACTCCGGTGAGAATGGGAGGGGGAGGTGAGTGGTATAGTTGTTGTTTGGTCTGGTTCATGTGCGGGTTATCTGAGATCCCTGAGAGCATCAGTGGGCTGACGAAGCTTCTAGAGCTCGGCATCCAGTCATTCTGGAATGAGCGGGAACTTCCCGAGTCCATTACGGGTCTCAGGCGCCTGGAGAGCTTGCACATCGTGGATTGTGAGAGCCTCACTCAGATGCCCAGGGATTTGGAGAGTCTTGAGAGGCTCAATTACCTAGAGGTGAGATTGTGTCCAGTGCTGTTGCACACTCCATCACTGCTGCCAGCGTCTCCTGAGCGTGTATTTGTTGAGCGAAACGAATACACATTCTCAACAAATACACGCTCAAGCGAAGGTGGCAGCAGTGATAGAGTGTGCAGCAGCACCTGACACAATCTCACCTCTAGGTAATTGAGCCTCTCAAGACTCTCCAAATCCCTGGGCATCTGAGTGAGGCTCTCACAATCCACGATGCGCAAGCTCTCCAGGCACCTGAGACCCGTAATGGACTCGGGAAGTTCCCGCTCATTCCAGAATGACTGGATGCCGAGCTCTAGAAGCTTCGTCAGCCCACTGATGCTCTCAGGGATCTAAAAAGCCTGGTTCCTCACCTGGCAGACGCGCATGCAGTCATCATGAAAGCGTGGCTATAGCAGGGTGGAGGCATCAGAATAATCGTTTCTTTCTTTCTTCTTCTCTGAACCCCCTACTGCCATGAACCTCACAGCTCACTTTCTCCTTGCTGATCCGTGCAATGCTGCAAGAGGGGGAGCTGAAGCGAGCTCCTCGCGTGCTGCGCGAGAGGATGCCGCGCAGAAACTTGGTTCCGCGCCTGGAGGACGTGCATGCAGTCATGAAGGCCCTGCTGGGGCAAGGCAAGGAGGCGGGAGTGGCCGAGGCGATGAGGATCATGAATGAGATTCTGGAAGTGAAGGGGGAGGGGTGGAGGAGGGAGAGTACCTTACAGATGGTCAAACCGAGCGAGGTGAGTTGGGGGAGGACGGGGAGGCAGGGGGGGGAGGCGGGCGTGGCAGAGGCGATGAGACTCATGGATGAGATTCTGGGGTTGACGAGGGAGGGGTGGCGGAGGGAGAGTACCTTACAGATGGTCAACCATTGCGAGGTGAGTGGGTGGGAGGGCATGCTTCATTCTTTCATGCCCTGTGAGCGTGCGGTGCCCAACCATCGGAATGCCCTCTTGAGTCTTGATCCGCCCTTTCCATCCATTCCCTCCATTCCATTGAAGCGTCTCTCCCAACCCTTATCTAATCAACTCACCTTCCAAATGCTTATCTTTGGCCTCAATCACAAGCAAAAGCTCAGCAAGGCCTTCCATCCTATGCTTCACACACCCACCCCTATCCTATCAGCTCACCTTCCGCATGCTCATCCTCGGCCTGTGTCGTGAGCGCAATCCCAGCAATGCCCTGTTGACTGTCCAGATTCCTATACCTACACTTCCCACTCCCAATCTCTTTCCCCATCACACCCACCCCTATCCTACCAGCTCACCTTCCGCATGCTCATCCTCGGCCTGTGTCGTGAGCGCAACCCCAGTAAGGCCGTGTTCTACCTCACTTGCATGATGGACGCGGGACTCATGCCCGATAGACAGCTCTTCCGCGCCTGCATGCTCACACTCTCTGCTCTCGGTATGCTCACACTCTTCTCGATGACAAAATTGGTTTGTCCTCATCCTTTGTCCCTCTCTCGGCCATGTCCACGATATATGTATATATATATATATGTTTGTGTGTGTGTGTGTGTGTGAGTGTGTGTGTGTGTGTGTGTGTGTGTGTGTGTGGGTGTGTGTGTGTGTGTGTGCGCGCGCGCGCGCGTGCGTGCGTGCGTGCGTGCGTGCGCGTGTGTATGTGTGTGTGTATATTTATATATATACACATAATAAAAAAAAGGGGTGCAAAATAATGTCGCTCTTTCGACCATATCCATGATTTTTTTGGAAGTATTTTCTTGAAATTCTTAAGATCGTCATGCAAAAAAGTGCCCATTTTTCGGCCGTATTCACGACGAGTTCGAATGCCATCACGATCCGTCAATTCACGACGACTTTTTCTTCTTCTTCTTCTTCTTTCCGTTTCATAGGTAGGGCAATTCACGATTTAGGTTGATGATATGTGAAAAACCATGACGTGGAAAACAATGACATCTGCTCGACATTTTTTTGGAGCTCACTATAGTTTAAATCAGCTTGTTTGCACTTGAGCTGTTTATGCTGATAGACGCAGGCGAGGCGAGGAGGGCTGTCTGTCCATCGCTCATAAACGTGGAGTTTTTTAGAGCAGACCCTCACTGTCGTACTTTCTTTCTCACTGTCTTGGATCCCCTGGTTATTTTATAACCGCACGTGACTTGCGACACGTTTTAGTTGTTTGTGTTAATGCGCGGGACGAGGGGCATGCTAGCGCTTATAGACGGGTGCAGACCTGAGAATTGAGGCGCCTCAAAACTCAAAGGGGCACGCGGGCGCTGATAGACGGGTGCAGACCTGGCGTATATCACAGACCCCCCCTTTCCCCGTTCTCCATCTTTTGTTCCCTCATCAGGCATCACCCGCCGCGATGCATTGGAGTTGTTTGAGATGATGCGCGGGACGAGGGGCACTCGGGCGCTGATAGACGCAGACGTGTGTGTGCCGCCCCGCCCCCCTCTTCCAAATAGTCCCTCTCTCTTCCATGTATTCCCGCTCTCCTCCCTCAACCAGGCATCACCCGGGACGCATTGGAGTTGTTTGAGTTGATGCGTGGGATGAGAGGCACTCGGGCGCTGATAAACGCGGATCCGTGGGGCACTGACCCCATTTTCCCGTCGTACCCCTTGCCTCTTCCAACCAGGCATCACTCGCGATGCATTGGAGCTGTTTGAGTTGATGCGCAGGACGAGGGCCGCCCGTGCGCTGATAGATGCGGACGTGTGTGGCACTGACCCCATTTTCCCATTGTACCCTGTGCCTCCTTCCAACCAGGCATCACCCGCGATGCACTCGAGTTCTTTGAGTTGATGCGCGGGACGAGGGCCACCTGGGCGCTGATAGACGCGGACCTGTGTGTGCTGTGCCGATCCCGTTTTATCCCATGTATTTCCTCACTCTTTTATATAAGCTATAACCCATCTCTCGTTCCAACCAGGCATCACCCGCGATGCTCCAGAGCTGTTTGAGCTGATGCGCGGGACAAGGGGCAGACGGGTGCTGGTAGACGGGTGCAGACCTGGCGGCGAATAGCACTGACCCCTCTTTTCCCATTCTCTCGTTCCCACCAGGCATCACCCGCGATGCATTGGAGTTATTCGAGCTGATGAGAGGGACGAGGGCTACGCGGGCGCTGATAGACGCGGACATGTGCACGCTGTTGCTGGCGGCGCTGGGCAAGCGCGGGCTGGGGCTCGAGATGAAACGAGTGGCATCACTCATGCGCAAGGTGGGAAAGTGGGGCCTCTTGGTAGCAGGAAGTGGAGGAGTGGTAAAAGGTGGGAAACGTGTGACTCTGGTCCTTATTATGGGGAAGGTTGGGGAGAGTGCTCTTGGTAGTGGGGAAGGTGGGGTCTTGGTAGTGGGGAAGGTGGGGTCTTGGTAGTGGGCGAGGGCCACACGGGCGCTGATAGACGCGGACATGTGCACGCTGCTGCTGGCGGCGCTGGGCAAGCGCGGGCTGGGGCTCGAGATGAAACGAGTGGCATCACTCATGCGCAAGGTGGGAAAGTGGGGGCTCTTGGTAGCAGGAAGTGGAGGAGTGGTAAAAGGTGGGAAACGTGTGACTCTGGTCCTTATTATGGGGAAGGTTGGGGAGAGTGCTATTGGTAGTGGGGAAGGTGGGGTCTTGGTAGTGGGCGAGGGCCACACGGGCGCTGATAGACGCGGACATGTGCGCGCTGCTGCTGGCGGCGCTGGGCAAGCGAGGGCTGGGGCTCGAGATGAAACGTGTGGCCTCCCTTATGCGGAAGGTGGGGTGTTGGTGGTGAGGAAGGAAGGTGGGGTGTTGGTGGTGAGGAGGGTGGGATCTGCAAAGAAGGAGAGTCTGATTCTTGTATGGAAAAACGCAACGTGATAACAGTTGTGTTTTGAGACGTCTCAAAACTCATCTGTTATCAGAAGGAGAGTCTGATTTCTGTATGGAGAAACTGGGTCCCCACTTGGCAATACCTTATACCAATTAGTCATATGCATGCATGTTTCCTCCCTCTACTATGCATCTCTCCCATTCTTACCCTAACTTACCCCCCTGCAACCTGTCCCACCCCACCCCACCCCACCCCACCGCACCGCACCACACCCCACCACACCGCAGATGGCGATCCCTCACAGCGGCGAGTCGTATGCGCAACTGATCATGGGGTATGCACGGGCGGGCATGTGGGGCGAGGTGGACGCTTTAGTAGCCGAGATGGAAGAGCAGACAAGCAGAAGCAACGCCAATGTTAATCTGGGTGCCGATATTGCTGCTGAGCCTGCCTCTGTCTCTGCCGCTGCTGTTGAAGAGCTGGGGATTGGGGTGGGGGCGACAGTGCGGGACAGCATGGCGGTGTGCAATGCGCTGATGATGGCGTATGGGAGGGCCGGCAGGATGGAGCAGATGGAGATGGTGGTGAATCGACTCAGAGTGCTGTCGCCAGATGGCACGCTGCGATTGGTGAGTTCTGTTGTGGCATGTGTTGATTGTTTTAGGTTTACCTACCTTATGTTTGGTAAGATATATATTTACAAATATATACATTTTTTTATTGTCTATTTGTTTGGTATTATGTCTAAGTGTTTTATTAGACAACATATTGTGTGGTGACAATAAGAGCGTTACTTAAACTTTATATCTGGCTCTAGCCATATTAACCGCACTGATTTGACAAAAGTGCATTACTTACTCCCAAATCTTTAAAACTCAAACAAAAAATCTCCTCCCCCAATCCACGCATTCCCCATCGCCAGGAGTCTTACAAGACTCTAGTAGACGACTTTTGAGGTGCATTGGTTGATTGGGGGGGGAGGGGAGGTAAACATGGCAATAGGGTGGCTCAAGTGATGATTCATAAGCAGGGGTGATTATGTTAGACTCAAAACTTGGATATCTAGTTTCGGTAAGTTGTTTTTTTTCCAGCACGATACAGTACCCTATGCCATTCATTTCTGTTTTGAATTGCGAGTTATGACACCCATGTCAGAACAAGCTACCGTAAGCACGGCATGAGTTCCAACTTTTATGTGTTCCTAGACCAGTACTGGTCGATAGCCGTGCTTACGGTAGCTTGTTCGGACATGGGTGTCATAACTCGCAATTCAAAACAGAAATGAATGGCAGTACTACAGACAAAAGACATACGGTACTGTATCGTGCTGGAAAAAGACAGCTTACCGAAACCAGATATCCAAGTTTTGAGTCTAACATAAACCCCTGCTTATGAATCATCATTTGAGCCACCCTATTGCTATGTTTACCTCCCCTACCTCCCCAATCAACCTCAAAAGTCCTACACGATTATTGTAGAGGTGCACGTCCATTGCTGTGCCCTTCCTCCACATAGCCCCTCAACCCGCAAACCTCGAATCGCATCCCCCATACCCCATCACACCGCATCACACTCATTTGCACTCCATCACACCTCATCCCACGACACCCCATCATCAGGAGTCGTACAACACTCTCCTGGAGGTATATGCTCGTCGCTGCGCCCGCAATCCAAGAAGGCGAGGCAGAAACAAAAGCAGAAGCAGAGCCGGCACTGTTGCTACTGATACTGCTGCGGATTCCAATTCTGATGCTGCTACTCCTTCCCCTTCGCAAGGGGAAGCTAGGAAACCTCAAGCCCAGTCTGAGGGGGAGGAAGAAGAAGTAGCAGACAAGGAGGGAGATGGATACGTGGAAGGGGATTTGGAGGACGAGCAGGAGGGAGGGGAGTGGGGGGGAGAGGAGGCGGAGGAGGAGGAAGAGGAAGAAGCGGTGAGGGCACGGCAGGCAGCAGCGATGGCGGATGTGGCACGGGTGGTGATGGAGGTGGAGGGAGCAGGGCTCCGCCTCTCCATGCGCTCCTATGCTGCTGTCATGCAGGCGCTAGGTTTGGCGGGTCATTTCGACCAGGTGTGTTTCCTTTCCACAGTGTGTACGCATTCGTAGTAATCCCAATATAGGGCTGCACCCCGTGGGTGCTGATGGAGGTGGAGGGGGCAGGGCTCCGCCTCTCCATGCGCTCCTGTGCTGCTGTCATGCAGGCGCTGGGGTTGGCAGGGCACTTCGACCAGGTTCGTATAGTGCTGTTGTATACGCAACATAGAGTACACACACGCATACACTGCATGTGGTTCCATGTGCTTGGAGCCCTCCGCCTCTCCATGCGCTCCTGTGCTGCTGTCATGCAGGCACTGGGGTTGGCAGGGCACTTCGACCAGGTTCGTATAGTGCTGTTGTATACGCAACATAGAGTACACACACACATACACTGCATGTGGTTCCATGTGCTTGGCGCCCTCCGCCTCTCCATGCGCTCCTGTGCTGCTGTCATGCAGGCACTGGGGTTGGCAGGGCACTTCGACCAGGTTCGTATAGTGCTGTTGTATACGCAACATAGAGTACACACACGCATACACTGCATGTGGTTCCATGTGCTTGGCGCCCTCCGCCTCTCCATGCGCTCCTGTGCTGCTGTCATGCAGGCACTGGGGCTGGCTGGCCATTTCAACCAGGTGTGTTCTCATTGTGTGTATGCGTATATGGTACATGCCGTGCCAACAGCCTACCGCCTCTCCATGAGGTCAATGTATGATACGCATTGTAGAGGTGAGTGAGGGCATGGCAGGCAGCAGCTTTTGCAGTAGTGTACGCAGTATGCATGTGGTGCGTGCAAGCAGCTCTGCGCCTCTCCATACCCTCCTACGCTGCTTTCCTGCAGGTAGTGGGGCTGGCAGGGCCTCTCATTCTCTCCCCCGGTGTACCGCAAGCTGATTGACGTTCTCGGGATGGGGGGGCGACTGGGGGAGGCGCTATGGTGTTCTCACTTCTCACTGCAACACTCCTTTCCATTCGCCCCAATATTACCATTCCTCATTTTCAGGTGAAAGGCCTGGTGGCAGCAGCACGCGCACAAGGGCTCTCATTCTCCCCACCAGTCTACCGCATGCTCATAGACATGCTGGGGCTGATTGGTGGGGAGGAGAGGGAGATGAAAGGCTGTGGAAGGCATTCATCCCTCTTACGTGCTGTTCTTACTGAAAATATCTCTTTCATTCATCCCTTGTTTGTTCTCTCTCTCCACCCCAGGTGAAAGGCCTGGTGGCAGCAGCACGAGCACAGGGCCTCTCATTCTCCCCCCCAGTGTACCGCATGCTGATAGACGTGCTCGGGAGGGGGGGACGACTGGGGGAGGCGCTACTGGTGTTGGAGGAGCTGAAGAGGGTACACCCCGGGCATGGCAATTTGTCCGCTTACAATACTCTCTTGCTGGTGAGTGGTGTACTCGTTATAAAGGTGTGCACTCGTTACAAGGTGCATCGAGATGGGAGCAGTGAAAACTGCCTGGGGGGAGGAGGGGAGACGCTGCTGGTGTTGGAGGAGCTGAAGAGGGTGCACCCGGGGCATGGCAATTTGTCGGCTTACAACACTCTCTTGCTGGTGAGACGATTATGATGATGTACTCGCTATGAGGTGCTTCAAGATGGGACCAGTGAATTCTGCTGATTGGGGAGGCACTGCTGGTGTTGGAGGAGCTGAAGAGTGTGCACCCGGGCATGGCATACTCGTTATAAGGTGCCTCAAGATGGGGAACTATGAAGGCTCTGTTGGCCTTACAAGGTGCCCATCCAGAGCACATGTTTGCAGTGCTCGCCCTCATGGCATCACAGCGCGTGCTGCCCAGCCGCAACAGACCGGGCTATGGGGAATGGATCACTTTTCATCAAGCCTCCCGTTCCGTCCCCTCGCATGCTTTCCCCTCCCCTCCCCTCCTCATTCTCTCAGGCCCTCCAAGACGCCCATCCAGAGCACATGTTTGCAGTGCTCGCCCTCATGGCATCGCAACGCGTGCTGGTGATCCCACTCCCTTCCCCACCCTTCCCATGCCCCTCCACGTTTCCTACCCTTTCCCATGCCCGTCACCCCCTCCCCATTCCCCTCAGGCCTTACAAGACGCCCATCCAGAGCACATGTTCGCAGTGCTTGCCCTCATGGCATCACCGCGCGCGCTGCCCAATTGCAACAGCATGGCTTGTAAAGAATGAATTCATGTCGTTTGAACCTCCCCTTCACTCCCCCCTCATGCTTTCTCCTCCCCCCCCCTCCCCTCCTCATTCCCTCAGGCATTACAAGACGCCCATCCAGAGCACATGTTGCAGTGCTAGCACTCATGGCATCAACACGAGTGCTGGTTACCCCTCTCCCCACCCTTCCCCACGCCCCTCACCCCTTCCCCATGCCACCTCCCCATCCTTCCCCACCCATCCCCACGTCTCTCAGGCGCTACAAGACGCCCATCCAGAGCACATATTTGCAGTGCTGGCACTCATGGCGTCTCAGCGCGTGCTGCCCAATCGCAACAGCCTGGGTGCCATGCTGGCAGCGTGTGAGGCTGCCAACTCGCCACGTGGCGCTGCCAGGGTGTACCTCAGCGTGGTTGACACGTGGCGCGACGGGGTTGGCCGGGAGGGAAGTGGAGGCGGTGGGGGGGAGGATGGGGAGGAGTGGGAGGGAGAGGAAGGGGAGGGAGGGGGCGTGGTTGATGCGATTCTTAAGGCTGTGGAAAGATTTGGTGAGCAAGGGGAGATGCTTGTGAAAAGGGAGGAGGGGGAGGAGCAGGAGCAGGAGCAGGAGGGGGAGGTGCTGCGATATCAGCAGCAGGAAGGGCAAGAGCAACAGCAACAGAAAGAGAAGCAGCAAGAACAACAGCAGCAGAAAGAGCAAGTGAAAGAGCAAGCGCAAGAGCAAGAGCAAGAGCAACAGAAAGGGCAAGAACAAGAGAGACGACAAAACCTCATCATGGAGATGACAGAGACGGGACAGCAGCAGAAACAAGAGCCAAATCAGGAAAATCAACAGCAGGAGCAACAGCAGCAACAGCAGGGGCTGGAGCAACCGCAGCTGCTGGACTTGAAGCAGAAACAACAGCAAGAAGGCCAGCAGGAGCAGGGGCAGCAGGAGCAAGAGAAGCTGAAGCAACAACAGCAGGAAGACCAGCAGGAGCTGGGGCAGCAGGAGCAAGAGAAGCTGAAGCAACAACAGCAGGAAGACCAGCAGGAGCTGGGGCAGCAGGAGCAAGAGAAGCTGAAGCAACAACAGCAGGAAGACCAGCAGGAGCTGGGGCAGCAGGAGCAAGAGAAGCTGAAGCAACAACAGCAGGAAGACCAGCAGGAGCTGGGGCAGCAGGAGCAAGAGAAGCTGAAGCAACAACAGCAGGAAGACCAGCAGGAGCAGGGGCAGCAGGAGCCGCGGAGCGTGGGCATGGAGGGGGCGGAGTGGGTGATGAGGCTGCAGCAAGAGCGACCAGGAGAGGGGAAGCAGCAGCAGCAGAAGGAGGGACAGCAGCAGAAGCTGAAGCAGCAGCAGCTGCTGCAGCAGCAGCAGGGGCAACAGCAGGAGGAGAAGCAGCAGCAGCGGCAGAAGCAGGAGGAGAAGCAGCAGCAGAAGGAGGGACAGCAGAAGCAGAAGGAGGGACAGCAGAAGCAGAAGCAGAAGAAGGGACAGAAGCAGCAAAAGGACGAGGAGGAGGAGGAGAGGGAGGGTCAGCAGGGGCCGAGGAGCCCCAGTATGGAGATGGCGGAGAGGGTGGTGAGGCTGTGTCGTGAGGGGCTGCTGGCAGGGCAGGCCGTGAGGGTGCTGGAGGGACTGCTGGCCAATGGGATTGTGCCATCTGTCAAGTGCTACAGTGATGTTATCCATTGTGAGTCACGATGTTACAAGGTTTCAAGCCTTCAGCTTTCAGGTGCTTTTGATGTAATCAGAACCTCTCTCTCTTCCTTGAGGGAAAGATGTAAGCTTGTTTCCTTTCCTCCTTCATTTTTCTCGCCTGCCCATCCCATCAGGTCAATCGTCTCTCGGCCAATGGCAGCAAGCCCTCACCACCCTCTCCAAAGCCCTCTCCCTCAGCATCACCCCCTACTCCTCCGCCCTCCTCGCCCTCGCGCACTCTCTCGCCACCGCCGGCAAAGAGACAGAATGCTACCAAGTCCTTCGGATCTACTTCACCCATGCACGCGCCGTTGACCTAGCTGTGTTCTGGGACATGGGTTTACACGTGCTGGCAGCAGCAGGGGAAGAGGAGAGATTGGAGAAAATAGAAGGGCTGTTGGGGCCTTTTGGGTTTCAGATGGATATGGGTGTGGGTTTGGGTATCAGCATGAGTATGCTCTATCCTGCACGGCCGGTGCTGCGGTATGAAGGCCTCGGCGAGGAGTTCAGTGCGGTGACCGGGACAGCGACAGATGCAGCGCTGCTGCTGGAAGAACAGGAGCAGCAGCAGCAGCAGCAACCGTTCTCCTTTCGATGGTCCTCCGACATCCATTCTAGCGATAAGAACGATGAGAGTGATCAGAGTGGTAAGAGTGATCAGCATGCTGATAAGGCCCTTCCCTACACGTACTCCAGCGACCTCCTCCTCCTCTCCTCCCTCCTCTCCATCCAAATCGACCGCGGGAATTTCGACGAAGCCATGCACACTGCGCAGTTCATAGTCAACGAGCGCCTAGACGAGTACCTCTATAACGAGTACATGGAAGAGGACAATCGAAACAGGGATATTAGGGGAGGAGATTCCTACAGAGGGATTCAGGGAGGGAGTGTGCTGCGGAGGGCCGACCCGGCCTTTTTCCCTCTCGTGATCGGGTTTTTCCGGCTGGCGAGGCTGATTCCGGTGGTGGAGGGGAGGACGAAGCAGAATCTGTCGGTGCTGCTGCTGCTGCTCATGTCGCAGGCTGTGCGGTGCGGGGCCCCGCCGCTGGTGTCCGGGTTTCTGGTTTCTGCGTGGGCTAAGGCGAATCAGGAGGAAGGGGAGTCTCCTGTTGTGAGGGAGGAGGGGGGAGGGAGGGGAGGGAGAGGGGGAGGGCGAGGGGGAGGGGGAAGGGGACGGGGTGGGGGAGGGAGAGGAGGAGGGAAGGGGAGTGGAGTGAGGGGAGGGAAGGGGAGGAGAGCGGGGGGGGAAGGGCAGGGGCAGGTTAGTAAGGGGTTTGGAGGGAGAGGGTTTGAGAGTGATAAGAAGGGGTTTGAGAAGGAAAAGAAGGGGTTTGGAGGCGTGAGGAGGCCGAAACAGGTGGGGAGGGAGAAGGAGGGGGAAAGGGTGTATTTCGGGGCGGAGCAAGCAGGAGGGGTGGAGGGGTCGGGGAGTGAGGGAGAGGGAGAATGGGTGTTGCTGGCCTCTGTGGAATGGGAGGGTAGCAATGGCAGTGGCAGTGGCAATGAGGGTAGCGATGGGAATGAGGGGGATACCAGCAGCAGCAGTTCCGCTAGACGGCCACGTGCTGACGTGGATTCAGACACCGCTGACGTGGATCCTAGCACTGCTGACGTGGCAGACAAGAAAACCTCCAGCAAGGAAGATGCTGACCTGGACGAGCTCGTGGACGACATCGACAGCAACGCAGACCCCGCATTCATGCACGTCCCACCGCGCATTCTCGCCGAATTCCGCTCCTTCCTCACCCTCCCGCCCTGCCCCATTGAATCCTCCCGTGCCGTTGCCAACGCCATTATTGACACGGCCTACTCCCTGCATCTTACCCAAGCGGCTGTGGACCTTTTCTACGCTGCGAATGAGGCTCGGATGTTCCCGGACCTGTTCCGATTGGAACGGGATTCGCTGGTGCTGTCTCTCAGGCTCGTGTCGCCTGCTGGGGCTGAGTTGATATCTGCCGGATTCTTCTGCCTTTGGTGCGATAAATCTGGACCGTTGCAATCGTTGATCCTGCGTCAGACCGGTCTAGATTCGCTGGATGATTTCCGGCTTGCTGAGGGCTTAAGGGACCCGATTCCGGGGTTTAGGGACCCTATGGGGGTGACCGGGGTGGGCGTGGGTGTGGGTTTAAGTCCCGAGTATGAACTGCTTGAGAATTTGTCTGAAATGGGGCGAGCGCTAGGGGGTGGAGGTGGGAGGAGTGTGGGGGGTGGTCAAGTGAAGGAGGTTAGGATTGAGATTCCTGGGGAGGATGAGAGGGTGTATGAGAGAGAGTTGGTGCGGATGGGAGTGGGGAAGGCAGTGAAGATGCTGGAAGTGCCTGGGGAGGTGGAGGAGGGGGAGGAGGCGTGGGGGTGTGTGTGGAGATGTGGGGTTGATGAAATGGAGGCATGGGGGAAGTGGTTCATGAAAAAGCAAGAAGTGGATCATTCCTAGACCCGAAACCCTAGACATAAAAGAAGTGAGGGTACGGTAGCTGGATGATGGTTGGAAAGTAAGTCATGAGCACAAAAAATACTTAGTGCTTAGATGGTGGTTGGTTGAATTTTAATGTGGATATTTGAGGTTCATTCATGCAAAACTTCAGCGTGAGATGATGAGACAGTTTCAACACATTTCATTACAACAGGATTTAGGTACTCATTCCGTCTAGAAGTGCTATTACCTGTTTTAAGGATGATTAACTAGCCAATCAAGTGATGGTGAGTGAACGCTGGGCTGGGACATGCACATATATATACGCATATATCTCATACGATTTGAACAAGCTCAATGTCACAAACGGGACACTCACAAAACGACCTTTCAGCGCCAAATGGCAGCACGTCATCACCTCGGGTCCAGTTTTGGATGACTCACCGCCAATCACTTTTCTGACACGTCATCCCTCTGAGCCAGACCCTATGTCCCTTCTCAATAACAGAACTTTTCCTCAGGCTGCTGATAATTACCACTCTGTAGCGCGCGTCACCGTTTTGCAACCTTTTGAAACGTATCGGAACCCACAATCGCTTCTTACACTTAGAGCGTATTCCTATCCTCGTATCAAGAAAACCTCATATCAAGACTGTACTTTTTGCCTGGTAAAAGTAGCGAGAGGTTTCGGGTTTAGGGGAATTTTCAGTGGGAAGTTGATATGAGGTTTTCTTGATACGAGGATAGGAATACGCTCTTAGTAGAGCCCAATTCTACTTCCCTATCCTCCCCCACTTCCCACACTATTACATCGCGTGTCACCTAGCGTTGACCTAGCTAAGTGACCAGTCTTTTCATTCTCAGTACCCTGAGAAATAGGCAGCCATGGCAGCTGTCACATCTCAAGTAGCGTTCCCCGCAGCCTACACAACGGCGCCTGCCGCCCGCGCTGCAGCGTGCTCCGCGCGCGTTTCCCTCCGCACACCTTCCTTCTCCGCGCAAGCCCTCCCCGCGGTGCGCGCATTCCCTGCGCGGGCGGAGCGCGTCGTCGCCCCGCGCGCAGCGGTGGCGGAGGCGGGGAGCGAGGCGGCGGCGGAGGAGCCTAAGAAGGTGAAGGTGCTGTCCGTCAAGGAGGGCAAGCAACGGCTGCTCCTTAAATTCGTCTGGCTCGGTGCGTCCGCATTTCACGCTCCGGGGCCTCTAGGCCAAAGGGTCACTTAGGGTTATCGATATTCCGTGATAGTCGGAAGAGAAGCCAGGAACAGGCGGATGAGAGAACTAGGGTTCCGGGTTTACATTGTTAGCACTGCAGCTGCATCTTGGTGGTTTCATTCTTCCCACACTGCCCTTTCCTTTCCTGACGCGCAAGAACCGGTGCCGATGTTTTCAGCCGGTGTAAGCTGTTTATCCCGTCCTGTCGCGCTCCGATCTCGCCGCCAGACTCGTTATCGCGGCGAGCTGAAGCTAGAATTTGAAAAGGTAAAGGTAATCCTACAACGTGAATTATCCGTTGGTAATATTACATTACGGATAACCTGCGAGCTGCTCTGTGGTTGCTCTCCAGTAGCTCGTTCGGTGTGACGTTCGCAATGGGGACGACTCATGCACGATCTCGGGCTTGCGACGTTCACGAAGCCAAGCTCTTTTATTGATCAACGGCGCACGTGGTTGCTTCAAGTGATGCGAAGTCTAGGCGATTTTGAGTCGGCTCAAACGATGGACCAGAACGTTGCATTGCATCGGATTGTGGGATTCATCCGAGAAAGCCAGACTCCCATTGAGATTCGTCAGCTCCTTCATTTCGTTATCAGTTGGAGATTACTAGCACAAGGAGAGCTGTGCTTTATTTGGGACGAGGACGCAGTACCATGGCTACACAAAAGGTCACGCTGATGCGGATGCCTGCATGGCTTGAAGTCTCCTCAGTACTGCGAAGGCTACACAAAAAGTCTCCTCAGATTCGTCTTTAACGAATCTGCGAATGCGAATGTCGGTACTTTTTCGCTGGGCGTTCCTATCGGCCGTATGCGTATATGCGGACATAGCTGTAATCGTCGGCGTGGGTCGAAGTACAGGCAGCCAGGCGCTTATGTGTGTGGTGGTTGGGCGATCCTGCTAGTGTCTGCAAATCATTGCTGACTGTTACCCTGCTGACCACGAGACGTTTTTGTTTACTCATGAATCTCATCTCCCATTTTTCTATGGTGGAAATTGTTCTTGGGGCCCCATTCCCAGTGGTCTCACCGCTGCTTCTCATCACTCACAGCTCTGTCTTGTGAAGCTCTTTCTCCACGCCACCCTTGTGATCCTTTTTTCTTTCCCCTTATTCCTATTCCCTGCTCGTTAATTTCTTGCTTCCTTCCCCTTGTGCTTCCGCCCTCCCAAAGACCAGCACTAGGATGGCCAAGAAGAACAGCATGAATTTCCTCCATTTCCATCAATGCTCACTTTCCTCTCGTTTTCCACTTCATTTTTACGATTTTCAGAGAAGAACATTGGGATTGCTGTGGACCAGATGATTCCCGGGCAGGGCACCGTTCCAGTCAGCTCGTACATGTTCTGGCCGCGCAAGGACGCGTGGGAGGAGCTTAGGGAGCTGCTGGAGAGCAAGCCGTGGCTGTCGCGCAAGCGGGTGATCATTCTCCTCAACCAGGCCACTGATATCATCAACCTCTGGCAGCAAACCACCTTCAAGCCCTGAAAGGATGAGTTAGGGTTTAGGTGGATGTTCAATGTACAATGTATGGTGTGGATTCATGAAGGTGGTTGTGCAAAGCAAAAAGCAGGATTTTACACAGAATGCTGAGAAACATGAAGCTGAAGCTGCTGAAGATCAAGCAGTGGCTGCTATACTGTCTGACAGCAAACCACTTGGCCTCTAAAGGTGTAGGAGCAGGAGTTTCTTATTGCGGAGAAACACTTATTAAATCATTTTTTGGAAAGTTCATTGTACGGTATACAAGCTGCCCTTCTATGTTGCAGGCCATGCTTCTGTCGCCTTTTACCAATGTTACCGAAAAATGCTAACGCGTATGTCATTGCTTGATCATCTCTCAACCCGTTGCTCTGCCTCCACTCTCCCTGCTTCCCTCACCCTTCGCTGACTCCTTATGCGCCGTATTCCGCGTGTATGGCCTTCGTATCGTAAACACGTAGCAGAAGTCATTAGTAGAAGCATTTCTCGAGGTGTCTCACTTAGTCGTCGCATGGCCTCTCCTCTCCTCCGCCCTTCGCGCGTGTCCCTCCTCCCCTCCTCTCGCGCAGCTTTCAGCTTCGCATTCTGTCGCACTCTGTCGCATACCATCGCCTTCCGTCACGCGCAACTCCTTCCCAGTCGCTCGCGTCAGTTTCCTCCTTCGCGCTCGCTTCGCTGCTCGCTCCGCTGGTCCGCAATTTCTCCACCTGCTCTGCATTCCGCTGCGCGCCAATCCCCACAGCTTCCGCACTCCCCTACGCCGGGACTCCTGCGTGTTAGGGTTGGTTCGCCCAACCACGGAACCTACGGCGAAAGCTTCTACGATGGCGGAATGACGGCGAAATGGAAGCACGTGGATGATTCTAGGTGAAACGGTGAAAATCGGCCTACGGTGGATATTGGAAGCTACGGCGTGAGAAGCGGGAGAGAGATCGGGAAGATACTAGAGAAATGGAGGAGAAGAGTAGAGAAGTATCGAGAATGAGATCGACGGGGGAAACTGTGGTACGAGCTCGAGGCGTGTTCGAGAAGGTTCCAGATTCGGACTTGAGGAGTGTTCGGTGCATTCAGTTCGGTTCCGTGTGCGACTCGGGGTGAAACGAGGCGCACGGGGTTACTTGGGAAACAAGTGAAGTTACGAATCGCATTTTGTGACTTGCTTGACTATAAAACTACTTGTACTCATTCTGGAAAACACAACTTGGAGATTCTGAAAATTGCTGAAGTGTGTATTGACAACTTCAAGCAGAGCTGCGCATATCATTGGATTCGTGAGATCGTGGAGAACACGATAAGCAATAGCAAGTAGACTATTGCCGACTAAGGCGTTTACGATCCTAAGAACTGGTATCAGAGCTTGGCGAACGGGCGCGTCGATCGCGGTGAATTCACTTGGTGCGCTAAGTGAAATTAGTGGAGAAGAGGAGTCGTTCACGCCTACGCTATGGGAGACGAGGCGAGTTCGGGTTCCAGTGTAAGTCTTGGAGACCCGCAGTTGAAGGCTCTTCTCGAGGCCCTTGCGAGTGGCCGATTGGTGGCGAAACCGACGATCGGGCTCAGTGAAGCCCAGCGCTTCAACGGGAGCAACTACAACGTGTGGCGAAAGAAGTTCATTCGAAGGGCAGAGGAGGTGGACCTCTTGCCGTACTACCGTCCCGACGAGGAGACGATGGAGGGAGTTGCGCCATCCCCGACGGATACGAAGGAGAAAATAGCGGCGTTTAAAAAGCTAAGTAAGCAAGCGTTCTTTCAGCTTTGTCACTCAGTTGCCGATGGAATCGCGGTGGATTTGGACCAGTTTGCAGGGGAGCTGAACTCTGCACAGAAAGCGTGGGAGTACCTGGAGTCCACGTACATGGGCACGAACGATGTCAACAAGAAGGCGATTAGGAAGCAACTGCTGATGCTGAGCATGGAGAAAGGCGAGAAAATCATCACCTACATCAACAGGGCGAAAAACTACAACGACGACTTGCGGGTGATGGGAGCCGCGGAGACGGAGCACGAGATGATCGACTATATCATCCAAGGCCTTCCTAAGGAGTGGGAATCTGATATCGGTATGTTTACGTACCAACCGCCGGAGAGTTTGACGAAGCTGCAGGAGATTCTACAGTCGCTTGAGACGGTCAAGGAGATGAGGAAAAAGAAAGCGGCAGCAGCAGCTACGGATTTCGACGAGGAAAGGCCGGCTTTGGTGAATGCAACGAAGGCGTTTGGAGCGTGCTACCAGTGTGGAAAGAGGGGGCATACGGCGATAAACTGCTACGAAAATCCGCGAAGCAGAAACTACAAGGGCAAAGCGGTGGAGAACGAGAAAGGAGAAAATGGGGGAGCAGAGTGGCAACAGAAACGAGGTTTTGGCGGCAAGTGCGATTATTGTGGGCGCTATGGGCATCGTGCCGCAGAGTGCTACTCCAATCCGAACAGCAGGAGCTACAAGGGTCCGTCGCAGCAGAGGATTGTGGCGGGTAAGGCGAATGTAGCGGAAGCCGAAAAGGAGGATGTGATTTTGGGAGGAGCGCATCGTGCGAACGTGGTGCGTTTACCGAAGGATGTTCGTCAGACGGACGGACGTGAGAAGACGGCATGGTTCATGGACAGCGGATGCATGCGTCACATGACATTCAGGTCAGATTGGATGGAGAACGTGAGGGAGTCGAGTGAGCGTTATATACTGCAAGGTAACAGTGGGAAGTTACCAGTGACAGGAGAGGGTGACGTGGTGCTGCAAAGTCCGTATGGAGAGGTGAAACTGGAGAATGTGCTCTTGGTTGAGGATTTGAAGGTGAATTTGATGAGTCAGTCACAGCTTGATGACTTGGGGTGCAAGATATTTTATGACAAAGGCGAGGTTACAGTGTTTGGTCCTGAGTGGGAGAAGTATGCCGATGGATACTTCAGTGACACGTTCTATGAGATGAACTTGATAGCGATGAACGACAAGGATGAGATCTATGAGGATCCTGAGTCTACTGAGGTTGATGAGAGCGAGGACACGGATGATACGGGAGCGAGTGTGGAGGCAGCAGTGAAGCAGGAAGAAGAGATAGTCACCATGGAGGCAGCAGCGGTGAATGATGGAGATGGAGATGGTGTCAACACTTTTGCAGCAGCGGTCGTGGTTAAAGATGAAGCAGTAAATGCGAAGTGTGTGGGAGTTGAAGCTGTGAAAGGGGGCATCATGGTGAAGGGATCAACGGCGAATGCAACTGCAAAGGGGCGAGTGCTTATGAAAGAGGAACACGTTGAGGGGTACAAGACCCGAGAGGTGTTGGGTGCTAAGATTCCGAGGAGAAGCGAGAGGCTTAAGAAGATGCCTCATGGTTTGGATATCAAGGCGCTCAACTTCAAGACACGTAAGCAGAGGTTCAAGGTGCAGGAGCTGCAGGGGAGCGTGAAGCCGACTTAGACCCTGTGAATGCTACAAGGAGCAGGAAAGCAGTGCGAGTGGTGTTCGTGGTTGACGAACCACAGGGGAGATTGTTAGGGTTGGTTCGCCCAACCACGGAACCTACGGCGAAAGCTTCTACGACGGCGGAATGACGGCGAAATGGAAGCACGTGGATGATTCTAGGTGAAACGGTGGAAATCGGCCTACGGTGGATATTGGAAGCTACGGCGTGAGAAGCGGGAGAGAGATCGGGAAGATACTAGAGAAATGGAGGAGAAGAGTAGAGAAGTATCGAGAATGAGATCGACGGGGGAACTGTGGTACGAGCTCGAGGCGTGTTCGAGAAGGTTCCAGATTCGGACTTGAGGAGTGTTCGGTGCATTCAGTTCGGTTCCGTGTGCGACTCGGGGTGAAACGAGGCGCACGGGGTTACTTGGGAAACAAGTGAAGTTACGAATCGCATTTTGTGACTTGCTTGACTATAAAACTGCTTGTACTCATTCTGGAAAACACAACTTGGAGATTCTGAAAATTGCTGAAGTGTGTATTGACAACTTCAAGCAGAGCTGCGCATATCATTGGATTCGTGAGATCGTGGAGAACACGATAAGCAATAGCAAGTAGACTATTGCCGACTAAGGTGTTTACGATCCTAAGACTGCGCCCTCGCGCGCAAATCGCTGCGCGCGAAGCCGCAATGGTCAGTGAGGACGGGACAATCGCAAATGTGACTGTTCAAAGCGAGACACTTGGAGATCAGGCTAACGGCGAGCTAAATCAAGATAACAGAATGGACCATCAACAGCAGGGAGAGGAACAGGATCAGGACCAGCAGCCGAATTCATTTCCCAGCGAGTTTCTAAAGTTTCTGGAGGAGAATGGGATCGACCCGAGCATCTACAGCCGCCACGCCGACCTCCCCAGATACATCAGGCAAGCATAAGTTTTAGGCCCGTCTAAAGTCGTCACTTTACCCGTAACTGCTTTTGAGGCGCCTCAAAGTCGATCCGAGCATCTACAGCCGCCACGCCGACCTCCCCAGATACATCAGGCAAGCATAAGTTTTAGGCCCGTCTAAAGTCGTCACTTTACCCGTAACTGCTTTTGAGGCGCCTCAAAGTCGATCCGAGCATCTACAGCCGCCACGCCGACCTGCCCAGATACATCAGGCAAGTGGGTAGCTCATTCAAGCAGAGGTGGACGAGGTGAAGGAGGAGGTTGTTGCATGGCTGCTGAGGAGAGGAGGAAACCCATCTTCTCCCTCCCTCCCCCCCTGCCAGGCTGCGAGGGGGGCTGAGTGAAGCAGAGGTGGACGAGGTGAAGGAGGAGGTTGTTGCATGGCTGCTGAGGAGAGGAGGAAACCCATCTTCTCCCTCCCTCCCCCCCTGCCAGGCTGCGAGGGGGGGAGCTGAGTGAAGCAGAGGTGGACGAGGTGAAGGAGGAGGTTGTTGCATGGCTGCTGAGGAGAGGAGGAAACCCATCTTCTCCCTCCCTCCCCCCCTGCCAGGCTGCGAGGGGGGGAGCTGAGTGAAGCAGAGGTGGACGAGGTGAAGGAGGAGGTTGCTGCATGGCTGCTGAGGAGGACAGGAACCCCAACCGAACCTTTTTCTCGTCTTTCATTTGCTCCCTCCCTCCCATTCTGCCAGGCTGCGAGGGGGGGAGCTGAGTGAAGCAGAGGCGGACGAGGTGAAGGAGGGGGGAGATTGCAGGGCTGTTGAGGAAAGGAGGAACCCTAACCGCCTCTGCTTCTTCTCGTGTGTGATTTCCTGCCTCCCTTCCTTTCCTGCCAGGCTGCGAGGGGGGCTGAGTGAAGCAGAGGTGGAAGAAGTGAAGAGCGAGCTTGCAGGGCTGCTGAGGAGACGCGGAATTCCTACCGCTCCTGTTTAGGCCGCTCCTCTTTAATCTCCTTCCTCCCTTTCTTCCGTTTTGCCAGGCTCCGAGGGGGGCTGAGTGAAGCAGAGGTGGAAGAAGTGAAGGAGGAGATTTCAGGGCTGCTGCTGGGGAGAGGAGGAACCCCGATTGCCGCTGCTGTGGGGCTGCTGAGGAGAGCAGCAGCCGCAACCAAACTCGCTTCTTCTCTTCCTTCCTCTCCCTCCCCCTTCTGCCAGGCTGCGAGGGGGGCTGAGTGAAGCAGAGGTGGAAGAAGTGAAGGAGGAGATTTCAGGGCTGCTGCTGGGGAGAGGAGGAATACCAGCAGCAGGCATGGTGGCAGTACCATGGCTGAAGGGATTCTTCTCTCTCCCAGGAGAATTCAACATTTCAGGCACCAGCGCGTATAAGAGAGGCCAGGTGAGAATTCAGGTGCAGTGCTTTCTTGAGATTCTTCCAGCAGCAGTGTTGCTATTTCTTTGGAGATTTCAATATTCCAGACACCCTGGCGTACAGGAAGGAAGGCACGGGCGAGAATTCATGTGTTTCTGCAGCAATCGGAAAAAAAGTGTGAGTTTTTCATGTTACATGACTTAGCTGTTTTTGATATGTTAACAAGAAACATTAATAAAAAAGGTAAAATTTTTGGAGGTGGGACCAGCAGCCGGGTTCTTAATTGGCACAGGGAAGAGATGGAATGGAAGTTATGGAGATAGGTTGTGAAAATATATCAAAGGAGATATGGTAGTGAGAAAACATTAAAGAAAGTCACAATATGCAGTAACTTTGTCATGTCTCTGCAATGAAGTTGGGAGTATGCGAGGTGACTTTTGAGTCGACTCAAAAGTACTCTCAAACAAACTCGGACCCTGTTTCCTCTGCCTCACTTCAGTTTTCACTATCCCTCCTCCAGATATTCGGCATGGATGCAGCATCAGGGGCGGCAGTGGCAGCGCTGCAGCTGTCCCCTTCAGATCACGTCCTTGACCTCTGTGCTGCCCCGGGTGAGATTTCTATTCAGTTTTGTTTCGTTGTGTTATGTTTTGTTTCTCTTTCTTGTGACCTTCATCATCCAGTACTTGCATCCCTTCCTTCCGCTCGTATTCACTTTTGAGTAATTCTCATTAAGTGATGCTTCTTTGTTAGTTCTCTAACTCCTCCCAAATGCGTGCATTAGAGACACCTTCCCTTTGTTCTCCTCAAATCCTCGTCTTCCTAGAATGAAACCCCCTCCTCAAATCCTCGTCTTCTTAGGAGATGCTTTCTAATACCACCCAAGAATGAAACGCCCTCTGCCCCTTATTTCTGTCTATCTCCCCTCTCTCTCTCCCCTGTCTGAGGGTGCGGGTTCTTGCTTGCTGGGTGCTATGCACTAGGCAGGCGCCAAGCTCTGCGTGATTCTAGATGAGCTCAAACCCGCCTTCCCTTGGCTAGATCTCTCTCAAGCGCACACCACCTAGGTGAACGAAGAGACGCATGGGACGCATGGGACGCATGGGAGATGCCTCCTTCCCATCATCCTTGCTGAACCCCACCTATGTCTAAAACCGTCCTATGTCTCGACTCTCTCCTTCCTTCTCCCCACTCCCTGCCTGTCTGGCACTGTTGATTTTTGCTTGCTGCATGCATGGCTCCTTTCAGGCGCCAAGCTGTGCTTGATCCTGGATGAGCTCAGGGCCTCCTAGGCTGCAGCACTGCCAGCTTCACCACAGTATGTTTTTTGAGAATTCTCAAAAAACATACCCTGTCTCTGTTATTTTTTGCTTGCTGCATGCCTGGCCCCTTTCAGGCGCCAAGCTGTGCTTGATCCTGGATGAGCTCAGTGCCTCCGAGGCTGCAGCACTGCCAGCTTCACCACAGGCGGTGACACAATCCCCGCTACAATCCTCCTCATTACCGGCACAATCGTCATTACCACCACAATCCTCATTACCACCACAACCCTCTGTGACGGCAGCAGCACAAGACACTTTTGAGAATTCTCACAACGCAACAGCAGATGAGGCATCTCTTGAGAATCCAAGTGGAACGGCAAAAGCAGCAGCCATGAGCACCACAGTATCAGGCAGTTCACCCGGCGCACCCACTGCAACAGGCACAAGCACAGTAACAGGCACAGTGACAGCAGTTGACGTCTCCCCGGCCCGCCTGGCTGCCTGTCGCACGCTGCTGCAGAAGCACCGGCTGACTGACAGGTGCCGGCTGTTCCTAGGAGACGCTACTGCTTTCCGCCTTGGGCCTCCTGTGGCAAAGCGAGGGATGGAAGTGGGATCAGGGCTAGAAGTTGGATCAGCTAAGCCTCGTGGCACTGAGCTGGAGCAATTATTGCCACGCGTTGCTATGGGAGAGGCTAGAGCAGTGATGGACGTAAGGGAAGTGATGGGTAATAGCGCAGTGATTGTTGGTGGTAGTAGTAGTGAAGGGATTTCAGAGCCAAGGGACGTGGAGGAGACTGCAGGGCTGTGGAAGCAGGCAGGAAGAGAGGGGCAGGATGGAGAGGAGGGAGCGGAGGGAGAAGAGAAAGAGGAGGGAGAGGAGAGGGAGGAGGGAGAGGAGAGAGAGGAGAGGGAAGGAGAGCAGCAAGAGGGAGAGGGAGTGAGGAGGAGAAAGCGGACGAGGAAGGAGAGGAGGAGAGCAAAGCATCTCCGCATGTTTGAATCAGCTTGTCACGACAGTGTAGCTGCTGCAGCTGATGATGGTCATGATGCGACTGCTGCTGCTACAGCTGGTGCTGCTGCTACAACCACGATGACAGCATCGCCGGCATCAGAAGCAGACGGGGCAGCGGCAGCATCTGAATGGAAGAGAGGGGACCGGCCGGAGCTCTTCTTTGTTGGGCGGACAGCGTGGCAATGGTGGGACACGGGTGTTGAATGCGGCAAGGATGGGTATGATAAGGTGAGGAAGGAGAAAATTGAAGGACCCTGAAACCTGAGGAAGCAGAAAATCAAAGGGCCCTGAAACCTGAGGAAGCAGAAAATCAAAGGGCCCTGAAACCTCTTGTGTCAAACGTCGACCACCACATCAGCTGCTAACGTCGACGGCTTTCTGAAGCATTTTCTTGAGAATATTACGTCTCTTTCATGTCAAACCTCTATTGTGTCAAACCTCTATTGTGTCAAACCTCTTTTGTGTCAAACCTCTATTGTGTCAAACCTCTTTTGTGTCAAACCTCTATTGTGTCAAACCTCTATTGTGTCAAACATCTTTTGTGTCAAACCTCTATTGTGTCAAACCTCTATTGTGTCAAACCTCTTTTGTGTCAAACCTCTATTGTGTCAAACCTCTATTGTGTCAAACCTCTTTTGTGTCAAACCTCTATTGTGTCAAACCTCTTTTGTGTCAAACCTCTATTGTGTCAAACCTCTTTTGTGTCAAACCTCTTTTGTGTCAAACCTCTATTGTGTCAAACCTCTTTTGTGTCAAACCTCTTTTGTGTCAAACCTCTTTTGTGTCACGCCTCCCTTACGTCACACATCAGGTGCTGGTAGACGCAGAGTGCACACACGACGGCTCTCTGAAGCAAGGCTGTTGAGGATAATCACAGTTTCTTTTGTGGCACACACACCTGTCACACCTCTCCACTGTCACTCGTCAGGTGCTGGTAAATGCACTGTGCACGCACGACGGCTCACTGAAGCAAGCCTGTTGAGAGGATAATCACAATTCTTTTGTGTCACACCTCTCCACTGTCACACACCAGGTGCTGGTAGACGCAGAGTGCACACACGACGGCTCGCTGAAGCACATACTCAAGTATGACTCGTGGGGATGGCACACTCTCAACAAGCGGTTTCTAGATCCCCAAAGACTCAACTCCCTGGCGGCGTTGCAGGTGAGAGCATGTCCGCTTTGCAATGCGGTAACCATCACCATCTCCCCACCAAAGCACATACTCAAGTACGACTCGTGGGGATGGCACACCCTCAACAAGCGATTCCTGGACCCCCAGCGGGTCAACTCGCTCGCAGCACTGCAGGTGAGAGCATGTCCGCACATATCAGCCTTCTTTTCACCGGTGAGCAGTATCCATTCGGCTGCAATCCACAGTCGGCATTCATTTGACTAAAGCACATTCTCAAGTACGACTCGTGGGAACGGCACACTCTGAACAAGCGGTTCCTCCAGGTACCTGACTGACCCCCAGGTGCTCAAATTGCTTGCAGCACTGCAGGTGAGATATGTGCAGGATTGCACATATTTCATCTCAATCCACCGGCATATCTCACTGCAGGTAAGATATGTGCACATATCTCACCTGACTGAATCCACCGGATTGCTATGTGCCTCTCTTGCTCACCCGCTTCCCTTTCTCTTCCCTCTCCCTGCTCTTCACCCTCTCTCTTCCCTTGCTGCAGCGATCTCTTCTAGAGACAGGCTTCTTGCTGTTGAAGCCTGGCGGGAGGCTGGTGTACTCTACATGCAGGTGAGAGACTGAAATGTACAAGTACATGTATATGTATATATGTATATATATATATATGTATATATGTATATATGTATATATGTATATATGTATATATGTATATATGTATATATGTTTATATGTATATATGCATATATATTTGTCTAGTCTTATAGTCGAAACCACGAGGGAGGCTGGTGTACTCGACGTGCAGGTGAGACTGTACTGTACAAGAATATGTATATGTACATTGATGATTCACTTATATAACTAAATTAACGAGGGAGGCTTCTTAACTTGGCGTACAGGACGCCGTTGTGAGATGGTTTCTGAGACGTCTCAAAAGTATACGACTTTTGAGACGTCTCAAAAGTTGCAGGAGGTTGTTGTGAGATGGTTTCTAGACAGCCACTCCTGTTATGCTTGCCTCGACTTGAACCAAATACTATGTTATACCTTCCCTGTCCTCTCTTTCCTCTCTCTGCAACTCCCCACCTCCCAACCGCACACACTCACAAAACGAAGACGTTGTGAGACGTTGCCTCCCTTTTCCCCCTCTTTGTTTTGCACGTCTTTGATTCGAACTAAATACTCCTTTTCGTTCCTGTCCTCCCTTTCCCCCTCTCTGACTTTCCCCACCTCCCAGCCTCACGGTCACACAAAACGAGGACGTGGTGAGACGGTTTCTGGACAGACACTCGCATGATGCAGGTCAGTGCTCCCACCATCCATCGCCCTTCCGCCATGATTCCTTGTTCCCCATCGTAATGTGAAGCCGCTTGCTTATGATGTGCAGCTATCATCGGTGCACCATGCACCTTCCTTCTCCCACCATCCCACTGCTCCCACCTTCGTCTTCGTTCATGTTGATTCTTTATCTCTTAACGTGTAGCTGTCTGCTATCTTTGTTCAGCTATCATCAGTGCAATATACATCACCCTCTTACCACCATCCCACTGCTCCCACCATCGCCTTCGTTCATGTTGATTCTTTCTCCTCTCGTTGTGTTTGCACTTGCTGTGTCATGTACCTCCCATCATTGCACATCCCTTCGTGTCTTACTGTAATTTCCATACTTGTTATTGATTTTGGAAAGCACGTTGCTCCCATTATGAGACCTTTCAAATATCGCTGTTAGCCATTGCCTGTGCAACCTTCTTGCCATCACTCCAACCATGGTTCTATGCGTCTATTTTCAGAATTCTCCCTTTTTCTACCAAACCTTGTTCCACAGATTTGATACAAGTCGAGGAGGCTAAGGGCTGGCCCTGCAGACCTGGTGGTATACCACACACCCTCAGATTCGACCCTCCCACTTCCAACACGAATGCACTATTTATTGCACTGTTCACCAAGAGAGATTTGAACCAAGGCCCGTAATGTTGCAGATACTACTACTGATGTACGTAGTTTCTTGCCATTTGTAGGTGCCTTTCACTTGGCTGGTTGAGGAAAAGTTTCACTCCTTGGAAAAAACATCTGATGTACAATGCACGATGGTTCACATTATAGCACAGCTGTATGCATGATACATCATCAATTGTGTGCCATGGTATGGTAACCATGTAACTGTAATTTAGTCCTCCATCCACCAGGGCTCCTCGCCAGTCCGGAAGTCCGTCTCAGTCCACGTGGAAAAGACAACCTTGCCGCCCACCACGTTGGTATGCTCGAGGGCCAGAGACTGAGTGGGAGGGGGGTGAGAACGAATGAGGGACGAATGGAGAACAGAAGAGGAGGCATTGAGTTATCCACGTGGAAAATACAACCTTGCAGTACACCACATTGGCATGCTCGAGAGCAGGAGACTGAGTGGGAGGGGGGTGAGAACGACTAAGGGGAAAGAGAGGCCGGCGGGAGGAGAGGGGAAGGGGAGAGAAGAAAGGCAGTGGACCAGTCCACGTGGAAAAGGCATGTTGCCTCCCACCACTTGTTGGCATGCTAGGAAAAAGAAGACAAGAAAAGGGAGCATTGGTTCAGTCTATATGGAGAAACCACCTTGACCACATGGAAGAAAGAAAAGGCGAGGGAAAGAGAACGAAGAAAGGGACAGAGAAACGAGAAGTATCATCCATCGTACCATGTGTAACGAGAAAGGGAAACGAAGAGGATGAAGACAAACAGAAAGGATTATTAGAACCACTATGCCAATATATCCTTCATTCTCAAACAGAACAAAGCTTAATAACAAGGATAAACGCACCAGAGGAGCCGGGCCCTGCACGACCATGCCCTGGTTGTTGTACTGGGAGCCATGGCAGGGGCACATGAACTTGTTCTCCTCCGCCACCCACGGCACCACACACCCCATGTGCGTGCAGATGGCGTTGATGGCAAAGTTGCCGAGCGAGCCATCGTCATTCACCACGATGTAAGCCGGCTCGTCCTGGGGTACAGCAGAGTGGAGAGAGGGAGGGAGGGGAGAGAGGGAGAGAAATCAAGAGAGGAATAAGGCTTCACACAAAAGCATGTCAGATTGCAGTGATGGCAAAGTTACCGAGTGTGCCGTCGTTATTCACCACGATGTAAGCCGGCTCGTCCTGCAGGAGAGGAAGAGGGGGAGAGAAATAGAGAAAGAGAGATAGAGAGGGAGAAGGAGAGACAGAACGAGTCAGATGGAGTTGATTACAAAGTTGCCGAGTGGATAAGATTGGAGAAAGCCGGCTCATCCTGGAGTGGATAAGATTGGAGAAAGGGGGAAAAAATATGACACATGAAAGCATGTCAGATGGGAACCTAAGGGAAAAGCAATGAAGAACCTTGCTACTTGTAGATGGAGAATATACAAGTGTCCTGCACGAGATCTGCAGCTTACATCGAGGCCCTGGACGAGCGTCCTGTCGCCACCCTTGTGCGTGGCAAGCCAGTTATCCGCCATCACCACCTTGCCGCTCAGATCCTTCGCCACTAGCTCGTCCGCCGAGCTGCAAACACATGTATAAACGTTACACGTGTAAGTAAGCAGCAAAAAATAATGGAGGAGCTTTTTAATGTGAAACTTGTATATTAACGTGTGGTGACGAGTGTGGTACCTGGCAGGGGCGAAGGAGAGGAAACCAGCGGCAGACGCGGGCACAGCAGCGCCGAGAACGAGAGCTGCCTTGAGGACTTCCCGGCGGCTGACATCATCAGAGGATGTGCTCTCGCTGCTGGCCTTCACAGACACTGCAGCGCGTTTTGCAGAGAGCTTGACGGTGCGGCTGCTGGATTGGGCGACGCTGAGCCTTTTCCCAGCAAAGGTGTTGACGGAAGAGACCTGAGATAAGGGAGGGTGTCAAATCAACAGAAACTGCTATGAGAGATTGTTAAAAACTTGGAGTCTGAACATTGTGACAGTGAACCCTGGCTGAACATACCTGAATGCTGGATGAGAGAGCGGAGACTGAAGCCATGGTCCCGTTCAGAGATCCACCAGAAGCAGGGGCAGGATGAGACGGCTGTACGATTTGGCTGTTTGCTTAGTTCTGCTGGATGGTTGTTACTCAGATTTGCCTGTAATTTTATACCTTCAAATTCGATTCAGGCTGACATCTGAAGATGATGATGAAGGCGAAGCAAATCCAAACCAGCACGAACCGCGATTGCACAAATTTCCGTAGCCCCCGCGGCGCGGATGTGTACGAAGAGCATCGTACAATTTCTGGGGAATCCGATGGGAGGTGGCGCTGCCACGTAGGATGAGTGCAAGGGTTGTTGGTGAACTCGTACGCAGCGTGAGTTGCGGTGAACGATTGTGTGGGCAGATCGTACGCTCCTGGCAATGCCAGCATTTCGCCATAATGCACTCTCTGGATATCTGTAGCATATGGTAGTTAAATTCACTAATTGTCTCTAATTATAACATACAAACTGGACTTTGCACACATACAGCTTACCGTAATAATAGTTGATACACATTCCATATGCAGATAAACCGAATTTATGTTTTATGTGCAGATTAAAGCTAGGCGTGATTAGCACTGGTTATTTCAGTTGAACCCCAATCTTAGACTGCATAGCATATAGAGCCTATGCTTATTCAGGCCTCTAAGGTATAGATGTCTTGTGCGGGTTATACGTATTGAAGGTTAGAGGCGACAGAGTGAGGATCGAGTGTACCACGCAGGAATGTTACTAATGTTACTGAATCAAATCAAGTGTATGGCAAGCGTGTTCATATCCTTTTGTGAGGCGATTTCGTGTGTTTTTCGTTTCAGGTCCCTTTCAGTTTATGTTTCAAGCTGGTAAACAAAGGGGTCGAACGACAACGTACCTTTCAGTTTATGTTTATGTACGCCATGGTACACGGAACGCGTCACCTTGCCTTTCGGAAACCAGAACCTCTGGTTCATATAATCGCGCCCTCGTGACACACTGGTCTTGCTCACAGATCCATTTCCAAGGCTCTCGGGATCCAATGCATCCAATCTCTTGGTTCAAAACAAGAGTCACTAGACTGTGTTTGGTCAGTTGGCGAGCTTGCCTCGGTATTGTCCCTATTTTTAGAACCGAGGAAGCTCCTGCCTTAGGAGACTAGGGCTAACTAGAGCCACGAGTCGTTAGGCGACTCCGCTGTCCTTTTTAGGACTAGTCGGGATAACTTACCCACTAATCCTGCGCGACACGTGCCTGTCTGGCATCAATCCCAATTGTACGGCTTTTCGAGATTCGAAGAAATAATACGATACTTAGTCCTGGGTACATGGTAGAATAATTGCGTTGAAGAAGTAGTCAGCATTTTCCCGTATTCGTCCTGCATTGCAACGATCTCTCGCTTTCGTCCAATTTCGGTCCAGATTTTCCGGTCATGGAGGCCCCGGCAGTTTCGCGGCATCAGAAGCTCGTAACGGACGTTCTTTCGTGGGTGTTCAATGTCGTTACATCTGTCGGTATCATCGTGGTCAACAAGTACCTCATGACACATTACAACTTCCAATTCGGTGCGATCCTCTAACCATGCACGCTTTTGGCCTCACGGGAGCGAACGAGACGCTTGTAACGCGTATACGCAGTTGTATTGCACCGATCCATCTAGCTGGACACTTTTGAGACGTCTCAAAGCGTGATTCTTAACACGCAGGTGCACGGTTGTATTGCACCGATCCTTCTTGCTTCATGACTCTTCGTGACTACGCATTGCTGTCGCGTCGTTACGCTGGCTCGATCAACGAATTTAATGTGCGTGTTTTTTTTTTTTTTTTTTTTTTTTTTTTTTTGTTATCGTCGTACTCAGCAATCTCTATCCCTCGCTCGCATTCCATCTTGAAACTCTTCCTCCTCAAGTTCCTCAAGTTCCCTGTTGCAGGCGTGTTTTGAAACTTCTCAAAACACGTTCGCGTTCTACCCTAAAGCATGTCCTCACCTTCCCTCAGTTTCCGATCTCATTTCCCGCTAACGCCTCCCGCATATTGCAACACTTGTTCTCGCTTCCATTTTCCTGCGTAAGGTCACTTGCGAATGTCGTGTCACAAGTATCTCTCAAATATTTCGATTTTTCCTCCCTTTAGAGTTGACAATTTCCTCCCCCCTCTTCCCTTCCCACCCTCCCCCTCCCCCCCCTTTTCTTCCACGCTCAAATTTCCCAACCCTTTCTTCTTTCTTCCGCAGCCGCCACGCTCACCGGCCTCCACTTCATCATGACGTCGCTGATGACGTCAGCGTTGCGTCTGAGCGGGTACCTGGAACCTTCGCAGCTGCCGCTGATGGAGCAGGTGAAATTCGCGCTGACTGCCAACGTGTCCATCGTGGGGATGAACGTCAGCCTGATGTGGAACAGCGTCGGATTCTATCAGGTTTGTGTGCTTGTATTGAGGGTGCTTTTAATGGGTTTCTGTGCCTCGCCCCACATCGCCAAGCTGGGGATGACTCCTGTGTCTTGTGTGCTCGAGGTCTTCTTTGACCGCACACGCTACTCCCAAGGCTCTCTCCTCTCCACGCTCCATGTTTTCCGGCCGTCTCAGTACCCCCTTGTTCTCCCTCACTTCGTCCCCATGCAGATCGCCAAGCTGGGGATGATACCCGTATCCTGCGTGCTAGAGGTCTTCTTTGACCGCATGCGCTACTCCCAGGGCTCGCGCCTCTCCGTGCTGCTGGTGCTGATAGGGGTGGCCACGTGCACCATCGCTGACAGCAGTCTCAGCGTGAAGGGCATGGTGGCAGCGGCTGTCGCTGTCTGCTCCACTGCCCTGCAGCAATACGTGAGTGCTCTGCTGTAGGAAAGGGTCTGAAGCTGCTGTTGTGACTTCTCAATCGACGTGCTGCTGGTGCTGAGAGGGGTGGCCACGTGCACCATCGCCCTGCAGCAATACGTGAGTGCTTCGGTGTAAAATAGGTCATAGGGCAGCTGTTGTGGCTTCTCAGCGGACCTGCTGCTGGCTGCTGGTGCTGATAGGGGTGGCCACGTGCACCATCGCTGACAGCAGTCTCAGCGTGAAGGGCATGGTGGCAGCTCCCATGACTCTCTGCTCTACCGCCCTGCAGCAATACGTGAGTGTTCTGGTGTAGAAAGGTCTGAAACAGCTGTTATGGCCTCCCAATAAACGTGCTGCTGGTGCTCATAGGAGTTGCCACGTGCACGATCGCCGACAGCTGTCTGAGCGTGAAGGGCATGGTGGCAGCGGCTGTCACTGTCTGCTCCACCGCCCTGCAGCAATACATGAGTGCTCTGGTGTGGAAGAAGTACCGCCTGGGCCCACCCACACAGCTTCTCACCTTCCCTTCAGCATTTCCATTGATCTCCTCCTATATGCCCCTTCCCACCCTGCCCAACCCCTCTTCACCCCTCTCCACTCCCCTCCACAGTACGTGCAATGCCTGCAGAAGAAGTACCGTCTGGGCTCGTTCGACCTGCTCTCCCACACAGCTTTGCGCCTTCCCTTCCGCTTCCGCATTTCCATTCAACTCCTCCTACATGCCCCTTCCGATCCCGCTTCACCCCTCTTCACCCCTCTCCACTCCCCTCCACAGTACGTGCAATACCTGCAGAAGAAGTATCGCCTGGGCTCGTTCGACCTGCTCTCCCACACAGCACCCGTGCAAGCCGGCTCGCTCGTTCTGCTGGGCCCTCTTATTGACTGGCTGTTGTCTGGTGCCCGTGTTGACAGCTACGACTTCAGTGTTCCCTCTGTGGTGAGTCTTTCGCGTAACGTATGCCTCTGTGCTGAGTGCCTTCTGTGGTAAATTCATGGTATCGTATCGTTCACTCTAGCACTGTTGCAAGCATTCGCCCTCGTTCTGCCAAGGCCGCTGATTGACTGGCTGCTCTCTGGCGTCCGGGTTGACATCTACGGCTTCAGTGTTCCCTCTGTGCTGAGTGCCGTCTGTGGTGTGACAATTCCCGCTTTCCACCCATTCCGTTCCTTCCCACTCCTTTACCATCCTGCAAACAGCTCTGTATCGGCCCCTCTTGCCTCATGCCTCTTCCATTCCCCTCGTCTCCACCGCCCACTCCCCCTACCCTCCCCTCCCCACACAGGTCTGCGCAGGGCTGGGCCACATGAAAGAGCTCTCCGTGTTTGTGCTTTGATACGCTCTCTACCTCTTCCAATCCCATTCCCACTCCCGTTCCCACTCCCGCTCCCATTTCCACTCCCATTCTTATTCCCACTCCCACTCCCATTTCCACTCCTTTTCTTATTCCCACTCCCATTCTTCTTCCCCCCGTTACCACCAACCCCACGCCCCCACCAGCTGTGCATCGGTTTCTCATGCCTGATAGCCGGCAGTGAATGCAAGTCAGTTGATGCCCTCCCTTTCCATCCCTACCCCCTTCCCCCACCCCCCTCTCGCACCTTTCCCCACCACCACCAGTTGTGCATCAGCCTATCGTTCCTCATAGCCAGCGGTGAATGCGAGTCTCTTCATGCTCTTGACCTTTCCCATCCCTCCCCACACCCCAAATTTCCCCATCCAACCACCCCTCGCCCCCACCAGCTGTGCATTGGGCTCTCATGCCTGATAGCTGTGGCGGTCAACGCGAGTCAGTTCATCTGCATCGGTCGCTTCACAGCCCTCACCTTCCAGGGCCTGGGCCACATGAAGACCCTCTCCGTGCTCGTGCTCGGATACGCTCTCTTTGGATTGGACGGACTCAACGCACCGGTGAGTGCCTGTATGGTGCGAGGATGAGGTTTAGAGGGTAAGAAGATTCACAGCGCTCACCTTCCAGGGCCTGGGCCACATGAAGACCCTCTCCGTGCTCGTGTTTGGATACGCTCTCTTTGGATTGTATGGACTCAACGCACCGGTAAGTCGCTTCATGGTGCATGCTAGCTTTGAGGGCGAGGATGAGGTGTAGAGGAAGCACCTTGAGGCAATTTCCAGGGCCTGGGCCACATGAAGACTCACATGCTGGAAGTCATTTCATGCTAAGCCAGGCTGAGTCTTGTCTTGCGATGCCATGTTGTGCCGTGCCACACTATGTCATACCAGGCCATGCCTTGCCATATCATTGTCATCACATTTTGGTTTTTGTCTGTGTCTCCACTTCAGAACGCCTCTCTCCTGTGTTCGACCTAACTCCCAACCCCTCCCCATGCTACACCCACACCTACCTACCGGTATTACCCTGTAGGTCCTAATGGGGATGCTACTTTCGATCATGGGAATGGTGTGGTATGGCAATGCATCGTCGAGACCAGGAGGCAAAGAGAAGGTGCCAGTGGCTCCTACTCTTCCAACCACCACCGAGGCGGATGAAAGCGCACCTCTAAAAAGTGAACCGCGGGAATCTCCTGTCGTGCCAGCCCTTGAAAAGCAGGCCAGTGACAGTGGATAAACGGCATTTGGATTATGGCATTGTATCTTACTCTCCCCCCACTAGTTTGGCATGGCATGAATAAGGATATCACATATTTCTCATGTGTATGTGATTATACTTAGGTTAGGCCAGACAAATATATTATGTGTGCAATACTGAATCAATTGCGACTTCTCAGTCTACACCTTTCCAAATCAAATATATGTAAAGAACCTGCAAGACCTGTATTCCCCATACACTGTATTATTTGCATTGCACAATGATGACCGCAGTACGTAGTCAATGGACTTTGAGTATCATTTTAGCGTTAGCGTTGTGTCACTAAGAACGCCTTCTGAGCATTACAGAATGCCACCCTCAAGCCTGCTACGATGAAACTGATCTGAAACTAATCCGTTCTGAGGATGTTTCGTGTAGGAACGGTATTAAACTAGATCCTCGGAATCTTGTTTCCATCTGCTTCCTGCAGATGCACAAGCGAGGATACGATGTTGGTTTAGAATTCAGTAGAGACCTTGATGCTGACCTGACTAGAATCCATGGCGGTGGGAGCTGACTGAGTGAGGAGCGCCAACGAAGACGGATAGTGACAGTATCCTTTTAGAATGCGATTGTGTGCATAAGAATCCACCCTCCTCTCACCCGCCGCATCTCAAATCTAGTCCAGATTCGCGTGACAGAACTTGGTGAGATCAGCCCGATGTGACTTATTGAATCAAGTCATACAAATTTGCTTGACCAGGCAGAGTAGTTAGCTGTCCTAAACTGACAGCGTCAAGCCGGCAGAGACTGAATCTTTCAATCAGTCCCCTCACCCTCTCTCTCGCTTACACCGTCGCCGTGAATGCATACGTCGACCATAACAGGCAGCAACACTTCGTAATCCGTTTTGTGACTGTGGTCTGCATCTCAACCGTCCCGTCCCGGTCATCACATTTCCGTCAACATTACAACCTCATTACAATATAAGATTCGCCGAATCTTCACACTCCGAATCCGTCGGCCATGTCGCTCGACGAAGGACCCGATGGCCCTCTGGAGCACACTCTCCTCGTCGTTCGCGAAGTCTCCGTCTACAAAATACCCCCGCGACAGTCGTCAGGTGGTTACAAATGCGCAGAGTGGCTCGTCGGCGACAATATTTGGGGGGGACGCCTCCGCGTTGTTTCGGTTGGCGACACGTGCGAAATTCGCCTGGAGGACAGTAACACCGGCGAGCTGTTCGCCACGTGCCACGTGGCGCCTGGTCGACGCGACGCGTCCGTCGAGGCCGCGACGGACAGCTCGCGATACTTCGTGCTTAAGATCGACGACGGCCGCGGTCGCCACGCGTTCATCGGGCTCGGATTCGCGGAGAGAAACTCGGCTTTCGACTTCAATGTCGCGCTGACGGATCATGAGAAGCATGTTTTGAATGAGAGGCAAAGAGCCTCGGATGTGGCGTCAGCAGAAGCGGATTCTGCTCAAGAAGATTCTCAGCCAAAATTGGACTTGAAATTAAAGGTATTTTACTTTTAGTAACACTCGTGTGTATAAGCTGCTGAAAATTTGCCGAAAGGCGTTTCACATTTCCACGTTTCCTTTTGGACTCATTCTTATCATATTCTCGGTGTGCAGGAGGGGGAAACCATCCGCATCAACATGAAAAAACCATCCTCCTCCACCTCCTCCGCCTCCTCATCATCGTCCTCCTCCACTTCGTCAGGCCGGGTAGCCATACTAGCTCCTCCTCCCGGCAGCAGCAGCAGCAGTGGCATCGCTCGCCTTGCTCCTCCTGTTGCCTCCTCGTCTCGCTCTTCATTCTCCGGAGGCTCTTCAAGCACAGCAGCAGGGTTAGCAGCACCAGCAGGCGCAGTAGCAGTAGCAGCAGCAGCAGGAGCAGCGAGAGGAGGAAACATGGGTGCTCCAGGTGCACCAGGGGGAGGAGGCCAATCAGGAGCATTTGCCGACTTCTCACAGCTTCAGGTACATGGCTTTAATTACTCAAAATATCCATATCTAGCACAGACATGTTTGGTACTTCTGATTCGTTTCATTCATAAAGGAGGCCCAACCGATAGGCATGTTTGTCATCGAGCGTCGTTCTACAATTCTTGTGCCGCTTTTTTTCCTGCCCTGTTTTCCTCAATCAAACTAAAGTGGAAACACACTGCTTGCTTGCCTGGCTGCCGTATTCTGTCCTGTGCTGTGTTCTCTTTCTTGCAGTCGTCTCTCCCACCAGCAACTCAGCCTGCTCCATCCAACCCACCCACAAGCACCAACGCCCCTGCAGCAGCAGGGTGGGCCACCTTCTGACACGGACGAGGGTATAATATAAGAAATTCCCCCTGAAACCTGGGCCACTCGGTTCAAACAACCCTGCCAGCCCAATAGGCGTGTATCTATGACCACGGATCATCTATAAGGCTGTTTCCACCATTTATTGTCGGTGTACAGTATATAACTGAATTGCACTTCATTTGTGGGCAGGGTACAGTATTGTGTGACCTACCAGGTACGGACTCGGAAGTTGCTTTGAGTCGCCAGAATAGCTTCTTGATTCATGCTCCTTTCTCATAATTAGCATGCAACGGAATGTTTTGGGATTAGGGTTTGCAAGCATACAAATAGGAGTCCTACAAATGTTGTACCCTCTAGGGAGTGCCTCACTGCAGCCTATCATAACATTAACATTTGACACACCCCCATAGGCTAAGTGAGGGACACCAGGGCAAGCAAGGTGAAACAAATGGTCACAAGACCAGTCAAGGCAAGACAAGCTCAGGGTGGATCTCAAGGACACCACACAAATTCCGAGCGCAAGCAAGCGGCCACAAGGCCAGTTCAAGAGTTCACTAGGATATAAAAACAAAACACAACAAGCAGAGGAAGCAACAGGACTACAGCAACCTAGGGCCTACCTCAACAAGCCCCAACTGCACACAGAACCTGTGGTGGTCACCAAGCGCCAAGGCCTTGGTGAAGACGTCTGCAGTGTTGGCCTCTGAGGCCACAAAGTCCAGGCATGCCTGACCGCGTCGCTGCAGCTCTCGCAGGAGGAAGTACCTCACGTCAATATGCTTCACTCTGCTCTCCAGTCGAGGCTCTCGACACAGGAGGATCATGGCCTTGTTGTCAGCGTACAAGGTCGGTGCAGAGCGAGGCCGCTCACCAAGGTCGGCGAGCAAGAAGGTCAACCAGCGAAGCTCCTGAGCCGCCATGGCACCAGCGTAGATCTCTGCCTCTGCACTGGAAGTAGGCACAGACGACGACCGTGTAGACCTCCACGACACAGCACCAGCTCCCAGACTGAAGCAGTAACCCTGAGTCGAGCGCTGAGTCTCCACGTCGTCAGCGTAGGAAGAGTCACAGTGACCAGTCAACGCCACTGGCTGAGTCCCTCCAAGCACAAGCCCCATGCCTGATGTAGTCGCCAGGTACTTCGCCACCCTCACAGCAGCTGTCCAGTGGACAGGGCGGTGTCTCCCAGTCGCAACAAAGCGAGAAAGGATGCTGAGGGGAAAGGCGAGGTCCGGTCGAGTACAAGTCATCAGGTACATGAGGCAGCCCACCAGCTCTGCGTAGGGTCCACTGGACTCAAAGGGCTCGTCAGGAAAGGGGCCCGTGAGTCTGTGGTCAACAGCAAGAGGAGTGGGCTGTGTGGTGGAGAACTGGAAGTCGAACCGTCGAAGGACCTGCTGCACCATGTGTGACTGCGTCAGTGTGATGGTGCGAGCGGCTCTGTCCCGGGTGATCTGCAAGCGAAGGTAACGCTGGAGCTCACCCAGGTCAGTGCACTTGTGTCTCTTCTGCAGTTCGGACTTCACCTGAGCCAGGGCTGCCCTCTCTGCTGTAGCAAACACCAAGTCGTCGACGTAGACAAGGATAAAGAAAGGAGTAGAACCCGCTCGAACAAACAGCGACGGGTCGGAGGAGGACGGGCTGAACCCAAGGTCACGAAGCGTGGAGCGAAGAGTGTCGTGCCAGTCACGGGGCGACTGGCGGAGACCGTAGACTGGTCGCCTCAGGCTCCACTGGGTCCCAGGTGGGTAGGTGTCAGTGAAGCCAGGAGGACGACGCAGCCAGATCTCCTCGTGCAGTCGGCCCTGGAGGAACGCAGTGGAGAAGTCGAGGGAGTGCAGGTCGTAGTCTCGCTGCGCTGCTATGTGGAGTAACACCCGAAGAGTAGTCATCTTCGGGGTCGGGGCGAAGGTCTGGAAGAAGTCAACTCCCTCACGCTGACTGAAGCCCCTAGCCACGTAGCGCGCCTTGAACACCGGCGGTGCTCCAGGCGGCCGCTTCACCTTGAAGAGCCACATGCCATCAACTACGTTCGCCCTGGGAGGGGGAACTGCGTCGACGTAGGTGCCTGTGGATCTCCAAGACGCCAACTCTGAGTCCATAGCCGCTTTCCACTGAGAGGCCCACGCCCCTGACACTGCCTCGCGGTAAGTGCGAGGAGTCGATATGTCAAGGGCGTCGGGGTCTCCCTCAGGGGAGAGCAGCATGGCACACACAGAGGGAGAAGCGGCTGCCCAGTACTCCAGCTCAGACTCTCTGTCTTCTAGGACGTCACAGCCAAGGGCAAACCCACCCCCGACGGACAGAGGACGGTAGGGAGGAGCTGGCACCACACGGGTGGCGTAGTCAAGGTGGCTGGCGGCAGCAAACTCAGCGACAGCGGCAGTAAGAGCCGAGACAGACGACGGAGGGAAACGAGAGTCGGTGACAAGAGTGGCGAGGACACGTGCGGCAACAGGACGAACAGCGCGGTAGTAGTCAGTGATAGGAGTGGGGAGGGCTGGGAGAGAGGACGGAGGAGGAGACGGGAGAACGGACACAGGAGAACGACGACGAGACGAACAAAGGAGGGCTGTGTGAAGGTCAGTAACAGGGGACGAGTGACGGGCACGTGGAGGACAACGAGTGATCAAGTCGTGACGGACAGAAGGAGGAGGAGACTGAAGAGGCGGAGAAGACCAGACCGCCGGACGGTCGTCAGGAGGAGGCAACGGAGGGACAAACACAGGAGGAGACTGGGAGCGGACAGGAGGAGAGGAGGAAAGGCCAAGGGCCCGCAGGCCACTCACAGGTGGGAACAACCGCCGCTCCAGAGGAAGCTGCGGTGGCGGCTGCGGCTGCTGCTGCTGCGGCGGCGGCTGCGGCTGCTTCTGCTGCGGCTGCGGCTGCGGCGGCGGCTGCGGCTGCGGCGGCTGCGGCTGCGGCTGCTGCAGCAGCTGCTGCTACTGCTGGTGCTGCTGCTGCCGCTGCTGCTCCAGAAGGTCCAGCACCCGCAGCTCCTGCCGCTCCCGCTCCAACCGCTCCTGCTCCTCACGCTCACGCCGACGGGCAGCCTGGAGACGAGTGTCGTGGCAGTGGGGAGGCAGAGTGGACTCCGCAGAACCAGGGTCTCCAGCGTCAGTCTCCTCAGACTCAGCACCCCCGGAACCAGCACCTCCAGTGCCAGGACCTCCAACTCCAGCACCCCCAGCACTAGCACCTCCAGTGCCAGCCCCTCCGGCTCCTGCACCCCCAGAGCTAGCGCCACCTGCGCTAGCACCTCCAGCTCCAGCACCCCCAGAGCTAGCGCCACCTGCGCCAGCACCTCCAGCTCCAGCACCCCCAGAGCTAGCGCCACCTGCGCCAGCACCTCCAGCTCCAACACCCCGCGACCGAGCACCCCCAGACCGAGCACCGCCAGCGGCTGCACCTCCAGCCCCAACACCAACCGAGTCCACAGGAACCTGTCGCGGAAGTGCTGAAGGCTGCTGAGGGGACTGTGAGGAGGACTGCGGGGAGGGAGACGCTACCTGACGCGCGACCGAGGGTAGAGGGGTAGCGTGGGACACACCAGACGGGGCAGGACCAGGCTGGGGCGGGGGTACCGGAGGAGCAGGAGCAGGAGGAGGAGAGGGTGCGAGGAAAAGAGGTGTACCGGGTGTAGTAGGACACGGACTCGTCAAACCGGACGTCACGTGAGTCTAGGAACTGGTGGAGGGGAGGGTGGTAAAAGGACCAGTCGGCAGAGTCCACCGGGAAACCAAGGAAGACACAGGGGACGGCGCGTGCCGAGAGCTTGTCCGCGGAGGTGTCGCGAACAAGCGCAAGGTAGCCCCAGACTCGAAAGGCCGACCCGACACCAGGGGAACCAGTCCAAAGACTGGTCGGTGAAGCCTCGGGCCGCGAAACACGCGGCTGGAGGTTCAGCTGGTGTGCGGCGTAGCGAACCGCGTGGGGCCACAAAAAATGGGGCGCACAGGCATGGATCATGGACGTGCGGGCGATGTCCATGACCAAGCCTATGCGGCGCTCAGCAACCCCATTCTGCTGTGGGGACTCTGGCAGCGTCCAGGACTGGGTGATGCCCTGTTCGCCGCAGAATCCGCCAAGAATGCCGGAGCGAAACTCGCCCCCACGGTCGGAGTGAAGACAACTGACTCGACGACCACGAGTGCCCTCAGTGGCTAGAAGCCACCTGATCAGCGTAGCAGTCACCTCGGACTTCTTCGCAAGAGGGAACACTGTGGTGTACCTGGAGAAGTCGTCGACGACCACCAGAAATTAACGCTCCCTCCCAGACCCCTGCGTCGGGGCAGGGCCCCAGACGTCCAAGTGGAGAGTCTCGAAGGGAGCGGTGGCCGGACGAAGGGAGGAGGAGTGGGGAGTGGCGCGTAAGCGACCGGCGACCCACGGAGAGCAAGGAGGGGCAAGCGAGAGAGGGAGCGACGGGAAGGTGCGTGGGAGACCTGTGACTAGTCCCTGACTGAGCATGCCACAAAGGCGAGGGATCGACGGGTGGCCAAGACGGTGGTGCCACAGGACGGTGCGGTGGGTGAGAGAGCGACAGGAGCAAGACGCAGCGACTGGACTGGACACAGTGACCGGACTGGACACGACTACCTGGCTAGACACAGCAACTGGACTGGGGACCTGGGCCGGAGGGGACGCAACGACCTGAGGGGAGGACGCGACCGGGGAGCGCTCGGTGTGGAGAACGTAGAGACCGGAGCGGGGCTCCCTGGTGAACGTGGCCAGAACCGCACCTGTGGTAGCGTCAGTGCAGACTGCAGTCCGCCCACCCCCCACGAAGGTAACCGTGATCCCCCTGTCCTGGAGGTATCCAACACCCACCAAGTTCCGAGTGAACGAGGGGATGTGGAGGCCACGCAGGACACCAGAGGGGACCACAGGGCACGGGAGGGTGGTGGAGCTACGCGCAACGGCTGGTCCAGAGGTAGGATCAGCCAGAGCCACCGACACAGGTGTGAGAAGTGGCGTAAGGGTCGTGTGGTCGCGGAAGAAACACTGAGACGCGCCCGAGTCCAGCGTGAACGACAGAGAGGCCTCAGCAGGAGGGTCTCCTGACCCAGTCGCTACACAAGCACCTAGAGCAGCAACACAAGCACCTAAGCTAGACAGGCACAAGGCTACACTAGCAGGAGGCAAGCAGGCTAACCTACGAACACGCGAGCACACAGATCCATCAGCACTAAAGTCAGCATCAACATACAAAGCATGCTGACGCGCATCGTCCATGGACAAATCAAAGACATCAATCTTACGGGCTAACAGACGAGACCAGCGAGGTGTGACCGCCAGAGGGCCCCAACGAGCCCGGTAGAGGTCGTCGAGGCGGCGGAAGCACCGCGCGGCAGAGTGGTCGTCGCGACCACAGAGACAGGGGCTACCCGGCCCGGAGACGCACCAGTGGGTGCACGGGCCAGAGTCACGGCGAGGGGGGCGAGGGGCCCAGCTGGAAGTACTGCTGCTGCGGCTGGTGCTCCCAGGGCCTCCCGGACCCCACTGCGGCGGGGGACCCCAGTGCTGCTGCGGACCCCACTGCAGCGGGGGCCCCCACTGGTGGAACTGCTGCTGTCCCTGCTGTGGCAGGTGCTGCTGTGGCTGCTGCTGCTGGGGGGGAACGCCCCCACCGGTCGGGCCACCACCTGTGGGTGGGCCTGTCTGTCCAGTACCTCCTCCAAGGCCCCCTCCCCCTGGTGCACCACCGCCGCCGCCGCCGCCGCCGCCTCCGCCACCACCGCCGCTCCACCTCCACCGCCACCTCCACCTCCGCCTCCACCGCCCCCACCTCCCCCCTTCCCGCCCTTCTTGCCACTCTTGCCCCGTTTCTGCCAGTCTGCGGCAGAAACGGCAGCGGTGTCCTCAGAGACCGACACAGCAGCAGAAGCGCGAGTAGAGGTGAAAGTGGGAAGCTGAGGGGTGGCACACCCCGCAAAGAGACGGGGGGCCACCGCATCAGTGGCGGAGGCAACGGTGAGGAGGCTGCTCTCGATGGTCCCGAGAGCAGTCTGAAGGATGTCTATAGTGAGCTCAGTGGGGTGCTTCTGAAGAAGCGCGTCGCGGGCAGTGGCAAGGCGGTCAGGGAGGCGGGTGACTAACCAGTGCACAGTGAGCCACATGGGGGGGGGAGCAACAAGAAGCTGTGCGTCGGTACAGGCAGCACGGAAACCGGCGTCAAGCGAGCGGAGGTGAGTCACTAGGTCGGAAACAGTCGCAAACGAGCCTAGGTCGGGAAACACAAACGGCATGAGGAGGCGACTGAGGGAGGCAGAGGAGGGGGTGGAGTAGCGGGCAACAATAGCATCCCACACCCCCTGAGCTGTCTCCACCTGGTCAAAGTGGGCGGCCTCAGTCGGGGGGAGAAGCTCCGACAGTGTGAGAGCGGCGGCAGCGTCACGCGAGAGCCACACGTCCCTGGCCAGGACCCGACGATCGTACTCCGCCTGGGCTGTAGGGGTCGGCTCCGGGGCGGTCGGCAGGGCGGCGGGGGACGGGGGGGCCTGTAGGGCACCAGACGCGTGAGCCCACAGAGTGGCGCCGTCCTGTCGCTGGCTGGTGAGGAAGCGCGTGGTCTGGCGCTGCCAGGTGCCGAACTCTATCGGGCGTCCCTCCGCGTCGAAGCGGAGGCGACGGGACTCCATAACGGAAGACATGCTCGAGGCGGCTGGAGCACGGCGGAGGCTGAGCTAAGAACGAGGAGGACGGCTACTGAGGGCGGGAGACGCCAGCTGGAAAGCTACGAGTGAACTGATAGCGGAGGGAGCACACTAGGTGAGGAGGAGAACGGCTAGGAGCTAGGGAGGACCCCGCACTACGACTAGCTACCGGAAGAATGAGCGGCTGCCAGCCGCTGAGGCGAAGGCCAGTGACTGGGAGAATGGTGAGGGCCCGGGAAACAGGGCAGAGGAGGGGTGAGGCCGGCCACGTGCCGAGGGTAGGTGCGGATCTGGCGGGCGAAGGTGCAACCTAGGTGCGCGCGCGCGAAAATGCGGAGGTGCGGAGGTGCAGGGGCGCGACTGGCTCGGGCAGAGGGCCGCGCTAAGGAACGGGCTAGGGGCCGCGGAAGGGGGCGCACTACGGGGCACGCGGAGGGGCGGGCGGAGGGCCGCGCTAAGGGACTCGTGGAGGGCGGGCCGAGGGCGGCGGAGGGCGTGGTGAGGGCCGCGCTAAGGGCGTGGCGAGGGCCGCGCTAAGGGCGTGACGAGGGGCCGCGCTAAGGGCGTGGCGAGGGCCGCGCTAAGGGCGTGGCGAGGGGCCGCGCTAAGGACGCGCTAGGGGCGGGCCGAGGGGCGCGACGGAGGGGCGGGCCGAGGGCCGCACTAAGGGGCGCGAGGGCGCTAGAAACGCGGAGGGCGCGGAGGGCGCTAGGCGCGACGGAGGGCGCGGAGGGCGCTAGGCGCGACGGAGGGCGCGAGGGCGCAGAGCGGAGGGCGCGCCGGCTAGGGCGAGGAGCGAGGATCGATACCTAACGATGATACCATCTCAGAATTAGCATGCAACGGAATGTTTTGGGATTAGGGTTTGCAAGCATACAAATAGGAGTCCTACAAATGTTGTACCCTCTAGAGAGTGCCTCACTGCAGCCTATCATAACATTAACATTTGACATCCTTTACTGTAAAGGGTGGGACACATGAGGATGCAAATCAGTTTCTTCCTTTGGCACCTCTGCGGAAACAGCCACAACACAACCAATTCATGTTCTCAGTTGTGTTTGCGTCTGGCTGGGATGGACAAATGGGAGAGTCACACCTTTCTAAAATATCACACATGCTGTGTGCAATTATGGTAGGCAGGATCCCAGCCCAGCCTGTTATCACAAAAAAACAGTTCATTATCCAGAATCCAAAAAAAAAAAAAAACAAGAGGCGACGAAATCGTCTTAGGGTTGCGAAGCTGTTTTTCACATATCCGGTTTTTATAGACACCTTATCTTCAACCTTGAATGCCTAGGATGTCAAAGTATATGCATGTTACACATGTGTAGGCCGTAGTGGGGTAGCCAATATGGGGTACAGCCCCTTTTAGGGTTTCATACTTGTACCCAACTCTTTCATAGTTCATTCATTCTTGCTGCTAGATTCTGACATGGTTTCAGAGCACTAGGTCCGTAGGACCGTTTTTTTTTTCGGGCCCACCTACCGTTGCGGTTACCGCGCTACCCCTCGTGTTGTCCTGCGCCTGCCTGCCTGCCTGCCTTGCCTTAAGACGTGCTACGCTGCGCGCGCCGTCCTGCAGCCCTCGTGCTGCCTACTGCTGCCCTAGGCCAGAGCGCCGCCCCTGCAGGCCCGTAAGGCCCACGCGCCGCCCCTGCAGACACGTCAGGCCTGCGAGCCGCCCCTGCAGGCCCGTCAGGCCAGAGCGCCGCCCCGCCAGGTTGCTGACGCGCCAGGCCAGGTCGCTGCCCCGCACGTCGCGCCCACAGCCCGCGCGTCGCGCTGCAGCCCCGCGCGTCGCGTCCGCTGCCCGCGCGTCGCGCTGCAGCCCCGCGCCCCGCGGCTGCCCCTGGACGCCGCCGTCGCTCCTGCAGCAGCTGCCGCGGAGCGCCCTGCCACAGTCGCGGCCCCGCCCTGCAGCAGCTGCCGCGGAGCCTTCTGCCGCCGTCGCGGCCCTGCCCTGCAGCAGCTGCCGTGGCTGCCGCGGAGCCTTCTGCCGCGGTCGCGGCCCCGCCCTGCAGCAGCTGCCGCGGAGCCTCCTGCCGCCGTCGCGGCCCTGCCCTGCAGCAGCTGCCGCGGAGCCTTCTGCCGCCGTCACGTCCCCGCCCTGCAGCAGCTGTTGCGGACCTGCCCTACCTCCGACGCGGTCCTGCTCTGCCGCAGCTGTCGCGGCCCCGCCGTCGCCGCCGTCGTGCGCCTGCCCTTCCCGCCACTGGTGAGCACCTGCCTACCTGCCTGCCTGCCTGCCTGCCATGCATGCCTGCCTGCCTGCCTGCCGCGCCTGCCCTGCCCGCGCTACTACTACTGCTAGGCTTCTGGAAGTCCAGAGACAAGGAAACGGCGGTGCATGCTACGAAGGCGCTACCCCTTACTGGATTTCCCTCGCTGTCGGTCTCTCCTGTGTGCCATCTTTTGCCAAGGAAGGAATTAAGCCAAGCGCATATGCACGCCTCTCCGCCTCAGCCGCTCTACACGCTGTCATGTGGCTCGCAGCCGCCCCTCGAGTGGCAAACGTGTGAAAGCACACGTCGCATGGGTAGCGGGGAAGCGGAGGAGGCAGCTCATGGTGTCCCTCATCCGATGCCACTGCCACCTCTACTGACGCCATGGGGGTGTCAAATGGCACCAACTGCCGCGGGGATTCGGTACCCTGCTCACACCCTCCTCCTTGCCACTGCACGACCTGGTCTGCCGCGGCCACCCCTGGCTGCCCTCCCAGATGCTGCATATCATAGTCCCCTGCTGTCATCCCCGGCATCCCTCCTGGCTGCTGCGCACCCTTGGGTGCTACCATCCCCCCCGGTTGGCCCCCTGGATGTTGCACGTCCCGGAGTGCTGTTGTCGCCCCTAACCGTCCCCTCGTCTGTCGCCTGCCCCTGGGTGTTGCTACCTCCCCCGGCTGCCCCCTCTGCACGCCGCAGGGTGTAGCAGCAACCCCCGGCTGCCCCCCTGGCTGCTGCGCAGCCAGAGGTGATGTGACCTGTCCTGGCCGCCCCAGCGTCTGCTGCCTGCCTTGGGATGCAGTGCCTGCCCCCAGCTGCCCCCCCGACTGATGAACGTCGTGGGGTGCCGCTGTCACCCCCAACTGTCCCCCTGCCTGCTGCACGCCCTGGGGTGTTGCTATCACCCCCGGCTGTCCTCCTGCCTGCTGCACACCATGGGGTGTTGCTATCACCACCCCCGGCTGTCCCCCTGCCTGCTGCACACCATGGGGTGTTGCTATCACCCCCGGCTGTCCCCCTGCCTGCTGCACACCATGGGGTGTTGCTATCACCCCCGGCTGTCCCCCTGCCTGCTGCACACCATGGGGTGTTGCTATCACCCCCGGCTGTCCCCCTGCCTGCTGCACACCATGGGGTGTTGCTATCACCCCCGGCTGCCCCCCTGATTGCCGCGCGCCCTGTGGCACGCCCCCCCCTCCCGGCTGTTCCCCAGGCTGCTGCCCGCTTTGGAGTGCCGCTCTCACCCCCGGCTGTCCCCCTGGATGCAAGGCTCCCTCAGGTGGTGCTTAGTATGTGGTTTGTAGGCGTTTGTTCTTTTTGTGCCTTGATTCCAACTTTATTCCGTGATGTTCAAGTGTGTATTTGCTGATTCTTACAGGTCCGTTTTATTTTCCGTTATCTTCAATTCCTGATTGTTTTTATTGGTTTTTTCATTATATATATCTCCCTTTGCCCATTCTATTTCCCATTTCTCTCCTTGTTTTCTCCTCACAGGCTTTGCTGTATCTTTCAAAAAGTCAAGTTTCAGCTGGCATATGAAACAATAACAGTGGTTGATGATCTGTAGGATTATTATATTGTTTTGGTAAATTTCCTTGCATGTTTTTTTGTTTGTTTCCTTCAGATGTTTCTGTGCGGACGTGCGTGGTTGTGTTTGCATATTTGTATGTGTGTGTGCATTCATGTCCATTTACATTTGCATCAACAATGCATGTCTGTGGGTTTTAAAAAGGTGAATCAAGTCTATCATTTCATTAGAAGGTTCATTGGCGCGCCTGTCGGGAGCCTTCTTGAACTGGATTTGATAGAGTTGACCATCTTTTTAGAGTTCACAGATTGTGTTGTTTCATGTGAATGCTGATTGTTCAAATATTATGCTATTGGCTCCTCCCCATGCTAGGCAGGGGATGCGGTAGCATAGTTTTTGGATCGTTAGCTTTCACGCATCTCTATCATATAAAAATATGTATAATGGCTTGTCAGTAATAAGTAAGTAAATATCGCTTATCATATTATATTTTACATAATATATCATATTTTAATATCTCATCATATTATGTGCATATTACAAGGTAATAAATCACAACATAGTAAATCGCAAAAACAACCTAGCTGTCTAAAAAATCACTACCACTACATTAGTATAATTGAACTAGGCATAACCTCTCATTGGTTACAAAACTAACAATTAGTGCATCCATTTTTTTTTCCCCTACTTGTACTCACCTCTTGCCTAGTTCAATCATCCATTCCTAGTTCTATTCTTGACATGTTATCAGAGTTGGAACCGTTCCTACATGGGCCCACCGTTCCGCCTAGTGGTAGCGCCACGCCCTACACAGTAGCCAACGCGCTGGCGCCCCTAGCTCTCACTGTCGCGACCCTTGCAGCCCGTGCGCTGCCCCTGCGACCGCGCTGCCCCTGCAGCAGTGCTCGCCCCTACGACCGTGCTGCCCCTGCAGCCGTGCTCGCCCCTGCTACCGTGCTGCCCCTGCAGCCGCGCCTGCCCCTGTGGCCCGCGCGCTGCCCCTGCAGCCCGTACGTCGCTCCTGCAGCCCGTACGTCGCCCCTGCAGCCCGTTTACGCTGCCCCTGCAGCCCGTTCACGCTGCCCCTGCAGCCCGCGCGCAGACCTACCGAGCCGCGCGTCGCCTCTGCAGCCCGTCCGCGCGGCCCCTGCAGCCCGCGCGTCGCCCCTGGAGCCCGCGCGCCGCCTCGCGGCCCGTTCGCGCCGCCCCTACAGCTCGCGCGCGGACCTGCCGAGCCGCGCGTCGCCTCTGCAGCCCGTCCGCGAGGCCCCTGCAGCCCGCGCGTCGCCCGTGGAGCCCGCGCGCCGCCTCTGCGGCCCGTTCGGGCCGCCCCTACAGCTCGCGCGCGTACCTGCCTCGCGCGTCGCGCTCTGCTGCAGCCCGCGCGTCGCGCCCTAAGGCAGCCCGTCGCGTCGCGCTCTGCTGCCCCTCGCGTCACGCACTGTTGCAGCCTACACCAGCGCCCTGCCCTGCGCGCGCTGGCGCCCTGCCCTGCGCCAGCGCCCTGCCCTGCGCCCGCGCCCTGCCCTGCGCCAGCGCCCTGCCCTGCGCCAGCGCCCTGCTATACCCTAAATATAATTAAATTGTTTATTAAAAAAAAAAAAAGGGCCCTAGGTGCTTCTGCCCTAGGAGCTACTGCCTACTACTGCCCTGCTGTGGCCGCGCGCCGCCCTGCTCTGGCTACACGCCGTCCTGCTCTGGCCGCGCGCCGCCCTGCTGCTCTTAGTGCTGCTGCTGCTACTCGTGCTACTAGGAGTGGTGGAGGTGCTGCTCGGAGTGCAGGAGGTGCTGCTGGCGCTGTAGGAGCTGGAGGTGCTGGACCTACTCCTGACCGTCACTGTCTGTCATGGCCACTTCTGCGGCAGTTGCTGCGGCCAGGGGTGGACAACAGCGGGCACTGCTTCTCCCGGACGACCCCACCCCTCGGCAGCTTCGTGAGTGGGTTATTCAGCGAGGTCGTCCTGGTGGTGGAGGTTATCGTTCTGTTAGGACTGCTGCTCTAGGTGCTAGTGAGTCTGCTGCCGCTCCAGGTGCTAGTGAGTCTGCTGCAGCTCTGATGCCCGAGCGTCTACCGACGCTCTAGGTGCTAGTGCGTCTACTAACACAGGTCCTGCCTCAGATGAGGTCTTGCAAACTTTCACGCTTGACTCAGGCGCGTCACGTTGCTTCTTTCGTGATTGCACCACAGTCACACCACTCACAGCACCTGTCCCAGTCTCACTGGCTGACCCCTCTGGGGGCCCAGTGGTTACGAGAGCCTCCACGGTCCTCCCTTGTCCAGCAATCCCCTCCGGCTCTTTGTCAGGTCTCCACCTCCCCACGTTCTCGACGAACTTGGTGAGCAACGCTGCCATTCAGGATGTCTGGGTTGATACCTTTATTCCTGGAGGGCAGCGTGTGGCGATCTGTACGTGCTCCCGGACTGGCCGTCACCTGGCTACGTTCACTCGACAGCCTGGGTCTAGTCTGTACACACTGACCACTGCGTCTGCACAGGTGGCTGAGTCAGGTCAGGTAGCTGCGTCGAGTCGAGCGTCTGCGTCAGGGCAGTTAGCTGCGTCTTGCTCGTGCAGAGTACTCACGCACGAGACTCAGCGCTGGCACCACCGTCTTGGTCACCCCTCCCTGCAGCGTCTGCGCGGCATGCGCTCCCGGCTCCTGGTCTCTGGCCTCCCTGAGACCCTGCCCCCCCTCCCGCGCTCACTTGCGCCGCCGTGCCTTCCTTGCGTCGAGGGGCGGCAGCGCGCCGCTCCTCACTCCTCCGAGTTTCCTCCGACCACTGCTCCTCTGCAGACTCTCCACCTGGACGTGTGGGGCCCGGCCCCCGTCGGTGGGACGGACCAGAAGCGCTACTTCCTGCTGGTTATTGACGACTACACACGCTACATCACAGTCTTCCCCTTGCGTCGCAAGGCGGACGTCAGCGGTGTTTTGATCCCCTGGATCCGTGCTACTCGTCTCCAGCTACACGAGCGCTTTTTGTAGGACTTCCCAGTCCTGCGTCTGCACTCTGACAGGGGTGGTGAGTTCTTTTCTGGCAGTCCTGCGTCTGCACTCTGACAGGGGTGGTGAGTTCTTTTCTGGCGTCCTTGAGACGTTCTGCCAGGATGAGGGCATCGCCCAGTCGTTCACGCTTCCGGCCTCTCCGCAGCAAAATGGGATCGTTGAGCGTCGCATTGGCCTGATCATGGAGGTTGCTCGTACCCCATGATCCATGCGGCTGCTCCCCATTTCCTGTGGCCGTTTGCGGTCCGATACGCCGCGCATTAGCTCAACCTCTGGCCCCGTGTCTCTGCTCCAGAGACCTCGCCCACACTCCGTTGGACGGGACAGCCTGGTGATGCGTCGTCGTTTCGGGTCTGGGGCGCGCTCTCCCTTGTTCGCGATACCAAAGCGAGCAAGCTCTCTCCTCGCACTCTCCGCTGTGTCTTCCTGGGCTTCCCCACCAACGCTCCACCCTGGCAGTTCTACCACCCTGCCTCGCGTCGTGTTCTGTCCTCTCAGGACGTCACCTTCGACGAGTCGGTCTGTTACTACCGACTTCACCCGCACGCGTCCCACCCGGTCCCCCTTGCACCCCTCTTCCTGGTACCAGTCCCCCCCCCGGTAGACCCCCTCCCCCCACAGGGTCCTGCTCCCTCAGGTGTGTCCCAGGTAGACCCACCCCCCTTGGATGAGCCAGTTGAGATCTCTTATGACTCCTCTGACTCACCTGAGGGGGGTGACGCCGTAGCCGACGACACGGCGACCACTCGCCGCACTCCTCGCTTGGCAACCCCCCCGGGTTTCCCTCCACGGCCGTCTTCGCCGCCTCCGCAGCCTGCTGCTGTGGACTCTGGAGCTGAGACTACTGGAGCTGGGACTGGGGGTGGTGAGTCTGGGGGTGCCCGCTCTCCTCGTCTGGCTACCCCCCCCCGTGTTCCCACCTCTGCCGTCTTCGCCGCCTCTGCAGCCTACTGCTGTGGACACTGGAGCAGAGACTGAGGGTACTGAGCCTGAGGGTGCTGGGACTGAGGGTGCTGAGACTGAGGGTGCTGAGACTGAGGGTGCTGGGACTGAAGGTGCTGAGCCTGAGGGTGCTGACTCTGGGGGTGCTGAGACTTCGGGTGCTGACTCTGGGGGTGCTGCGAGTCCTTCTGGAGGTCCTGGAGCTGGAGGTACTGGAGCTACTAGGCCTGGAGGTCCTACTGGAGGTACTAGAGGTACTACTGGTGCTGGAGGTACTGGAACTGCTGCTGGTGCTGGAGGTGCTGGAGCTGGAGGTACTAGAGGTGCTTCTGGTGCTGGAGGTGCTAGAGCTACCACTACTGGAGGTACTGGAGCTGGACAGCCACCGCAGCCTGCTCTACTTGAGACGCTCTCGCCGCAGGCGATTCGGGCGTGGGTCGTTCTGCGAGGCAGTCCTGGTGGTGGAGGGTACGGTCCTGCTGGTGCTGGAGCTACTAGTCCAGGAGGTGCTACTGGTGCTGGAGGTGCTGGAGGTACTACTGGAGGTACTAGAGGTGCTGCTGGTGCAGGAGGTACTGGAGCTGCTGGTGCTGGGGGTACTGGAGCTGCTGCTGGTGCTGGAGGTACTGGAGCTGCTACTACTGGAGGTGCTGCCGGTGCTGGAGGTACTGGAGCTGGAGGTACTGGAGCTGCTGGTGCTGGAGGTACTACCGTTACTGGAGGTGCTGGAGCTACTGGCACTGGAGGTGCTGGTGCTACAGGTGCTGGAGCTGCGGGAGCTGCTGACCCTGGAGGTGCTGGTGCTGCTGGTGCTGGAGGCGTTGGCGCTGGAGGTACTGGAGGTGCTGGAGCTACTGGTCCTGGAGGTGCTCGTACTGGAGGTGCTGGAGCTGCCGGAGCAGGTGGTGCTGCTGGTGCTGGAGGTGCTGGAGGTGCTACTGGAGCTGCTGGCACGGGAGGTACTGGAGGTACCACTGGTGCTGGAGGCGCTGGAGCTGGAGCTGGAGGCACTGGAGGTGCTGGAGGTACTACTGGTGCTCGAGGTGCTGGCGCTGTCGGAGCTCGTGGTGCTGGAGGTGCTGGTGCTACTGGTGCTGGAGGTGTTGCTGGAGGTACTGGAGGAGCTGCTCGTGCTGGAGGTACGGGAGCTACTGGCGCTCTTCGCCACCTTCTCAGTCTTCCGCCAGGTGCTACTGGCTTCCCTGTGGCAGGTACAACTCCTCCGTTGCTGTGTCCGCCAGCGGACCAGTCACAGCCACCGCTGCTACCACACTCCCCACTGCCTGCTCCTGCTCCTTACACTGCAGTGTCAGAGTCCCTGACTGAGCGTCGAGAGCCTGAGACTCGTGCTTCCACCCCTGAGCGTCGAGAGCCTGAGTCTAGCTTTGACCTTGAGCCTGAGCCTAGAGCTGCTGTCCGTGCTCGTGTTCCTCGTGTTCGTCGTCAGCGTGCTCCGGCTGTCCCCGGCACTCACGATATGACACTCCGTCCTTCCTCTGTTCCTCAGCGTGTTGTACTACCTTTACCTCCTTCGTCCTCTCTGCCTGACGTTGCTGACCCTCCGTCTAACCTTGCTCGTGTGTCCAGTCCGACTGTTACTCGCCTTCTTGCTACGGTTGTGACGGACCCTACGTTCTCGTCTCCTGCTGCGTCTGCCCTAGTAGCTGAGCTCGTTGACTTTGCTGCTGTGTACCGCCTAGACTACCTTGCGAGTCTTGTCTCTGACCCTGTCCCTGCCTGTCCTCCGTCCGTCGGGGGTGAGACTGCTCTTGGCTGTACTGCCCTTGGCTTTGACGTTCTTGAGGACAGACAGGAGGAGCTGGAGTGCCTTGCTGCCGCTTCACCCCATCACGCGACCATGCTGCTTGCCCCTGAGGGAGACCCGGATGCACTTGACATCCCCACCCCGCGCTCCTACAGGGAGGCGATTTCGGGTGAGTACTCCTCTCAGTGGCAGACAGCCATGGACGCAGAGATGGCTTCCTGGAAGTCCACAGGCACCTACGTCGACGAGGTTCCCCCACCTGGGGCGAACATCGTCAGTGGCATGTGGATTTTCAGGGTGAAGCGGCCGCCGGGTTCTCCGCCTGCCTTCAAGGCACGTTACGTTGCTCGAGGCTTCAGTCAGCGTGAGGGGGTCGACTTCTTTCAGACCTTCTCCCCCACCCCGAAGATGACCACTCTTCGGGTGTTGCTACACGTTGCAGCTCAGCGTGACTACGAGCTGCACTGCCTCGACTTCTCGACATCTTTCTTGCAGGGTAGCCTTCACGAGGCCATCTGGTTGCGCCGTCCACAGGGCTTCACTGGGTCGTTTCCAGAGGGTACCCAGTGGAGCCTACGGCGACCAGTGTATGGCCTGCGTCAGGCGCCCCGTGAGTGGCACGACACGCTGAGGACGACACTTGCGGCTCTTGGGTTTGCTCCTTTGACTGCTGACCCGTCGCTGTTTCTACGCACCGACACTACTCTGCCGCCGTTCTACATCCTCGTGTACGTCGACGACTTGGTTTTTGCTACTGCTGACACTGAGACACTGACCCTAGTGAAGGCGAAGCTGCAGGAGAGACACACCTGCACTGACCTGGGTGAGCTGCGGAGCTATCTTGGCTTGCAGATCACCCGGGACAGAGCACGGCGCACCATCACCCTGACTCAGTCACACATGGTGCACCAGGTCCTTCAGCGCTTCCGCTTCACTTGGTCCTCGCCACAGCCCACTCCTCTGTCTACCGGCCACTCGCTCTCAACTCCACCTTTAAATAAATAAAATATGAAAATATGAAAATGTGAAAATGTGAAAAAAAAAACTGGCCAAATCGATCGTACCAAAAAAAAAAAAGTTTTATCAGCCCAGCACAATAAACACAGTAGGTACCAGTGCCCTGGATATCAGCCTTTTTACGCTGATTCATCGTTAGATCAGGCTTTTTATGGAGGGTTAGGCTGAATCCAAAGTTTTTTTTTTTTTTTTATGTACCTTGGCTGATTTTTCAGTGTTTTGCTTTTAACCTTAGCTGATTTTTCAGCCTTTTTGTAGGAGTGCAGGCTGTGCTCTTAGCCTTGTATAGGGGGTGCACACTGAAACCTGCATTACAGGGATTTCGCCAGCCTGGCGAAGTGTAGGAATACATCCTCAATCACGGGCGGGAAATCAAAATTCCCCCCGCGCGGCACCACACAGTCACGTTGGTACGCGCGGTACCACACAGTCGCGTTGGTACAGCAAAACCGTAATCAATTCCGACCAATCGGGGTTGCGCAGCAGTCAGCGTTGGCAAGATTCGTTGCGCAGCAGTCAACGCTGATAGTTCAGCCTAAAAACTATGTGTTGTCTGAATTTTCAGCCTAAGGGTACATTCCGCTGTGGACACTGTCTCAAAGAAAGTGTCCCAATCGTATTTGTGACTAATTGTGACACTCCGAACAGAATATTCGTGACTAATTGTGATACGCCGAAAACAATGTTCGTGGCTAATCGTGATACCTCTTCGTCACTAATTGTGAAACTTCGAACCATAAACAGTGACGACTTTTCCAGATGTCGTAGCATGAGTGGTTGCATATTTCTGTTCATCCTTTCGGCGTATCACAATTAGTCACGAACATTCTGTTCGGAGTGTCACAATTAGTAACAAATACGATTGGGACACTTTCTTTGAGACAGTGTCCACAGCGGAATGTACCCTAAAAATTTGGGCCCACGCTGACTCACAGAGTTTCAACAGGGGTGCACGCCGATCAATCTAGGGGCCTGGTAGGTACATATAATGTCAAGCCTCACATAAATACAGTACACTACCTACCTATCCAGCATCAGAAACGTGCCTGTGCCACCCCAGTAGACTGATCTTAAGGACCACAAAATTACAGTAAAGTTTTCAGCTACTATCTCTAGTCTCTGGCACACTATCACATGTCCTTCCATATGTGATACGGTAGTCCGTGTCAGGATGGGCGGAGATCACTTAGAATAGGATCACATGTCCTTCCAGATGTGATAGTCTGTGTCGGGGTGGGCAGGATCCCACTCTGTATCCGCACATGCAGACAAAATGAGCGTACGGCCTTGCTTGTCCACATTCTCCAGCGCGTGTGCCCTGCCAGCTGGCCCTGTGAAGACTGCCACGTCAGCAGCATCCAGCATCACCTCGGCATATCCGGCTGGCAACGACGGGTTCTCAATCTGCAGTGGCGGGAGGGAAGGGGGAAAGGGAGAGGAAAGGGGAAAAGGGTTGGGAGTGGTGGGGAGGAGGGGAGAACGGGGGAAAGGAGTAAGGGAAGGGATGATCGAAGGGAATAAAAGACTGGGTCCTTGCGCACGGGGTGATGGAGGTGGTGGTGGTGGTGGTGGTGGTGGTGGTGGTGGTGGTGGTGGTGGTGGTGGTGGTGGTGGTGGTGGTGGTGGTGGTGGTGGTGGTGGTGGTGGTGGTGGTGGTGGTGGTGGTGGTGGTGGTGGTGGTGGTGGTGGTGGTGGTGGTGGTGGTGGTGGTGGTGGTGGTGACGGCGACGACAGCAACAAGCATCCCTTGCCATAACCTGGCAGCAGCAATGGGTTATCAGCCTGCAGTGGGGGGAGGAGATGTTGGGTGAGATGCATGGATGTTGGGGGCAAGGGGATGGTGATGGATGGAAGGAGTTTTGAGGTGTGTCAAGAATCAAGGTGATTTTGTGAACAGGAGATGTTGGAAGAGAGGAAGAGGTGACAGCAGGAGGGAAGGAGAGAGCAACAGGGAAAGGGATGGGGAAAGAAGGAATACGTTGTATGTTAGCCGGCCATACAATCTCAGTTTCTTATTTAAAAACAAAACGAGGTATTTTGTCCTGAGAGTTACCAGCTAGGGAAAGGAATACATAGGGAATAGACACACACGGAATAGAAACAACATAGGTTGTTCTGATAGGTTCAATGAAAAATACACACATACCCAGATCTGCACATCAGAATCTGAAGAGAACACAGAGATACTCGGTAGTACGACTTTTAAGACATGTCAAAAGTAGAATACAGACATATAAAGTAGCACGAACAAATTATGATTCCGAATCAGATATGCACGCACCCGGATGCGAGCGTCGGCCCCCCAGATGAGAAAGGACTCGCTCTTGGTGTGGTGGCGGTGGTTTCCTCGCACCTTCCCCGGGCCTATCGTGCCCACATGCACGTCAACACATGACTTGGCACCTGACGGGATGGGATGGGACGGGATGGGATGGGATGGGATGGGATGGGATGGAATGGGATGGGATGGGATGGGATGGGATGGGATGGGATGGGATGGGGTGGGATGGGATGGGATGGGATGGGATGGGGTGGGATGGGATGGGGTGGGATGGGATAAATGTTACACCTGCGTAAAAAAAAACACACAAAAAAACAAAAAAAATCCCACGGCTCCTCCCCTTTCCTCTCCCGTCCTTCTGACCCACCTCCCCCCTTCCCCCCTCTTCCCTCTCTCCCCCCCCACTTCCCCCCTCTTCCCTCTCTCCCCCCCCCTTCCCTCCTCTTCCCTCTCTCCCCCCCCCCCCCCCCCAGCCTATGCTCCGCAGCGGCGTGCATAGGGGAGAGGATCCATCCGTGCACTCTTCCCCACCCCCAGTCCCCTTACCCTGGTCGCTTCCCCAACTTCCTCACTCCCCCTCCTCCCCTCCCACCTCCCCTCCCCCAACTCACCCCCCAGCCCATGCTGTGCAGCGGCGTGCATGGGGGAGAGCATCCATCCGCGCATTCTTCCCCGACCTCCCTTAGCTCCCCCCCCCTCCCCTTTCCCCCTTCCCCCCCACGCCCTACTCACCCCCCAGCCCGTGCGCCGCGGCCATGTGCATGGGGGAGAGGATCCATCCGCGCACGTCGCTGCCCGGCATTCCCCCCGCTAGTCTATTCAGCCGCACCAGGTTCGCCTCCTCCTTCTCCCTCCGCATCTCCGCCTCCCGCGCATCCCCCATTCCGCCTCCCCCCGTTCCGACCGCCCCCGCGTCTCCCCCGCCCGGCTGCTGAATCAAATCGGACGGTCCGCGGCTCGTGGCGTTTGTCGTGGTGTAGACTAGGCATAGGGTGAGGATTAAGAGGACGCAGAGCGCTTGCGCCGCGACGCGGCCATTGTTTCCGAGAAATGCGGAAGGCAGAGAGCTGGGCGCGGCTGAAAAAGCTCCGCGCGGGTGGTGCGAGGCGGACGGCATAGTGCTATGTGCGCAGCGGAATGCGGCTTTGGCGAAATGCAGGCGAGATTTGGGAGGAGTAATGTGGCGAAATACCACTCTTACGGAAAAAGGCACTTTTAGCAATTAGTAAGGCGAGATAGCCGTGCTAACGCTAAATTTCTCAAACGCAGCAGCTGCTAGAAATTTGGGCGGGGATTGCGGGAAGAACTGAGAGGTCAGATGCGCGGAGCAAGGGAAGTGTGAACCAACCAATCCGTGTAACGCTCGTACGGTCGAGTCAGTTTTGTTACGTTACCAGCTGGTCATTGTACATACTTGACGGTTGGGTACGGTATCATGGCAAACCGCTTGTTTGCCCCTCGATGCATGGGGTGGACATCCCAACAACCAGGAACCAGAGGCGCGATTGGGTAGAGGCTTACGAAGAACGGCGGATTCCGTTTCCTGCATGTGTTACGTTCGCAAAAGGGGTGGAAGCTGTCTACAAGAATACCCTAAATGCATAACTTACTGGAGCATATTTCCTAAGCAGGTTTGTTTGGGAAATTGAATCGGAAATGGGATAGCAGAGAATATTAACAGTGGAGGAGATTGGTTCCCTGTGGTACAGAATACATATCACGCTTGTTCATGTGACAACACGACAAGAACCAATAGCTTTGAACTCTGCCTGTTTGTCAACATCCTTCAAGTCCTCTTCTGAAAGAATGACATGATGCTTCCCTGCCCCTTCTTAGGACCCCCTTTCCCAGCAGCAGCCTTCCCACCACCCTTGGCCGCCCCTTTCCCTGCCCCTGCAGCCGCTGTCCCCTTCCCCTGCCCCCCTCCCTTTTCTGCTCCCTTCCCCTGTCCCCCTCCCTTCTCTGCTCCCTTCCCCTGCCCTTTTCCTCCTTTCGTGCTTGCAGCAGAGGCCTTGGCTGAGTGTCTGCCATTGGATAGGGGAAGATAGACAAAATAGCCCCATCAAGACGCATACAATGGCACCTTGAATAACACTTCAGTCAATGACACATACACACAGGATGGATATGATATGATATGATATGATATGATATGATATGATATGATACAAAAGGTAGAGCTAGGGCAAACTGATACAGTAAATGGATAGGAAGACAGAGAGGCTGGCCGAGAGGCAGAGGAGAGAAGGATGACGGGGAAGAGGAAGGAGCAGCTGAGGGTCGTAACAGGGGAGACCATGGGATGACAGATGGAGGGCTTTGAGACGCGTCAGACGAGGAAGGGACGCGAGTTGGACGATTCTTAACCAGGCGATACCTTGACCTCTGCTTCAGCGCATCGGGCTCCTCTAGTGTGCTGCGAGGCTCCCCTCCCCCCATTCCCCCATCCCTATTGACATCCCCTCCCCCCCTCCCTTCCCCAGCATCGCTATTTTCAAAAGCACTTTGATTCGACAGACCAGACTAGACCAGAGAAGTGGCCATACCTTGTGCTCTGCTTCGACGCATCGGGCTCCTCTAGTGTGCTGCGAGGCTCCCCTCCCCCCATCCCTAATGACGTCCCCTTCCCCTCTCCCTTCACCTGCATCGCTATTCTCAAAAGCACCTTGAATGGGCAGACCAGGCTAGACCAGGCCAGACCAGGCCAGACCAGGCCAGACCAGACCAGGCCAGACCAGGCCAGACCAGGCTAGACCAGACCAGACCAGGCCAGACCAGGCCAGACCAGGCCAGACCAGACCAGGCCAGACCAGGCCAGACCAGGCCAGACCAGGCTAGACCAGACCAGACCAGGCCAGACCAGGCCAGACCAGACCAGACCAGACCAGGCCAGACCAGGCCAGACCAGGCCAGACCAGGCCAGACCAGACCAGACCAGACCAGACCAGACCAGACCAGACCAGACCAGACCAGTTGCCATACCTGGTGCTCTGCTTCGGCACAGGCTCCTCTGGTGTGTTGCAATGCTCCCCTGTCTCCATCGCTCCTCCATCCGTATCAATGTCCCCTTCACTTTTCCCTTCCCCCTCCCCTGCACGGTCCACGGCTGCTGCCACCACTTCATTCCCAAACTCGTCCACCTCCACCTGCCGTGTGACTGCATGCATGTGATAGAAACGAGGTGTATAGAGAGGGCTAAATATTGGACCTTTTCTTGAGGCGACTCCAATAAACTCGTCCACCTCCACCTGCCGTGTGACTGCAAAAATCGTGATAAAAGGTGAGCAATCATTGCCATTTAAAGAGGTGTCATAAAAAGGGAGACAGAACATACAGTATGGATGGTGAAGGGGACCGATGGACCTAAGATGAGAACAAGGGAGTACAGAAGGAACGCATGCACACAGAAGCAGCGACTCACCTTCCCTTCCTTGTAGAAAATGTGTCGTGTGACATTGTAACGAAGTGACTTTTGAGTCGACTCAAAAGTCACCCCGATGGACCTAAGATGAGCACAAGGGAGTACAGAAGGAACACAGGCACACAGAAGCAGCGACTCACCTTCCCTTCCTCTGTCGTCGATATCAGTCTTCCACACCATCCGTCTCTCCCCTCCACTCCTCCCCTTCATCCCACCAGCCCCTTTCGGTGTAAGCCTCACTGCACACTCCACCTCTGCCATCTCGTCCTCCTCTTTCACCTCCTTCTCTTTCTTTTCCTCCCCTTCTGACGCGTCCCCCTCTCCCTCTTCCTCCTCCTCTTCCTCCTTCTTCCCCTTCAGAGCTCCACTTAGTCTCCGCTGCTCTTTCTTCTCCTCATCCTTTTCAGCACATCCTTTCCGCCCTTTCTTCATCAGCCGAATTGAGTCCGCACCAAAAGCTCCTCCCTCTGCTGCTTCGTGCTCTCGCTTCACCTTCACCCCCTTCTCTCCCTTCCCCTCCTCAGTAGTGATCGCCCCTTCAGGCCCATCCTGTTTCCCCACACCAGCCTCACTTACAACAGCCTTTCTCCGTTCGTCTCGCCCTCCTCCTCCTCCTCCCTTCACTTCCTCGCCTCTCTCAACCACCTCTTCCTGGCCCCTCGCCTCATCTCCTCTCCGCCCCTTCTTCATCAAACGGATAGAATCAGCTCCAAAGGCTGCTCCCTCCGCACCCTCGTGTTCAATCTTAACCTTCTTGCCACTCCGCCCTCCTCCTTTCAGTTCATCAGGCCTACATCTTCCGTTTTGCCCATCATCCCGCTCATCATCATCAACCGCTTTCCCTCCCTCCTCTTCATCCTGTTGGCTCATTTCAGCCTCTTCTTTCACAAGTGTTTCTCCCTCCCTTCCCTCATCTCCATTCGCTCCCTCTCCTCCCACCTCTCCATCTCCCTCCTTCCCCTCCCTCACATCCTTTTCCACCTCTGCAATTTCATGTCCTTCATCCACGGCCCCAATGTTCATTTCCTCTGCCACCTCTTTTCCCATCCTCACCTCATCCGCCTCCTTCCCCTCCTCTTTCCTCTTCTCATTCCCCTCCTCCTTACCCTCCTCCTCCCCCTCCCTTCCCCCTTTCCCCTCTTCCTCCTCCTCCTCGTCCTCCTCATCCTCCACTGCGAATCGCCGTTTCTTCTTTGCACCCTGCCTTCCCAACCGCCCACCGGCCCCTCTCAAGAACCCCACTCCCTCCTCCTCATCATCATCATCACCACCACCACCACCATTGGCATTGGCAGCACCACCAACACCAAGGATAGCAGTACCGTTGCCACCACCAACAACCACCTCCTCCTTCACACCCTTCCGCTGCCCTTGCACTCTATCAGCCTTCTTCATCTCACCAAACGGAGCTTCTTCAACTGCTTTAGCTTCTCCACCCTTTTCTACCTTCACTTCGCTCTGGGGCTTTGATTTCTTCCACATGCCCATGAGTGTGTTCTTCTTCCCCTTGTCTGCAACACCAACCCCACCAGAAGCACCGCCAGCACTAGAATGCTTGGCCCCTTTATCCTCTCGCCTGCTGGCAGCTGCAGCAGCGGCAGTGGTAGTAGTAGCAGCAGCAGGAGCAGCAGCAACAGGAGGAGGCACAGCTGCCCCCTCCCCACTGTCCTTCAATCTCTTCACATCTGTATTTCCTGACTCGTCTAGTCCTGCAGCCCCTTGCTTCACAGACCCCACGAGCTCTGCCTGCTTCGCATGCCCCTCTTGTTGCCCTGGCTGCTTCCTTCCTTCCCTCTCCTGCCTGATTCCCAAGTGACTCGCCTCTGCTTTCGGATGCTGCCCGTGCTGATCTTTCTTGGCGGCACCAGGAGCACCACCAGCACCAGCAGCAGCAGCAGCAGCAGCAGCAGCAGCAGCACCAGCACCACCAGCACCAGCAGCAGCAGGGGGAGAAGCAGCAGCAGGAGAACGCGAGGGCACGGGGGAGGCAGCGGTGATGTGTGCGGACGGGTGGGGCCGCTTGGACAGGATATCCAGGCAGATGGGTGGGGGCTTGACGGCACTCAGGCTGCAAAGGAGGAGAGGGAGAGAACACAGACGGTGGGGGAAAAAAATGATGGGAGAGGCAGCAGTGATGTGTGCGGACGGGTGGGGCCGCTTGGAAAGCGTTTCCAGGCAGATGGGTTGGGGCTGGACGGCACTCAGACTGCAGGGGGGAGGGGGGGGGGGAGAACACACGGCGGTGGGGGACAGGGGGAGGCGGCAGTGATGTGATGGATGGGTGGGGGCCGGACGGCACTCAGACTGCAGAGGGGATAGGGGGAGAACACACGGTGGGGGGACAGAGAGAGGCAGCAGTGATGTGTGAGGGCGGGTGGAACCGTCTAGAAAGGATTTCGAGGCACATGGGAGGGGGCTGGACGGCACTCAGACCGCACAGGGGGAGAACGGCATTATGGCATGGCTGGGCTGGGCTCACACACCCTCTCGCACACCTGCTCTGTCTTGCACTGATGCCCGTGGCGTGGCATCAGCAGCACTGTCAAGAGCCGGGTTACACTGTGGCTCACTCAGGATATCAGGTTTCAAGTAATAAAACCTTTGCCATCGGCTACTGTGGTAGCCAGTTCGTACTCTGATGCTTTGATCAGATTCTCACCTGCTCTCTCTTGAGCCACTCCCCATGGCCCCATCGGCAGCACAGAGAACAGCCCGGTCTCATGGTAACCGCCTTTGCACACTCATGCTTCAATCACAGACTCACACACACCTGCTCTCTCTTGCACCGTTGCCCATGGCCCCATCGGCAGCACAGAGAACAGCCAGGTCTCGCGGTAACCGCCTTTGCACACTGTAAATGTGGGCCGAAGCTCCCTTCATTGCCTCCTCTGCTTCTGCGCATATTCCACGGGCAGGTGAGGCAGAGGAAAGAGTCACAAATTTAGGCACGTTCTTGCACCGGCTCCTTTTAAATATGCGAACCTGCTGCAGCGCTGGAGATGAAAGAACACAAACGTGGTTCTCTTCTCCTGCCGTGCGGAGCAACAAGGGGGCAGGGATTACCGGCGAGGAGAGCAGAGGGCACCAGCCGCATGCGAAACTCCTTCACCATCTGCTGCTCTCCTGCTGCCATCGCTGCTTCCTAAAAGAACTTCTTGGGGATATACATCTCACACAAGCAACCAGGGGACAGGGATTACCGGCGAGGAGGGCAGAGGGCACCAGCCGCATGCGAAACTCCTTCACCATCTGCTGCTCTCCTGCGGCACTCTCTGCTTCCGCTCCTGCTGCTGTCCCTGTCGCTCCTTCTGCTGCTTTCACTTTCACCCCATCTCCATTACTAACCCATCCCGACACGACCCAAACAGCTGTCACCTCCTCCTTGTGCTGCTCCCAGTAACCCTGTAACACGCTGCGTGGGCGAAGGGGACGACAGGGTAACCATCTCAGGGTAACTAGCAATGGAAACTAGCAACGGTACCAGCAAATCAGCACAGGACAACCATCACAGGGTAACCAGCTCAGGGTAAACAGCTCAGGGTAACCAGCACAGGGTAACCAGCTCAGGGTAACCAGCTCTGCGTAACCACCTCAGGATAACCAGCTCAGGGTAACCAGCTCAGGGTAACCAGCTCAGGGTAACCAGCTCAGGGTAACCAGCTCAGGGTAACCAGCTCAAGGTAACCAGCTCAGGGTGCCCAGCTCAGGGTAACCAGCTCAGGGTAACCAGCACAGAGGTGGGGAATGACGACAGGAAGGAGAGGCTGGCGGAGGGGAGCGGGGACGAGAGAATGGCGGACAAGGGGGTGGCGGGGGGGAGAGTGGCGGAAAGCGGAGGTGGAGGGAGAGAGGCGGACAGGAGGGTGGCGGAAAAGTGATGGCGGAAAAGTGATGGCGGAAAAGCGGTGGCGGAAAAGTGGTGGCGGAAAAGTGGTGACGGAGGAAGAGCGGGAACAGGAAGGGTTGGAGGAAAGGCTGCAACGGGAGTAAAAAAGGCAGAAGGGGGAGCCGGAATGGGAGAAATCATCAATGCGACACTCGGCCGCACCTTTTCGCCTGGCGCAGAGGCAGGGAGAGCGAGCGAGAGAGAAACTTCGCCGTGACCTGCGACGGAAGGGGAGATGAATGGACGGTAGGCGTGGCTTGGTGAAATGAAACCTCTCGCAAGTAGCCGAGCGGATTATGAATCGGAAGGTACGGAACGCGCGTACGAACGTATGTACGTACGTACGCACGTACTTACGCCTCCGATTCCTTGCCTGGTTTAGAGTGCGAATGGAAGGCTCGGAGGAATGTCAAGCTGCAAATCAGGTACACCGCAAAGTTTCTAACATCGGGTATACTCAGAGAAACTAGGTAAATGTGAGAAGCATCATAATAAACCAAGGAACGGATGGATTCAGACTAGTCCTGATAACTCCTCTAGCGGGGATAATGAACAGAGTTTGTGCTTGCTCGAGCCCAAGATTCACGTACTTGAGAGACCGCCTCAATCACCTTCCTCTCCTTCTCGATCGCAGCCATTAGGAGAGAATGACTCTAATCTAGCCGCTGTACTCACCACTCGCTCCTGATCCTTCACCATCGCATCGATGTCATCCAAAACGCCTGGATCCATCGCAGCGAGCTCGGCGGGGGCCGCCATTCGATATCTCAATACACTAACACGGCCTAGCATGCAGAGCAAAGTTAAACGCAAGGCTTTGCAAAATGAGCTGGAAACGGCCAGTATGATAGCCATTTCAGGTTGAATTTCCCTCTTACTCAAGCCAGGAGGGAAAGAATTCAAAAGCACAAATCAGAAGTACCCCTTCTCCGATACTATTTTAACATATGCCCATCTTTTGTACAGCAACATTCCTTTGGATGTGGTGATAATAATTAGTTTGTCTGTTGTGTAATACGGTATTCAGAAATTAATTATCTCATTTTCAGAAAGCTTGCTGGATATCCATATGAAATATGATATAAATTTCAGGATGTTGATACGCCTTGGGTGCAAACTTAGGAAGGGCTGTCAACTAACTGGTACCTGGTCGCATTAGAAGAGCAATCGAATCATAGTATTATAGTTGTATGTTAGGTGTGGTGATAAGGTCCCAAACATATACAAAGGCGTCCCATATGCATACACACCTTGAATTGACTTCACACTAGCGATCACACGGTTCATGTGAGTGCGAATTGGTTCAGATGCATTTCCAGGCAGCACGATGGCTCTCCTGCCTACGAGACTGCCACGTGGACGGCCTGGATCAGTCGATCGGTAAACTCTGGCATGCGACTCGGTGTCAGGTGAAGAAAGCCCTGGCACGAGACCTGGTTCAGGTCAGTCTCTTGCACTGTAGTATTGGCAGGCAGGGAAGCCAACATTCGCCAATGGAAACAGATAGCAACCTGCGTACACCCTGTTTCTCGCTACACTGACCCGCGCGTAACTGGCAGGCTGGCCTTGTCCTATTCGATTTGCCCAAATGAACCATACCGAAACCTAAATCAACCAACCTCAACCGAGCTTTTTCACTCTGGAAGTCAGTATAGCGGACGTCAGTATGGCGAGAAAGAGGGTGTACTGTATGCGTCAATGCACTCTGCCATTTCCCGCTTTCGGAGATTTGCCTTTCCGAGGTAGGGATGACGGACAGGAGGGAGGTGGCTTGTCACGACGGGCTAAACATTCTGCCGAAAATGTTTTACACACACAATGCCCCACAGCTATTAGCAATTCACAACGCATGGGAATGGACCACCTGTCCATCCACCTCTAGGCAGAACCAAAACGCTATTGTGGTAGCGGAAGCAGTCGCAGGTATGATGACGTCGTTTTCTAATCAACGCAAAACCAAAACAAAACACCCTAAAAGCCCGGAAACACACGACGTGATGTTTGCCTTACCTGCCGTCTCTCACTCACCACCCCCACAACAGCAGGACCTCGAAAACGCTATCACGGCCCACCACACCACTTCATTCCAGGTGTAGTGCAGTGAGTCTGGTGCAGCATTCAAGCTCTCTCATATCGGTAATCTCAAACCACCTTTTCCAAGCTCACCTTAGAGCCTATCACAATGGCGACGATGCGCAGAGGAACGACTCGTTCCTCCAGAACCGGCAAAACCTCCGCGGCGCGGCTACTGGTTCTATCATCGCTCCTAGTTACAGTCAGCCTTTCCTGGGCTGCGAGCCCGTTCCCATCACGCAAGGAGATGATACAGAAGTGCGAAATTGGTATGACCTTGGATAACTGCGGGAGCTACTCGCCTTCTAGCGAGATCCCAGGAATCGCGGGAAGCTTCTTTCGCTACGCTATGGGGGGTCAGCTCATGGAGGAAATCGAAGGTATCGACGGCGGTCCGAAGCAGTGTGCCGCAAAGTGCTCACCAGCCAACGGATGCAACTTCTGGCAATACATACAATACATTCCGGGAGACGAGCGAGAGCGCGCTTTGTGAGTGCTGCGAGTTACACACCGTGTTAAGGGTGACCTGTGACCGTTTGATTCGACGCTCCGCCGAGGACAATAGTTCTCATCACTCACGTTAAGCCGACTTAATCACGTTACCGTCATCCCTTCCTTTGTTTGCAGCCCTCCTACGTGTAACCTTTACGCGGGCAAGGTGGATTGTTCGAAATACGTATACGGGATTGAAACTGGTGCAGCGAACGCGAAAGACCAGGGGCGTATCGGGCCAGGCTGTGCCAACCCTAACGCTGCTAACGACCCGCATCTTGTCGGCGCCCACGGCACGCGCTACGACTTTAACGGCCGTCTGGGCCGCGCGTTCTGCCTGTTAACTGACCGTGACGTCATCTCGGAAAAGGGAAGTGCGAAATGCAACTTGAAAGTAACGAAACCGCAACTCTAGGGTTACTTGAAAAACGCAAGAAAAAAGTCAAGGTTCAAAATCGTGGGTGCTTAAAACCCAGGGTCCACAGGTTTCAAAGGTAGGAAGGTTGGTTGGACTTAGTGACAAAACCAAAGGTAGGAAGCTTGGTTGGACTTTGTGACCCAACCAAAGGTAGGAAGGATGAGGCAACTTCGGGATACTTGAGACTCCGGTTTTAAGTGACTTGCAAAGCAAGTTTTCCGTCACTTTACTGGCACAAACTGCATACTAGTACGCAACTAACCCGGTATACGCTAAATCAACCTCAAAGTTGCGGAAAGTTACTTCTGAGCAACCACTGCGAAAGTGTCATGAGTACGCCACGTGGCATACAACGTACTCGAGATGAAACTGAAACATGCTGACGTGGCTGACACTGTACGCTAACGACAACCGTAGGATCAGATTCATATCGACGCACAAAAACTTGCCACGTGGACCAATCAGACAAGAGTTTAAGGCGTGCGATATCGATATTTTGTTGGCTGGCGATTGGAACAGTTTCGAGTGACACTTCCCTATCATGCGATTACGTTTTTTAGCTCCTTCAAAATTTTCAATATACATAGTTTTTCATACAAGGCATGCGCACGCACAATCTACCCAACCATAGTAGAATTACTCCCGTAATGCTCAGCTAAGACCATGTGTGAACTCAGCTAATAAGATTACGAATATAACCTGCAAAAACAGAGAAATAAAAAACCGGGTTAAACAAGTATAACAAGTCTGCCATTCCACCACTCACCATTGGGGTTAATAAGTATGCTCAATGGTGAAAAATATGCATCTTACGATTCTGGTTGACGATAGGACTGCGCAAACAGGTTGGAGCTGCAAAATATGCACACACAACTTTCTGTAATGAATTCCGCTGACATTGCGCCATAGGGAGAATAGGAGTTGCAAAGTAGGAAACAGTAAGAAGTAGGAACCGTAGGAACTGCAAACACAAAACACATGGCCTAAACTGAATACTTCGCGGCGATACTTGCGTGCATGCCCACCGCGACAAGGCTGACACCTGTCGACCCGAAAACCGTAATCCTGATATGCTTTTGCGACAGCATTAGTCGCAACAGATAGACAAAACGAGTCGACGGGCTGCAAGATATTATGGGAGGTTGGGGGTTGGGGGGGAGGAGAGGGAGCGGATGGGAGAAAATCGTCGGTGTACATTAGATTTGGATGTGTTAAACGGATAGATAGTTGTACGCAAGATGGATTCGTTTTACGGGACGACGAATGCTAAAAAACGTATACCTCACCAGCGAATCGAATACCATCCCGTGGAAAAAAAACCTTTTCCTTAACAGCTAAACGAATACCATCACGTAGATAAAAACGCATACCTTACGAGCGAAACGAATACCATCGCGCTGATAAAGACGCATACCTCACCAGCAAAACGAATACCATGGCGTGGAAAAAAAAACGCATACCTTACCAGCGAAACGAATACCTTTCTCATCGAAATACTTGTTGAGCAGGCGCTTTCACGTCGCTAAATGCACGATTGTCCTCCGCGATAGTTCTGATATCCGTCGATCTGCAAAGGGGAACGGGTGGTTGCAAGGGTATGGAGACAGTCCAGGCTGAGGCTACGACGTATGATACGGACGAACAGTGGTACGTACGAAGAAATGGATCTGAACATGGCCTGGGTATTGAAATGAGTACAAACTTGAATGATGGTGCCCCAAGAGATACGTGAGCCAAGTAAAAGGACTTGGAGCGATAGAAGAAGTCTAAGCTCTAGGTGAGCATTGAACATGAAGTTGTGGGTCGTGAAACTGTGAACTGAAGGTTGACTAAGGTATTTGCAAGGGCGGAATAGAGGTGTGAGGAGGATGAGGACGAATGCTTCTTGGGTTGGAGAGTATAGCGTGCTGACGTGTAGATACTGGAGGGTGGTGATTCCTTGAATTGTTACAAGAGCAACAATGATTGGCTGATAAGGATTTTTTTGTGATCACTCGTCACCTTTTAGGACCAACCAGGTGTGCCTGTGTGGTTTAGGTTTGGTGGTTGGGATGCAGTTTTTGAAGAAAGCGAATGTGTTGTGACCACGTGTACAGTTGAAGTGTCCAGAAAGCGAGACTAGTGTATTCACGAAATAGTTGTATCCACCCTCACATTTTCGCTAGTTTTTGTGGGAGCAAACAAAAGTAGTAACCGCTTTCAATCTGTCTTGACCGTGCGAAACCAAATATGCGATGTTTACGTCATTTTCGAGTGACCTTTTGGCGGCGGTATTCGCTTTCGCAACGGGTGTATTCAGAGTTGCTTTTTGGGGTCGTCGTTTTCTGTATACTTCGCGCAACAAAACCGCAGACTATTCGCAGAAAAACCTTCGGACCCCCGAAATCGCAATTTCCCTTTTCCGCGATGGTCCACGTGAATATGATGCTGCGAGGGTACTATAGCGAGGACACGAGGAACACCACTCTCATTGTGGATGGGAAGGCTATTCACACGTGGATCAAGTGAGTCTCGTTTTCTCCTATTTGGGCTAAAACGCCTTCTTTTTTCTTTCAGCCTTCAGATCAGCGAGTTCATTCACAATAACCTCCTGCTTTCTCACTCACATCCTGCTTCCATTCTTTCCCCACTCCATGGAACAGGGAGCTTGGAATTGTGTGGTTCACGAATGGTGCGACTCACACCGCGAGACTGGTGGCACGAAACGGCAAGCAGCAGCGGCGAGGCAACGGATTCATGAGGATGATTGAAATCGACGGTCAGATTCAGCCGCACATGAAACTGGGCGCCACTGTTCTCCCATCCAACGGCACTGGTCTTACGATAACATTCGAGGGTGAAGAGAAAGAAGGCCCGTACGACGTGGATCACTACACTCTGAAAGTCGACGGGCTATTGTCGCTGGACGTGAAGCTGCGTATAGCGCAACCGAGCCTCCAAACCCCAACGGACGCGGAAGCTCACATCAATGTAGGGGTTTCGGAATTTGCGCGCACGGACGCGATTCATGGCGTGTTGGGGCAGACTTTCCGTGCGGACCATGCGCAGAGGGCAGCGGACTTTCAGAAGTTGGTCGCCGCTTTGCACCGCCGTGTGTCCGCTGATAGCGAAGAGGGGAAGGGCTTCCTCGATGGTACCCCCCGCTCCTATGAGACTAGCGTGTCAGAATGTTATCTTATGCTCTAGCCTGTAGTGGGGTGCTCTATAGCGAGTACAACCCTTCTAGGGTTTGCTATTTGTATCCTCATTCTTGCTAGTGCAATCCTCTTCTTTCTTCTAAACTTTAACATGCTATCAGAGCAGGTCGATCCCCTTGGATCGATCCTATGGGTGGGCTCACCACCTTGTTGCTTCCGCTGCAACTGCTACTGCTACCCTCTGTGCCGCACGCCCCGTGGCGTGCGGCAGTTTTTCTTCCCGCCGTGCGCCCCGAGGCGCGCGGCGGTTTTCTGCCCGCCGTGCGCCCCGAGGCGCGCGGCGGTTTTCTGCCCGCCGTGCGCCCCGAGGCGCGCGGCGGTTTTCTGCCCGCCGTGCGCCCCGAGGCGCGCGGCGGTTTTCTGCCCGCCGTGCGCCCCGAGGCGCGCGACGGGTTTCTGTCCCGTCACTCGCCGCGTCGCCCCCGGGAGGCGCTGCGACGGGCGACGGGGACCCGTCGCGCCGCCCAGGGGAGCCGCGCGCGGCCCCTGCTGCCCCGTCGCGCGGCCCTGCTGCCCCGTCGCGCTGCCCAGGGGAGCCGCGCGCGGCCCCTGCTGCCCCGTCGCGCGGCCCTGCTGCCCCGTCGCGCTGCCCAGGGGAGCCGCGCGCGGCCCCTGCTGCCCCGTCGCGCGGCCCCTGCTGCCCTGTCCCGGACCTGCCCCGGCCCCGACCTGCCCCGGCCCAACTCCCGTCGCCTGTCGAGGCGACTTTGAGGGGGTCTACTGGGGGGCCGCGCGTTGCCCCCCCCCCCCCTACCTCCCTACCCTGTTTTTAGGGTTTGGGGGGTGGCGGTTGGGGGGTGGCGGTTGGGGGGTGGCGGGTGTGTGGCGTCGCCTGCTCCTCCTCCTCCTTCGTCTCCCACTGCTGCAGCTAACGCTGAGGGGGGGTGGACGTGTTGGAGCCGGTGGAGTGGTACTAAGGGGGGGTGAAGGGGGAGTGGAGCTAGCGGTGTAGCAGCGGGTATGTGCCAGGGGGGAGTGGGATAGTTTGGGGAAGCTGAATGGAGGTTGCCGTCGTGTCGCCAGCAGCACCTGTATTCCGGGGACTTCGTCCGGTAGCCCAGTCGTAGCCAGCTGTGCCAGCCGCCCGTGGGTCCGTTGCTCGTCTGCCGCTACTTTAGCCGCGGGGCCTGTTACTCCTGTATTCCGGGGACTTCGTCCGGTAGCCGCTGTGCCAGTCTGCCTCCTGTTGCCCGTGTGTCTGCAGCTTCAGCCGTCGCCCCCTATCTCCTCTCCTCTCACTCTCTCTCCTCCTCCTCACTTGCCCGTTGTGACTACCACTAGCTTTGCTCATAATTGTGAACTTAAACTATTGCTTCTTGAACTTGTGCTCAGAATGTGTGGTGACATTGTGATCCACCCTGAGCTTGTACTCCCTTGCTTACTCTGCTGATTACACCCCACTTTGGCTATGGGGGTGTGTCAGAATGTTATCTTATGCTCTAGCCTGTAGTGGGGTGCTCTATAGCGAGTACAACCCTTCTAGGGTTTGCTATTTGTATCCTCATTCTAGCGTGTACTCGCTGCAGACTGCGCGTTTGCTGCGTATTGCCACGCCTAAGTCCTGGTCGATTGTTGTATTTCTGTTATTGGGCTGATTTGTTGATGGGAAATTTACAAAGACTAGGATGCCTCACCAGGATATTCCTCAGGGTTGATTGCAGGTATTATAGTAGCTGAAGACTTGTTTAGATGAAAGTGATTATAAAAGAAGAATACATAAGGGTTTGTATAGGAATATAGGAAACGACAAATTGTCCTAGGGTATTATTCCTATTTTATTAAAATTACTAAAGAGGAATGCAGAAGTACTTTTCAAAGTTAGCGAACAACGGAATTTGTGAACTAGGGAAACAAGGGATACAAATAGCAACCCTAAAAGTGTTGTACTCCCTATAGTGCTACTCACTGTAGCCTAAGAACATATAATAACATTTGACAGTACTATCTCATAACATTGTAGACTAGTACATTGAAAAATAGGTGTGTAACAATAAATCGTCCACATACACAAAATGTGGTCCAGTCCCATCCTACTCTGCATGTAGTACCGTATTGGTTAGGGCGTGCCATATGGCGTTCAATTTTGCTCGAACCCCAACGAAAGCGCAAAGAATTGTAAAAGAGCCGCTCTGACATGCACAACATTTCATTCCACCGCAATAAGTTAACCCATATGGCACGCCCTTAGGGCGCGTGTAAATTGATTTCAGGTTCACCAAGGAGTTCGAACTGAATAGGGTTACCCGGTTTCGTGAATTTCATGATACCCTATTGCGAAAACCCTAACATTTGAACCGCACTCTTGTGTAAATCAGGTTTCCGAACAGAGCTCGGAATCCATACCTGAACGTGCGTGCGCACGTTCAAGTGAACCTGTGCACTTTTGTGCACGTGCTGCAAATTGGCAACTTGCGCGAAACCTCGCGAACTGCACGAGCGGCACTGACGAGCGCATTGTCAGACTCGTCAACCAACAGAGAGCCACGTGTCAAGCGCCAGGTCCCAGAGTCCTGGCACGAAATGTATCGTGATGACTGCGCATTGATAGATAGCGACTAGTGCAGGGAGCAGAATCAATTGCAGATAGCCTTGCCATATGATTCCGAGGAAACGCACAAGCTGAATGAGCGACATTGTGAGTGGTTGAGTGACAAGTGATGGCCACGATGGCTATTTTGTCAAAACATGTTTATATCATGTTAGTGATGTTAGGCTGTAGTGGGTTACTCCCTATGGGGTACAACCCTTTGTTAGGGTTGCTACTTGTACCACTCATCCTGCTTTAGTCAATCATCACTGTTTCCTGATTCTGACATGGTATTAGAGCATGTACGTTCCTTAGGGCCCACCGAACGTTCCGCCCTGCCCGGAATTGAAACTTTTTTTTCCTGCCCTGCTGCCTAGCGCCAGCGCGCGCCTTACTGCCCTGCCCGCGCGCGCCCAGCTGCCCTGCTACTGAGCGCCCTGCTGCCATGCCTGAGCGCCGCCCTGTTCGCGCGCGCTTTGCTTGCAGTTGCGCCGCAGTGCCTGCCCGCGCGCTCTGTATGCGCACCCTGCTGCCCGCAGCGCTAGCGCGCCCTGCTGCCCAGCACGCCAGCACGCCCTGCTGCCCGACGCGCCAGCACGCCCTGCTGCCCGACGCGCCAGCGCGCCCTGCTGCCCGACGCGCCAGCGAGCCCTGCTGCCCAGCGCCCCAGCGCGCCCCACTGCCCAGCGCACCAGCGCGCCACGCTGCCCAACGCGCCAGCGTGCCCCACTGCCCAGCGCACCAGCGCGCCCTGCTGCCCAGCGCGCCAGCGCGCCCCGCTGCCCAGCGCGCCAGCGTGCCCCGCTGCCCGACGCGCCAACGCACCCCGCTGCCCAGCGCGCCAGCGCGCCCCCCTGTCCAACGCGCCAGTGCGCCCCGCTGCCCAGCGCGCCAGCGCGCCCCGCTGCTACCCTAGGAGCTACTACTTGCTACTGCCCTAGGTGCTGCCGCCTGCTGCTACCGCCCTAGGTGCTACCGCCTGCTAGCGCCACCTGTGCTACTGCTGCTACTAGCTGCCACTGCCTGCCATGGCCACTACCACTGTCCTACGTCAGCGGCAGCCGAGTGTGCAGGCGTCTCTCTCGCCGCAGCAGCTTCGCGAGTGGGCTATCTGGTGGGGCAGCCCCAGTGGCGGAGCTAGCCGTGCTAGGGCTGGAGGTGCTGGTGCTGGCGGTCCTCGTACTCGTCGGCGGGAGCCGCTCTCGTCGCAGCAGCTTCGTGAGAGGGCTGTCCGGTGGGGCAACCCCGGTGGCGGAGCCTGGTATGCTACTACTGGAGGTCCCTGTGAGTCTACTCCTGTTGGTAATGCCGCTGGTAGACGCGGAGGTTCTGGGGGTGGACAGCAGTGGCAGCAGCGTCCGCCGGAGACTCTCTCCCCGCAGCAGCTTCGTGAGTGGGCTGTCCGGTGGGGCAGCCCCGGTGGCGGAGCTTGGGGTACTAGTGCTGGGGGTGGAGAGGCACCTGGTGGCGTAGAGGCTGTTAGTCTTGGTGCTGTTGACTCGGCTAACACAGGTGCAGAGCCTGAGGAGGCCTTGCACACTTTTACTCTTGACTCCGCCGCGTCTCGTTGCTTCTTTCGCGACAGCACCACAGTCACACCGCTCACAGTCCCTGTCCCTGTCACACTGGCCGACCCCTCTGGGGGCCCGGTATTCGCGTGTGGCGCCACTGTTCTCCCTTGTCCGACGGCCCCTTCCGGCCTCCTCACAGGTCTCCACCTCCCCTCGTTCGCTAAGAACTTGGTGGCTACCTCTGTCCTCCAGGACCAGTGGGTCATTGTCACCCAGCATGGAGGCGAGCTAGTGGCGATCTGTATGGACTCACGCACTGGTGAGCACCTCGCCACGTTCACTCGGAGGCCTGGGTCTGGCCTGTACACACTGACCACTGAGTCTGCACTGGTAGCTGAGTCAGGTCAGGTAGCTGCGTCGGTTGAGGTCGCCTCGTCTTGTTCGTGTCGTCCCCTCACGCACCAAACTCTCCTCTGGCATCACCGTCTTGGCCACCCCTCCTTGCCACGCCTGCGTGGCATGCACTCTCGTCTCTTTGTGTCTGGTCTCCCCAGGTCCCTGCCCTCGCTCCCGAGGTCGCTTGCACCGCCTTGCCTTCCCTGCGTCGAGGGGCGGCAGCGCGCCGCTCCTCACTCCTCCTCGTTTCCTCCTACCACTGCTCCTTTGCAGACCCTGCACATGGACGTGTGGGGCCCCGCCCGCGTCACTGGACAGGGTGGCGAACGCTACTTTTTGCTGGTAGTCGACGACTACACGCGCTACACCACGCTCTTCCCCTTGCAGAGCAAGGCGGATGTCCGCGGTGTCTTGATCCGCTGGATCCGCGCTGTTCGTCTCCAGCTTCGCGCTCGGTTCCGTGAGGACCTTCCTGTCCTGCGGCTGCACTCTGACCGAGGTGGTGAGTTTTGCTCCCACCTCCTCGAGGACTTCTGTGGTGCTGACGGCATCCGCCAGACGTACACGCTTCCGGCCTCTCCACAGTAGAATGGGATTGCAGAGCGTCACATTGGTCTTGTCATGGAGGTTGCTCGCACCTCCATGATCCATGCGGCTGCTCCCCATTTTCTGTGGCCGTTTGCGGTCCGATACGCCGCTGAGCAACTCAACCTCTGGCCCCGTGTCTCCCACCCGGAGACCTCCCTCACTTTGCGGTGGACGGGCGAGGTTGGTGATGCGTCGGCGTTTCGGGTCTGGGGTTCCCTCTCTCTTGTCCGCGACTTGCCTGCGGGCAAGCTCTCTCCACGCACTCTTCGGTGCGTGTTTCTTGGCTTCCCCACCAATGCACCGCCCTGGCAGTTTTACCACCCGGGCTCTTGTCATGTGCTGTCCTCCCAGGACGTGACCTTTGACGAGTCCGTCTGCTTCTACCGTCTTCACCCCCACCGCAGTTCCCCGGTACCCCTCCCACCTCTCACCCTGATGAACGACCCCCCCTCGGTAGCCCCCCTCCCTCCTCACGGTCCCGCTCCCTCAGGTGTGTCTCAGGTAGACCCACCCCCCTTGGTTGAGCCTTTGGAGGTCTCCTCAGACACCTCTGGCCCAGCTGAGGGGGGTGACCCAGCTCTTGCTGCCACAGTGACCCCTCGCCGCTGTTGTGGACTCTGGTGCTGCAGGAGGTCGTACCACAGGGGGTGCTGGTTCTGGGGGTGCTGAGGGTCCTCTGGGTACAGGAGGTACTGATGCTGGTGGTCCTGCTACGAGTCAGCAGGAGGCTCTCTCGCCGGAGCGGCTGCGCGAGTGGGCTGTCTAGTGGGGCAGCCCTGGTGGTGGAGCTAGCCGTCTCGGAGCTGGAGGTGCTGGAGCTGCTGGAGCTGGAGGTTCTGCTACTGGTGGTACTGTGGTTGCTCGTACTGGTGGCACTGCTGCACGTCGGCGGGCAACTCTCTCGCCGGAGCGGCTTCGCAAGTGGGCTGTAAAGTGGGGTAGCCCTGGTGGTGGAGCTAGCCGTGCTCGCTCTCCTAGAGCTGGAGGTACTGCAGGTGCTGCTGCTGTGGGTGCTGCTGCGGGTAGTCCTGGTGCACGTCGCCAGGCGTCTCTCTCGCCAGAGCGGCTTCGCGAGTGGGCTGTCCGATGGGGCAGTCCTGGTGGTGGCGCTGGACGTACTGGAGCTGCAGGTTCTGGAGGTGCTATCCCTGGAGGTGCTAGTCCAGGTGTTCCTGCTACTGGAGGCACAGGTGCTGCTGGAGGTGCTGGAGGTTCAGGTTCTGGAGGTGCTAGCCCTGGAGGTGCTGGTGCTGGTGTTCTAGTACTGGAGGTACAGGCGCTGCTAGAGATGCTGGAGGTGCAGGTACCACTGGCGGTGCTAGAGGTGCTGACACTGGAGGTAATACTGGAGGTGCTGTTGGAGGTACTGGAGTTCGTGGTGCTAGTCGGCAGGAGGCTCTCTCGCCGGAGCGGCTACGCGAGTGGGCTGTCCGGTGGGGCAGCCCTGGTGGTGGAGCTAGCCGTCTTGGAGCTGGAGGTGCTGGAGTTGCTGGAGCTGGAGCGTCCACTCCTGAGCGTTGTGAGCCTGAGACTCGTGCTTCCACCCCTGTTCGCGGTCGTCGTGTTGTCCGTCCTCGTGCTCCCGCTGTGCCAGGCACTCACCGTATGGCACTTCGTCCTTCCTCTGTTCCTCAGCGTGTTGTCCTGCCTTCTCCTCCTGCGTCCTCTCTTCCTCACGTTCCTGACCCTGAGTCAGACCTTGTTCGTGCTGCCAGTCCGACTGTCACTCGACTCCTTGCCACAGTTGTGACTGACCCTTCCTTTGAGTCTGCTGCTGCGTCTGCCTTAGTCACTGAGCTTGTTGACTTTGCCGCTTTGTGCCGCCTTGACTACGCTGCGAGTCTTGTCTTTGACTCTTCCTGTCCTCCGTCCGTCGGGGGTGAGCTTGCCCTTGGCTGTAACGTTCTTGAGGACAGGCAAATTGAGCTAGAGTGTCTCGCGGCCGCTTCACCGCATCTCGCGTCCTCGCTTCTTTGCCCTGAGGGAGACCCGGATGCACCAGACATCCCGACCCCACGCACTTACGCAGAGGCGATTACGGGTCCGTAATCCTCTCATTGGCAGATAGCCATGGATGCAGAGATGGCTTCCTGGAAGTCCACATGCACCTACGTCTACGAGGTTCCCTCACCTGGGGCGAACATAGTCGGTGGCATGTGGATTTTCAGGGTGAAGCGGCCACCGGGTTCTCCGCCTGTCTTCAAGGCGCGTTACGTTGCTCGAGGCTTCAGTCAGCGTGCGGGGGTCAACTTCTTTCAGACCTTCTCCCCCACCCCGAAGATGACCACTCTTCGGGTGCTACTGCACGTTGCAGCACAGCTTGACTACGAGCTGCACTCCCTCAACTTCTCGACAGCCTTCTTGTAGGGTAGCCTTCACGAGGCTATCTGGTTGCGCCGTCCACGTGGCTTCACTGTCGACCAGTCTACGGCCTCCGACAGGCACCCCGCGAGTGGCACGACACACTGAGGACTACCCTTGCGGCTCTTGGCTTCGCTCCCTCGACTGCTGACCCTTCGCTCTTTCTGTGCACAGACACTTCTCTGCCGCCGTTCTACGTTCTTGTGTACGTTGACGACTGGGTTTTTGCTACTGCTGACACTGAGGCTCTGTCCTTGGTGAAGGCGGAGCTGCAGGAGAGACGCACTTGCACTCACCTGGGTGAGCTGCGGAGCTACCTTGGCTTGCAGATCACCCGGGACAGAGCACGCCGTACCATCACCCTCACTCAGTCACACATGGTGCAGCAGGTCCTTCAGCGCTTCGACTTCACGTGGTCCTCGCCACGGCCCACTCCTCTGTCTACCGGCCACTCGCTCTCAGCTCCACCTTCGGACGAGTCCGTAGAGCCGAGTGGTCCGTACCCAGAGCTTGTGGGTTGCCTCATGTACCTGATGACGTGCACACGACCTGACCTCGCGTACCCTCTCAGCCTCCTGGCTCGCTACGTGGCTCCCGGTAGGCATCGAAAGATGCACTGGGATGCTGCGAAGAGGGTATCGCGTTACTTGTGCAGCACATCGGGCATGGGGCTTGTGCTTGGAGGACGGGGTCCAGTTGTTCTCACCGGTCACTCAGACGCTTCTTGGGCTGACGACCAGACGTCTCACCGGTCGACACAGGGGTACAGTTTCAGCCTCGGAACTGGTTCTGTCTCGTGGAGGTCCACTCGCTCTTCCTCTGTACTTAGTTCCAGTTGTGAGGCCGAGATCTACGCTGGGGCTATGGCTGCACAGGAGCTCCGGTGGCTGACCTACCTGCTGACCGACTTGGGTGAGCAGCCTCGTTCTGCTCCAGTTCTGTACGTCGACAACAAGGCCATGATTGCCTTGTGTCAGGACCAGAGACTGGAGCACAGAACGAAGCACATTGCTCTCCGTTACTTCCTCACGCGAGAGCTCCAGCAGCGTGGTCAGCTTCGTCTTGCTTACGTGGCCACTTGGGCCAACACTGCTGATGTTTTCACCAAGGCCCTTGGGTCTAGTGATCATCAGCATATCTGCACTGCTCTTGGGTTTGTGCCCACTCTGCCTCACTTGCTTGTCTCTTGATCTTGCTCTTGTTGTACACTGATATATGTGAGTATACCTGCATGCTTACACTTGCTAGGTTGTGATCAGTGTCCTGCTCTTTGCTACTATAAACTATGCATGTGAACTAGCCTTGTGGCCGCTTGCTTGTGCTCAGAATGCGTGGTGACCTTGTGATCCACCCTGGGCTTTGCTTTGCTTTGCTTCTTCTCTTGATTGGTCTTGTGACCCCTTGTTGTCCCCCACTTTGCCTATGGGGGTGTGTCAAAACATGTTTATATCATGTTAGTGATGTTAGGCTGTAGTGGGTTACTCCCTATGGGGTACAACCCTTTGTTAGGGTTGCTACTTGTACCACTCATCCTGCTTTAGTCAATCATCACTGTTTCCTGATTCTGACATATTTGTAACCCCCTGAGCACCGAATCGCAACCAGCCGACGTGGCGCGATATCAGAGCTCACGAACCGGGTAACCTATATTGCATAGGCGCGGCACGTCGCGTTCGTTGTAGGTTCAACTCTCGATATCCGAACCCAGCGGGGACAACGCTAGTGCAGTGATTCAACTGAAATTACAACGCACGGTTCGAGCCAAGGTCACTTCGGTTATGACTGAAGAGTCGATTCAAGATCACATGCTACACTAGATTCTAAAATATGAGCTTACGTATTTTCCACAATTACACACGCCCTTAGGCTACTAGGCCCATTCCCGCAAAACCAGTCGTAGCTATATGCGTATAAGCACCCATGTCATGTCCTTGCGCACCTTATTGGTTCAGCTGCCCTCTGTTCTGAGCCGACTGCATTCATACAGTCTTGGCGAATGCCACTTCTCCAGATGCAATTTCAACTTCATATCACTCCGCTTCCACAGAAAGGCTATTGCATCGACGGCTTCGATCCTTCGATCGGCGTATGTCCTAGTAGTGTAGTGTTACATGCATCATATGCGACTCGTCGCCAGGAGATCGATAAGGGAATGGACCTAATTCCGGTAGATCCCTTGCACTGTGGATTCGTCAGGCACTCCAGCCAAGACCCGCCAATGGGAACAGAAGCATCATGCGTGAGCATCACTGCCGTCTCTCACTCACTCACTCCGCGCCCCACACAGCACCACGCCACGCCATCGCTTCCCCCAAATCTCTCATATCTTTCACCAAGTCCTAGTAAGTCCCTTCATATTGGTTATCTTGCACACCTTTCCCAACTTGGCCTATTAGCTAAACACAATGGCGACGATGCGCAGAGGATCAAGCTCCAGAGCCGGCGAAACCTCCGCGACGCTTCTGGTTCTTTCATCGCTACTATCAGCACTCAGCCTTTCCAATGTTGCGAGCCCGTTCGAGGTGATAAAGTGCCAGCGTGCCTTATCCAGCTGCGGCCCCGGAGATTCGCCCTCCAGCGCCAAGTCGGGGATCGCGGGAAGCTTCGAACGCGACTCCATGGCGGGTCAGCTCATAGATAGCTTTAATGTCGACGGCCCGGCGATGTGCGCCTCCAAGTGCTCGCCACTGGCGAGGAACCAATGCAATTTCTGGCAATACGTTCCCGAAATCCCGGGAGACGATCGAGAACCCACTTTGTGAGTGCTACTACAGCCAACCAACGCGATTTTTGGCAATACGTCCCTCCATCCCGTGAGGTGAAAGAGAGCCCGCATTGAGTACTGGGAACATGTTACGTTCCAAGCATCCCGAACTTATGTCGACAACTTCGAAGAAGATCGGCGGCATATGATTTGATTTCCATCCGCCGAAGAGATAAGATCTCATCACTCTCGTTACACTTTCTCGCATTTCCTCGTTCCCCGTTCGTTCTTCTTTCTTGCAACCCTCCTACATGTTATCGATACACGGGCGGTGTGGACTGTTCAAAACTCATACCCGGGGCCGAAGGTTATCATCGTATCGGGAAAGGCTGTTCTCCTAACGCGCGTGACGACCCGCATCTTGTCGGCGCCCACTGCACGCACTACGACTTCAACGGCCGACCAGACCGCGCATTCTGCCTGTTGACTGACCGTGATGTTCACGTGAATATGATGCTTCGAGGGTACTATAACGAAGACACGAGGAACGCCACTGTCATTGTGGATGGGAAGGCTGTTCACACGTGGATTAAGTGAGTCTCGATTTCTTCTTTTTGTGCCAAAAAGCTTGCCTTTTCTTTCAGCGTTCTGAGTAGCATTCCCATTCGCAGTCAACTCCTGCTCTCTCGCTCACGCTTCTCTCTGGTGTCCCCGTCCTTCCCCACTCCGCGAAACAGGGAGCTTGGAATCGTGTGGTTCGCGAAAGGTGCGACTCATACCGCACGACTGGTCGCACGAAACGGCAAGCAGCAGCGCGAGGTGGCGGATTTATAAAGGTGATTGAAATTGACGTTCAGATTCAGCCGCGCTTCAAACTGGGCGACACTATCGTTCCATCCAACAGCACTGGCCTCACGATAACATTCGAGAAAGAAGAGAAAGCACGTGGATCACTATATTCTGGAAATCGACGGGTTGTTGGTGCTTGACGTGAAGCTGCGTATAGCGGAGCCGAAGTTCCAAACCCGAACGGACGCGGAAGTTCACATCAACGTGGGGGTGGCGGAATACGCACACACGAATGCGATTCACGGCGTGTTGGGCCAAACTTACCGCGCGGACCATGCGCAGAGGGCAACAGTTTTCCAGAAGTTGGTGGCTTCTCTGCACCGCCGCGTTTCCGCTGATGCCGAAGAGGGGAAGGGCTTCCTCGACGGTACCCCCCGCTCATATGAGACTAGCAGTGTGTTAGAATAAGCAGGCAGGAATGGTGGACTAGGTAGTATGCATGAGTACAAGTACCTAACCCTAAAGTGTTGTACCCCTTGTAGGCTAACCCACTATAGCCTAGAGATAACATAAACATGCAGTTTGACACACCCCCATAGGCTAAGTGGGAGATAGCAAAGACAACAGACGGTCACAAGACCAGTCAGGCAAGAGAGCAAAGCAAAGCAAAGCCCAGGGTGGATCACAAGGTCACCACGCATTCTGAGCACAAGCAAGCGGCCACAAGGCCAGTTCACATGCAGAGTTATAATAGCAAGGCAGTACACTGATCACAACCTAGCAAGAGTAAACAAGCATGTATAAAGATAAATATCAGTGTACAACAAGAGCAATTCAAGCAACCAGCAGGTGAGGCAGAGTGGGCACAAGCCCAAGAGCTGTATAGAAACGCTGATGATCACCAGACCCAAGGGCATTGGTGAAGACATCAGCAGTGTTGGCCCGAGAGGCCACGTAAGCAAGGCGCAGCTGACCACGCTGCTGCAGCTCACGCGCAAGGAAGTAGCGAAGAGCAATGTGCTTCGGTCTGTGCTCCAGTCTCTGCTCGCGACACAAGGCAAGCATTGCCTTGTTGTCGACGTACATAACTGGAGGAGAACGAGGCCGCTCCCCCAAGTCGGTCAGCAGGTAGGTCAGCCAGCGTAGCTCCTGTGCACCCATGGCCCCAGCGTAGATCTCGGCCTCGCAGCTGGAGCCAAGCATAGAAGAAGAACGAGTGGACCTCCACGAGACAGAACCAGAGCCAAGACTGAAGGTGTAACCCTGTGACGAACGCTGAGTCGCCTGGTCGTCGGCCCAAGAAGCGTCAGAGTGTCCTGTGAGTACCACTGAACCCCGTCCTCCAAGCACGAGCCCCATGCCCGATGTACTGCACAAGTAACGCAGTACCCTCTTCGCAGCATCCCAGTGCACCTTTCGGTGTCTACCAGGAGCCACGTAGCAAGCCAGAAGGCTGAGAGGGTATGCGAGGTCAGGTCGTGTGCACGTCATCAGGTACATGAGGCAACCCACAAGCTCTGGGTACGGACCACTCGGCTCTACGGACTCGTCCGAAGGTGGAGCTGAGAGCGAGTGGCCGGTAGACAGAGGAGTGGGCTGTGGCGAGGAGAACTGGAAGCCGAAGCGCTGAAGGATCTGGTGCACCATGTGGGACTGAGTCAGGGTGATGGTGCGCCGTGCTCTGTCCTGGGTGATCTGTAAGCCAAGATAGCTCCGCAGCTCACCCAGGTCAGTGCAGGTGTGTCTCTCCTGCAGCTCCGCCTTCACTAGGGCCAGTGCCTCAGTGTCAGCAGTAGCAAAGACCAAGTCATCGACGTAGACGAGGATGTAGAACGGCGGCAGAGTAGTGTCGGTGTGTAGAAACAGCGACGGATCAGCAGTCGAAGGAGCAAACCCAAGAGCCGCAAGTGTCGTCCTCAGTGTGTCGTGCCACTCGCGGGGCGCCTGACGCAGGCCATACACTGGTCGCCGTAGGCTCCACTGGGTACCCTCAGGAAACGACCCAGTGAAGCCCTCTGGACGGCGCAACCAGATGGCCTCGTGAAGGCTACCCTGCAAGAAAGCTGTCGAGAAGTCAAGCCGTTGCAGCTCGTAGTCACGCTGAGCTGCAACGTGTAGCAACACCCGAAGAGTGGCCATCTTCGGGGTGGGGGAGAAGGTCTGAAAGAAGTCGACCCCCGCACGCTGACTGAAGCCTCGAGCAACGTAACGTGCCTTGAAGACAGGCGGAGAACCCGGCGGCCGTTTCACCCTGAAAATCCACATGCCACTGACGATGTTCGCCCCAGGTGGGGGAACCTCGTCGACGTAGGTGCCTGTGGACTTCCAGGAAGCCATCTCTGCGTCCATGGCTGTCTGCCACTGAGAGGAGTACTCACCCGAAATCGCCTCCCTGTAGGAGCGCGGGGTGGGGATGTCAAGTGCATCCGGGTCTCCCTCAGGGGCAAGCAGCATGGTCGCGTGATGGGGTGAGGCGGCAGCAAGGCACTCCAGCTCCTCCTGTCTGTCCTCAAGAACGTCAAAGCCAAGGGCAGTACATCCAAGAGCAGTCTCACCCCCGACGGACGGAGGACAGGCAGGGACAGGGTCAGAGACAAGACTCGCAAGGTAGTCTAGGCGGTACACAGCAGCAAAGTCAACGAGCTCAGCGACTAAGGCAGACGCACCAGGAGACGAGAACGTAGGGTCTGTCACAACCGTAGCAAGGAAGCGAGTAACAGTCGGACTGGACGCACGAGCAAGGTCAGACGGAGGGTCAGCAACGTCAGGAAGAGAGGACGCAGGAGGTAACGGTAGGACAACACGCTGTGGAACAAAGGAAGGACGGAGTGTCATTTCGTGAGTGCCCGGGACAGCCGGAGCACGTGGACGACGAACACGAGGAACACGAGCACGGAAAGCAGCTCTAGGCTCGGGCTTAAGGTCAAAGCTAGACTCACGCTCTCGACGCTCAGGGGTGGAAGCACGAGTCTCAGGCTCTCGACGCTCAGTCAGGGACTGTGTCACCGCAATGTAAGGAGCAGGAGCAGGAAGTGGGGAGTGTGGTAGCAGTGGCGGCTGTGACTGGTCCATCGGTGGAAACAGTAACTGAGGAGTAGTACCTGCCACAGGGAAGTCAGTAGCACCTGGCGGAAGACCGAGAAGGTGGCGAAGAGCACCAGTAGCTCCCGTACCTCCAGCACGAGCAGCTCCTCCAGTACCCCTAGCAACACCTCCAGCACCAGTAGCACCAGCACCTCCAGCACCACGAGCTCCGACAGCGCCAGCACCTCGAGCACCAGTAGTACCTCCAGTACCTCCAGTGCCTCCAGCTCCAGCTCCAGCGCCTCCAGCACCAGTAGTACCTCTAGTACCTCCCGTGCCAGCAGCTACAGTAGCACCTCCAGCACCTCCAGCACCAGCAGCACCACCTGCTCCAACGCCTCCAGCACCAGCAGCACCAGCACCTCCAGGGTCAGCAGCTCCCGCAGCTCCAGCACCAGTAGCACCAGCACCTCCAGTGCCAGCAGCTCCAGCACCCCCAGCACCTCCAGTAACAGTAGTACCTCCAGCACCAGCAGCTCCAGTACCTCCAGCTCCAGTACCTCCAGCACTGGCAGCACCTCCAGTACTAGCAGCTCCAATACCTCCAGCACCACCAGCAGCTCCAGTACCCCCAGCACCAGCAGCACCTCCAGCACCTCCAGGCCTAGCAGCTCCAGTACCTCCAGCACCAGTAGCACCTCTAGTACCTCCAACAGTACCTCCAGGCCTAGTAGCTCCAGTACCTCCAGCACCAGCAGCACCTCTAGTACCTCCAGTAGTACCTCCAGCACCTCCAGCACCTCCTGGACTAGTAGCTCCAGCACCAGCAGGACCGTACCCTCCACCACCAGAACTGCCTCGCCGAACGACCCACGCATGAATCGCCTGCGGCGAGAGCGTCTCAAGTAGAGCAGGCTGCGGTGGCTGTCCAGCTCCAGTACCTCTAGTAGTGGTAGCTCGAGCACCTCCAGTACCAGAAGCACCTCTAGTTCCTCCAGCTCCAGCACCTCCAGCACCAGCAGCAGTTCTAGTACCTCCAGCACCAGTAGTACCTCTAGTACCTCCAGTAGTGCCTCCAGGCCTAGTAGCTCCAGTACCTCCAGCTCCATGACCACCAGAAGGACTCGCAGCACCCCCAGAGTCAGCACCCGAAGTCTCAGCACCCCCAGAGTCAGCACCCAAAGTCTCAGTACCCCCAGGCTCAGTACCCTCAGGCTCAGTACCCTCAGTCCCAGCACCCGCAGGCTCAGTACCCTCAGTCCCTGCACCCTCAGTTTCAGCTCCAGTGTCCACTGCAAAAGGTTGCAGAGGCGGGAAACCGGGGGGGGTAGCCAAACGAGGAGAGCGGACACCCCCAGACGTACCACCCCCAGGCCCAGCTCCAGCAGCCCCAGCTCCAGAGTCCACAGCAGCAGGCTGCAGAGGTGGCGAAGACGGGTGAGGCGGGAAACCTGGGGGGGTCTCCAAGCGAGGAGTGCGGCGAGTGGTCGTCATGTCGTCGGCGGCGGTGTCACCCCCCTCAGCTGGGTCAGAGGAGTCAGAAGAGATCTCCACTGGCTCATCCAAGGAGGGTGGGTCTACCTGAGACACACCTGAGGGAGCAGGACCCTGTGGGGGAAGGGGGTCTACCGGGGGGGGGGACTGGTACCAGGAAGAGAGGCGCGAGGGGGACCGGGTGGGACGCGTGTGGGTGAAGTCGGTAGTAACAGACCGACTTGTCGAAGGTGACGTCCTGAGAGGACAGAACACGACGCGAGGCAGGGTGGTAGAACTGCCAGGGCGGGGCGTCGGTGGGGAAGCCCAGGAAGACACAGCGGAGAGTGCGAGGAGAGAGCTTGCTCGCTTTGGTATCGCGAACAAGGGAGAGCGCGCCCCAGACCCGAAACGACGATGCATCACCAGGCTGTCCCGTCCAACGGAGTGTGGGCGAGGTCTCTGGAGCAAAGACACGAGGCCAGAGGTTAAGCTGATGCGCGGCGTATCGGACCGCAAACAGCCACAGGAAATGGGGAGCAGCCGCATGGATCATGGAGGTACGAGCAACCTCCATGATCAGGCCAATGCGACGCTCAGCGATCCCATTTTGTTGCGGAGAGGCCGGAAGCGTGAACGACTGGGCGATGCCCTCGTCCTGACATAACGTCTCAAGGACGCCAGAGGAGAACTCACCACCCCAGTCAGAGTGCAGACGCAGGACTGGGAAGTCCTGCTGAAAGCGCTCGTGCAGCTGGAGATGAGTAGCACGGATCCAGGGGATCAAAACACCGATGACGTCCGCCTTGCGACGCAAGGGGAAGACTGTGGTGTAGCGTGTGTAGTTGTCAACAACCAGCAGGAAGTAGCGCTCCAGGTCCGTCCCACCGACGGGGGCCGGGCCCCACACGTCCAGGTGGAGAGTCTGCAGAGGAGCAGTGGTCGGAGGAAACTCGGAGGAGTGAGGAGCGGCGCGCTGCCGCCCCTCGACGCAAGGAAGGCACGGCGGGGCAAGCGAGCGCGGCAGGGGGGGCAGGGTCCTGGGGAGGCTAGAGACAAGGAGACTGGAGTGCATGCCGCGTAGACGCGGCAGGGAGGGGTGACCAAGACGGTGGTGCCAGCGCTGAGTCTCGTGCGTGAGTACTCTGCACGAGCAAGAAGCAGCTAACTGCCCCGACGCAGATGCATGACTCGACGCAGCCACCTGACCTGACTCAGCCACCTGTGCAGACGCAGTGGTCAGTGTGTACAGACTAGACCCAGGCTGTCGAGTGAACGTAGCCAGGTGACGGCCAGTCCGAGAGCACGTACAGATCGCCACACGCTGCCCTCCAGGAATAAAGGTATCAACCCAGACATCCTGAATGGCAGCGTTGCTCACCAAGTTCGTCGAGATCGTGGGGAGGTGGAGACCTGACAGAGAACCGGAGGGGACCGCTGGACAAGGGAGGACCGTGGAGGCTCTCGCAACTACTGGGCCCCCAGAGGGGTCAGCCAGTGAGACTGGGACAGGTGCTGTGAGTGGTGTGACTGTGGTGCAATCACGAAAGAAGCAACGTGACGCGCTTGAGTCAAGCGTGAAAGTGTGCAAGACCTCAGCTGAGGCAGGACCTGTGGCAGTAGACGCGCTAGCACCTAGAGCGTCGGCAGACTCACTAGCACCTGGAGCGGCAGCAGACTCACTAGCACCAAGAGCAGCAGCCCAAACATAACGATAACCTCCACCACCAGGACGGCATCGCTGAACAACCCACTCACGAAGCTGCCGAGGGGTGGGGTCGTCCGGGAGAGGCAGTGTTCGCTGTTGTCCACCCCTGGCCGCAGCAACTGCCGCGATAGTGGCCATGACAGACAGCGACGGTCAGGAGTAGGTCCAGCACCTCCAGCTCCTCCAGCACCAGCAGCACCTCCAGCACTCCCAGCAGCACCTCCACCAGCAGCACCAGTAGCACGAGTAGCAGCAGCAGAAGTAGTAGCAGCAGCAGGGCGGCTCAGTGGGGCTGGGCGGCCGCACCTCCAGCACTCCCAGCAGCACCTCCACCAGCAGCAGCAGTAGCACGAGTAGCAGCAGCAGCAATAGTTTTTTTTTTATTATTATTATTATTATTATTATTTAGGGTTTAGGATTGCGCGCGGCCGGGGCTGCAGGGGCGACGCGCGGCTCGGCAGGGCGGCGCGCGGGCTGCAGGGGCGACGCCCACGGGCTGCAGGGGCGACGCGCAGCTCGGCAGGGCGGCGCGCGGGCTGTAGGGGCGGCGCGCCGCTCGGCAGGGCGGCGCCCAGGCTGCAAGGGCGACGCTCGGCTCGGCAGGGCGGCGCGCGGGCTGCAGGGGCAGCGCCCACGGGCTGCAGGGGCGACGTGCGGCTCTGCAGAGCGGCGTACGGGCTGCAGGGGCGACGCGCTGCTCTGCAGGGCGGCGTACGGGCTGCAGGGGCAGCGCCCACGGGCTGCAGGGGCAACGCGCGGCTTGGCAGGGCGGCGCGCGGGCTGCAGGGGCAGCGCCCACGGGCTACAGGGGCGACGCGCGGCTCTGCAGGGCGGCGTACGGGCTGCAGGGGCGACGCGCGGCTCTGCAGGGCGGCGTACGGGCTGCAGGGGCAGTGCCCACGGGCTGCAGGGCCGACGCGCGGATCGGCAAGGCGGCGCGCGGGCTGCAGAGGCAGCGCCCACGGGCTGCAGGGGCGAACTCGCGGGCTGCAGGGGCAGTACGCGGGCCACAGGGGCAGGCACAGCTGCAGGGGCAGCACGGTCGCAGGGGCGAGTACGGCTGCAAGGGCAGCACGGTCGCAGGGACGAGCACGGCTGCAGGGGCAGCACGGTCGCAGGGGCGAGCACGGCTGCAGGGGCAGCGCGGTCGCAGGGGCAGCACGCGAGCTGCAAGAGCAGCGTGGCTGCAGGGGCGGAACGTTCGGTGGGCCCTAGGAACGATTCTGCTCTAATACCATGTTAGAATAAGCAGGCAGGAATGGTGGACTAGGTAGCATGCATGAGTACAAGTACCTAACCCTAAAGTGTTGTACCCCTTGTAGGCTAACCCACTATAGCCTAGAGATAACACAAACATGCAGTTTGACACAGTGTACTCTCTACAGACTGCGCATTTGCTGCATATAGTCACGCCTAACAATTTAGTAGAGTTATCAGTTTTAATTAAGTTTTGTATTGTATTGCTCTGGTGGGTACGATGTCGTGTAATTTTGTTTGAATTGATTTGTTTATTGAAGTAAAGTTATCAGCTTTTGTTTTCTTTTGAATTATTTTGTTTTGGTGGGTAGGGTGTTGTGTATTTTTTTCGTTTGAAACGATACAAAAGGAGTAGAAATGTGCGTACTGGTAGTAATAAATGAAACACAAATTTCATCAGCTTTCGGTTGTATCAGTGTTACAGCGCACAACTACCTATAATAAGCCATGTGCCTACCAGCACCAGCAAATGGGTCCACTCTTTTAGGCACATCTCCCCTCTTCTTTGCCTCTTCCACCTCTTTCTCCCTCTTAGACTTATCCTCCCTCAGCCAAGGCTCCACCGTTTCCAGCAATGATGGTAGTTGCAATGTAGTTGGCTTGTGGCTACCAGCAGATTGTTGTATTGACTGATCCACTGATTCCAGCCGCTGCAACTTGCCAGAAGAGACAAAAGCGAGGTGGCTTGCCCAAGACTCCAGGCCGTCAAATATATGCGTGGCATACACGACTGTAGCTCCTCTCTGCAAAGGGAAGAGGAAGGCAAAGGGGGAGAAGCAAGTAAGCAGGAACAGGTCAGCTAACTAGGAAATCAGCAGGAAATCAGATTGCCTGTGCAAAACCTTGAATTGCCAGCAACACCCAGTCCAGCATTGAGCAGCAGACAACACAGTGCATTAATCAGCTGTTCTATCCTCCCAGATTCGTTGCTAATGCCTCACGGATTACCTCTTCACATTCTTGTTGGAAGAAGGAGAGGAGGTCCATCCTGGCGACAACATCTAGGTCCACTGTGACCTCATCCAGCAGCAGCACCTGTGGCATGAGAAGGGGAAGAAGTGGGAGAAGAAGTGCGAAAAAAATACAACCTGTAGTATGAAGGAGAGAATATCCATCCGAGTGACAACTAGTCCACTGTGACCTCGTCCAGCAGCAGCACCTGTGGCATGGGGTGGGGGAGAACTGAATGACAGGAGAGGCATAAGCTGGCGTCAACATCTAGGTCTACCATGACCTCGTCCAGCAGTAGCACCTGTGGCATGGCAAGGGTCAGAAGAGATACGAAGGTCCAGCTTGGTGACATCGAGGTCTAGCGACACCCCAACCAGCAGTCCCATGCATATCTGCTGTTAACTCCTCTAGCCACCCTGCCCACTCTGCCCTTGGTGCATACGCCGTAGGAGGTCAGAATCTAACAGCTCCACCCGGCAATGCGGTGGAACCAGAATCATCGGCAGCAGCTCACCTGGAAGACTCCAGAAGCCCCATGCATATCTGCACTCGCCTCCTCTGCCCATCCGGCCCACGGCACGGCACGGCACGAATGCCATAGAAGGTCGTACATTTAACAGCTGATTCACCTCGCAATCTGGCTGAATCATGGCTCACCTGGAAGGGTCGCAGCAGCCCCATGCATATCTGCACTCGCCTCCTCTGCCCATCTGACACGCGGTGCATGCGCCACGTCAGATCAATATCCAGCAGCTCCACCAGGTGGTCCCTGCGCGTGGCGTCCACATCAGCAACGCCGTAGATCATGTGCTCCGCACTGAAGTCTCCCTGGAGAGGAACTTCGCCCTGTCATAAGCGAGGCATGACAAGAACAGGGGATGGGATGGAAACAGAGAGGCGAAACTGCAGCACCAGTCTACAAGGTGGCCTTGAAGGTTGCGTCCACGCCAGCCACGCCGTAGATCATGTGCTCCACATTGAAATCACCTTGCAGAGGAACTTCGCCCTGTGGCGAGGGAGGAAAGAGAATCAGGGTGTAAAATGTTAGAATCAGGGAATGAGCGAGGGAGGAAGAACTCAACAACTCAGCAAGGTGGCCCTTGGCCGTAAATCATGTCCTCCGCGCTGAAGTTGCACTGAAAATGAACTTCGCGCTGGGAGAAAAGAACAATAGGACTTCGTATCGTAAGGAAGGAAACATTGCAGCTCTACAGAGTGGCCCTTGCAGGTTGCATGCACATCGCCTTGAAAGGAATTTCGTCGTGTAAGGTGATGACGGTGGGGGGGATTAGGAAAGCGATGAACCGAGACTACTTATGCGGCGCTCAGAGCAGGTGATGACAGTGAGAGGATGGAGAGCGACGGACGACGGGTGAGAGGGACATTGGAAAAGCAACTGACGACGAAAGCAACGCGCCTATGTTTGGGGATTTGTTCAAACGCCGTGTGTGCGATTGCGTTACACAGCAAACTCACCACACAGGTTATGGATATGCTCCTGGAACCATTAAGGTAGGCAAGAGAGCCGTCGCAGGGGAACGATGTGCCTTCAACGAGCATTGATCAGTCGCCATGCAAGCAAATGCGTTTCAAGGCACACTCACCGCACAGCCGACGGACTTGCTCCAGGAACCACCGAGGTAGGCAAGAGAGCCGTCGCAGGAGAGAGCTGTATCGTGGAATGCCGAGCGACCGAGAACTTTAACGACGTCCTTTCCACCAACCATGTGCTTTCCCGCCAACACTCTCAGGAGAGTCGTCTTGCCTGCACCGTTGGCTCCAATCAGAAGGCAACGGCTGCCACGTGGTAGTGTCAGGTTAAACTTGGAAATTAACGGAGGCTCGCCGGGATAAGCGAACTGCATAGCCGTGACTTCCACGGCCGGGACATCCGGACTCCCCGCATCGCCTGAAGCTATGGTTTCCATACTATCTATATCAGCTGATTTCGAACGCTGGAAGCCCTTGATCACAGCGGTAACACAGCGGTTGACGAGGCAATATATCACAACGGAAGTATGAAGCTCGAGGAACGTAACTCGGGCGGTACGAGAACTGGGTAGGAAATAAATATGTATTCCTTTCTTTCCTTTATCAACAGCTTTTACAACGAAGCGAGGCGGTAAGGCCAATGCAGCTGAAGTTGTGGCTGTACACGAGCGGCGTGTCAATCTCTAGGAGGAAAACATGGATGTCAGTTTCTGAGTAAAGACGAGAATTTGGCGGGAAAACGAAGGCTGGTAACCACGCATTCCTTTGATGTCGGACGCAATCGCTATGTGGTACCTGGTGCGCGACGTGGCGACATAGGCGACGTGGCGACTTGCGACGTGTCATGGCGATGTGCCGACACCAAATGGCCCTCGCAAACGCTTTCATTTGATCAGCTTAAAAGCTTCTTCGATTTGAACCAGCTCGATATCAGGCATAGACACTTACAGCTTAGATAATAAATCAGTTCCAGCTTCCTGGTAAATTCCACGAAGGTAATTCGAAACCGGAATAACCTCTCTCGAACATTCTAGAAGCGCGCTGCGTTGATTCTGTGACACGCGCCAACAGTGCAACCGCACGCCTGCCTCAGCTCCAGCGCGCCGCAAAAAACGAACACTTTCACGTCACGTCTGTCGCAAAGCGGGCCTACAAATACCACTCGCTTTTCCAATCCAGACATTCCAATTTCTGCTGCTCGATCAACTATTCCAAGCTCTCTTGCAAGTTCACGCTTTGAAATACGCTCATCAAGCGACAACTTAGTGTTCGGCCTTCTTCATTCGGTGTTCGACAAGCACAATGGCCCCCACCACCTGCACCTGCGGCGAGGCTTGCACCTGCACCGCTGAGAACTCCCCTTGCGGCTGCAAGACCGCTGCGACCGCCACCTGCAGCTGCGGCGAAGGCTGCACGTGCACTGCGGAGAACTCTCCGTGCGGATGTAAGTCCGCTGCTGCTCCCGCCGCTGGCGCTACATGCAGCTGCGGGGAGGGTTGCACATGCACTGCGGAGAACTCGCCGTGCGGATGCAAGTCCGCTGCTGCTCCCGCCGCGGGCGCTACCTGTAGCTGCGGAGGGCTGCACGTGCACTGCTGAGAACGCCCCTTGCGGATGCAAGACCGCTGCTGCCGGTGGCTGCGGCTGCGCTAGCGGCGGCGAGTGCAAGTGCGGTAGCAGCTGCACCTGCTCCAAGTGCTAAGGCGTTTCCGTTGCCATATTCTGTTGAGTACAATGCTCGCGTGTTTAGATAGTTCGAGATGTTATTTGGCAACAAGATGCTCCTATTCTCCCAGCTAGTAGCAAAGCTGTTAGTTGAGTTTTCGGTGAATTTCTGCGTATCATGTGTACAGAGATTTTCGAGTTGTACTTATTGTCCGTGTCTCGCCTGGGCATTAAAACACAAGGTGTTAGCACTGATTAGCTGGAGAACTGTCAAGAAAACAGTGCAATTCCTTACGCTGGTTGCATCTGACAGTAGCTCTCAGATACTGGGTTTTTTTAGAAGAGAGATAAAGCAGCCTTCAACCCAGGTGCAGATAGCTCCAGCAGCGGGAGCAGCAATAACCTTGCATTCGCGGGGATGGCTTTGCTCCGTGTATAGACGAAGGGTGGCGTTAGCAAGAACGATGTGGAACATTCGCCATTCCTGCCAAGACGTGTCTTAGACATTCGCGTCACAATCCAAGATTGTACCACTTTGTAAACATTATTAAAAAAATCGGACTTAGGTGCAGTTCGGTACAGAGCGGTTTGAAGGATTGTGACGCGAATTTCGAAGACGTAGTAATGAACCCTACATTCACCACAAACTCAATCATCCTGGTGACCCGTTCATATGAATTTTAGATCACAACTTCTTGATGGTAACCAGTCTTCTCCTTAGGCTGAATACTTGTTCCTTAGGTCAAAATTTAATGTCAGGCTTTCAACAGTTTGTTGAGAAACCTATTGGTTACAAGAGTAAGGCTGCTCATTACACACAATCACGTTGACTTGCACGGAGTGAAATATGCCCAAGCAATGACGCAGCACAAGTATACGAGGTTCGCCACCGGTCTCTTTTCTTCTGACACCAGATCTGTGTTTCCTCCACGGGAAATGACATCACAGATCCGCTCGTGTCAATGTCAACGTCGTCACATCACATTTCGAACTTCTCTTCCTCCACCTGAGATACACAAATCAAGAATGAGACACAGATTAGGCGTCCGAGCAGCAGCTGCACCGCAGCATACGATCCAAGCCGTAATCGGAATGCAATGTACGGGCTATTTTGACACAGAGTCACACACAGGATAAGTTGTTACTCCGCAACACGAAGCACCGAGTAGCTCTCGCACAATCATGGGACCGAAACTTCATCAGATATCAGCTCAGCCCAGGGGGGAGTAGAGTGACTGTGCTCACCAAGATGTCGAAAAAAAAGCAACGTACGAAAACATCACGAAAATACAGCATGGATCATGACATAGACGAAAATGAGGACGACGGCGAAGATCTGGCATCAGATTGTCAGAGGTGTATGGTTATTTCTACACGGATCATCGATCCAATCAGAGTGTAGCATAAGTGATTATTCACGTCACATCATATGCCAGCCATTGACGAAGAACTGTGGGAAAGGGCATAATCGAAATGCGCGGACGACAGAAACCCAACAATGACCTTGCGAATCAGAAACTCACATGTTATCAAGAAGCCGGGCCACGTTCCAGATGTGACACTGGTACGGCGGGCTGCTGACAACGGCCGAACCAACTCTGCAGCAGTTTATGTCAAGACTTCATCCAGTCAAGGCGGCTTCACCCACGGTTGCATCCATGCGGCTTCACCCATGCTTCCTGTTAGAAGGTATGTCTTCGAAGCCATCTCATCCCCGCACGTTTTAGAGAGGCCACAGGAGCCTACACGCTGCCCGCCACGACCTCCAGTCAGCGAGAGGGCAGGAACAACGAGCAAATACATATAAGGGGCGAGGAAGAGAAGAAATAAGGCGGATAGAAATAGTTGAAACCAGAGGAGATTTATTGTTGAATGTACGAGGCAAAAAGGGCTACAGGCAGGAAAAAGGCGAGAGATCTGATGGGGGTTTAGACAGCTGGGGGTGGGGGGGGGGGGGGGGGATGTTGTGGGGGAGGGAGGGGGTGCGGGGGGATGATTGGGAGGAAAGGTGGCGCGGGGCGAGCAGTGTTTGGCGGGTGAAGGGGGGATCTGGTCGGAGCTTTACGGAGGCGTGATTGAAGTAAAGTCTCGTCATGCTCGATCTCAAAACTCTCCTCTCCAACAGCAGCTGCTTCGCATACCATCAGCAGTTTTGCGAACTGGGAACGTCATGGGAACAAATTGGTACGCATTCAACTGCATGAAGTCTATGCAAAAACACGGCCTTGCAGAAGTTTGCCCCCCAAAATGGGACACCACCACCGAGGGGAGAGGCGGAGCTTGTGAGGGGCGGAGAGAGTTTGATGTTTGCAAGACTGTATGGTACTGTACAGTACCTTGAGATATATATGAAGACTATATGTACAGTACTCCTGGTTTGGTAAGGGTTGCAGATTTACGTCAACTATCTATCATAAACCTGAATGACATGAGAATGTAAAGGTAAGAAAACTTTTTAATATCTGATTATATAATTCAGCAAAATTGGGCAAGACCGTGTTATACAAGTGTTGGCAGCTGCACTCATTGATGTTTGAAGAATGATATCATTATACAAGTGTAGGCAGATGAAGTTGCCATGTGGATTCTGTAACCTGTAATGAATCCTCATTTCTGTATTTTTGCCAGACTTGGGTTCGCGAATGACTGACGTGGAACTCTGAGAGCTTCCGCCCGCTTGTAGTGCCACGCTGCACCCACAGATTGGTCATCCAAAGAACCCCCAAACCCGCCACGTGTCCCACCTCATCCGCCACTGTCCCCCCCACATGTCCTGTGCCCAAATCTTTTGTCCCAGCTCCATTCATTCCTGTTCCCCGTGTCTGTCGTGTTTCCGCCAGCCATTCCCCCACCCCTACATTTTCCGCTCCATACGTTCCCCCTTTTCCCGTGAATTCTACTCGTCTTCCCCAATCCCTCCCCCCATCTCCCCCCGCCGTTCCCCCAATCCTTAGCCATTCATCCTTTCAGGCATTACTACTATTTGTTTTTCTTCTCTAGAATCCTTCTTTTTCTATCTAGGCCATCTCGGCCATCTGAGATTTCCTCACGGCTAGGCTTCGGCAGTTAATTCGGTTTGTCTGATCCAAGATTTGCCGCGCTCCCCGCTCGTCTCGGTAACGTGAGTTTTCTTAAGATGCGTGTAGGAAAAAAATAACAGAAGCACGGCGGCTTTGTAGTAATATAATACTCATATATTGTGTATATATCAAGCGCTATGTAGTGTTTTGCAGTGCACCGACTAATTTCCAATTTTCTCTCGTGCCTTCTAATTTTAAACTCCTACTGTCTTCTCTTCTCCCCCCATTCTTCGTTGATCAACCGGCATTACCAATTCCAGGACCAATCAGTGAACACACTGATCGTAGGACCGTCGTTCTCAGCGTCAGCAGTTGACACGTGTCAACGGGTACGACGTCATGGGAAACGACGCGGAAACTACGCCGCCAGCTGCTTCCGCAGCCGCGGAAGAGCAGAAGCCAGCCGATGCCGCCCCGGCCGACGCGGCTCCCGCAGTAGATGCTGCCGCTACGGAGGGGGAGGAAAAGAAACAGGAGGGGGAGGGAACGGAGAAGAAAGAGGGGGAGGGGGAGGCAGAGGGGGAGGGTGATGGGGTTGCTAAGAAGGACGCGGACGAGCTTCAGCTGTACCCTCTTGCGGTGAAGGGACCCGCTGGGGAGGAGATCGAATTGCAGGTATGTCGAGACGGTTGCATACTTATGACTCGACTCAAAACTCACCTCGATGATCCTCAGCTGTACCCTCTGGCAGTGAAGGGACCTGCTGGAAAGGAGATCGAACTGCAGGTAGGTTGAGAGCGCTGCAGGTAGGTTGAGAGCGCTTCAGGTACGCATTTCTGGCACGTGAGGTAAAGAGCTTTGGAAAGAAACGGTAATGCCCCGCCGAAGAAGATATTAATTTTACTCGCGGTGATGGGTCCAGTTGACTGCGGTAAAGTGTTATAGTCTCTTAAAGCATTAAAGAGAACCACAATCGCAGCCATTAATTTCTTTTATGAGGGTTTGGTCGTGTAGACTTGAGAAACAGTACGATACGTATGGTAGAGTTGACTGGTAATGACCTCAGACTGGGTTGCGCTTGAACTAGCTGAAGTACAGTCCAGCAAATGTAGGCTCAGTCAGCCGTCCCTCCGTCTGGACCTAGGAAACACTGGAGATGCTTGACGTATGCGGTGACGTATGGCATGACGTAAGGTTATTCTATGTCACGCGTTGAATTATCAGTGGAGGAGGCTGCGACGCTTGTTTGTCGGATTTCGTCCAGCTGATTGACGGATTTCATCCATTCTTCCTCCTTTCCTACCGCTTCCTCACTCCCCACACTGGACCCTTTTCGTCCTTCCTTCCTCCTTTCCTACCTCTCTTCCCCCATCCCGTCCCTTCCCCCCGTTCCGTCCCTTCCCACTCGCCTTTTCAGGCGAACCTAGCGGACACAGTGATGGACTTGAAGCAGTCTCTGGCCGACGCTCCCGAGACGTGCTTCTATACCGCTTACGACCTTGTCCTCGCCAACCCGGACTCCTCTTCTCTTTCTCCTCCCCCTCCCCCCCCCCCCCCCCCCCCCTCCCCTCCCCCCCCGCTCCTCCCCCCCCCTTCGCCCCTCCCTCCTCCCCCTCCCTCCCACCCCCGCTCCCACTCGCCCTTTCAGGTGAACCTTGCCGATACAGTGATGGATTTGAAGCATTCCTGGCGGACGCCCCCGAGACGTGATTCTATACCGCGTACGACCTTATCCTCACCAAGCCGGACTCTTCCCCGTCTCTTTCCTCCCCTCTCCCTCGACTCCCACTCGCCCTTCCGTTTCAGGTCAACCCCGCAGACACAGTAATGGACTTGAAACACTGGCCGACGCACCTGAGACTTGCTTCTATACCGCGTTCCCTCTTTCGCCCGCTCCCCCTCCCCCCGTTTCCACCAATCAGGTGAACCCAGCTGACACAGTAATGGACTTGAAGCAGTTTCTGGCCGACGCGCCCGAGACGTGCTTCTATACCGCGTACGACCTTATCCTCACCAAGCCGGACGGGCTGCGTTACCACCTCATGGATTACGTGGAGATTGGTGAGGTTGCTGACGTGGCGGCCGGCGGGTGCCTGCTGGAGATGTTCAACACGTTCTACGACGACCGCGCCGTGCGGCTGCACGTGCGTAAAACGAGGGAGCTTATATCGATGGCGGGTTCGTACTCTAGCGCGTCTACGGCCATGGCGGCGGAATATGAGCTAGTTAAGGGGCTGGCTACTGAACGCGAGCTTGGGGGGGATGAGAAGGAGGAGGGGGAGGGGAAGGACGGCGAGGGGGAGAAGGGGGAGAAAGACGGGGAGAAAGACGAGGAGGGCGGGGAGTGGAAGAAGAGCGGGAAGGGGAAGAAGGGGAAGGGGCGGCGGAGCAAGGAGGAGGAGGCGAAGGAGAAGGAGCGGCGGGAGAAGGAGAAGGAGCGGGAGCGCAAGGCGAAGCTTCCGAGCAGCAAGGCGCGCATGGAGGAGATCGCGTCGCTGGAGCAGGGCGTGGGGCTGGGCGATGATCCCAAGGGCGTGCTCGCGAAAGTCATGGTGAAGGGCGGCGCTGACGAGGAGGCCGCGCCCGTGTGTGTGGAGAGCATCGCCTTCTCTTCTTTCAACCCTGTTCCGGGCCCCAGGAGGTGAGATTACTCTTTCCTCCTGATTTCCGTTGCCTCCTTGCCAGGAGGTAGGTAAGAGAGCTTGATGTGAGGGGCGAGGACGGATGGATGGAGAGGAGATGGCGTGGCTGGAGCAGGGCGTGGGGCTGGGCGATGATCCCAAGGGCGTGCTCGCCAAGGTGATGGTGAAGGGCGGCGCTGACGAGGACGCCGCGCCCGTGTGCGTTGAGAGCATCGCCTTCTCCTCCTTCAACCCTGTTCCGGGGCCCAGGAGGTGAGATTATTCCTCCTCACAACGCCCCGAGAAATCATTTCACCTTTCATCTTCCTCGCTCAACCGTGGTGGACTGGAACAGAAGAACGCACTTTCTGACTTACGTTAAGTTTCATTTGCATTTCAACCGGTTCTCATCCCTCCCCACCCCTGTCAGGCTCCAAGGCGACCTGGTCTACCTGGAGGTGGTGACAGCGGAGGGAAAGCTCTTGCGTGACGGCGCACACAAGGGGCTCTTCTCAATCCACACATCTCTTTCCCCTCTCCACCGGTCTCAACCGTTTCCCATCTTTCAGGCTGCAAGGCGACCTGGTCTACCTGGAGGTGGTGACAGCGGAGGGAAAGCTCTTGCGTGACGGCGCACACAAGGGGCTCTTCTCAATCCACACATCTCTTTCCCCTCTCCACCGGTCTCAACCGTTTCCCATCTTTCAGGCTGCAAGGCGACCTGGTCTACCTGGAGGTGGTGACAGCGGAGGGAAAGCTCTTGCGTGACGGCGCACACAAGGGGCTTCTTTGTCTTGTCAACCGCAGTGGCAGTCCCAGTGGCACACGTCTCATATCCCTCACCCCTTCCAACCGTTTCCCATCCTTCTGTGCTCCTTCTGCAGGCTGCAAGGCGATCTGGTGTATCTGGAGGTGGTGACAGCGGAGGGAAAGCTCTTCTGTGTGACGGCGCACACGAGGGGCTTCTTTGTCAACCGCAGTGGCAGTCCCAGTGGCACACGTCTCATATCCCTTTCCACCACTTTCAACCGTTTCCCATCCCCCTGCAGGCTCCAAGGCGATCTCGTATATCTGGAGGTGGTGACAGTGGAAGGAAAGCTCTTCTGTGTGACGGCGCACACGAGGGGCTTCTTTGTCAACCGCAGTGGCAGTCCCAGTGACACACGTCTCAGACCCCTCTCCATCCCTTACCACCGCATTCCATCCCTTTGAGCTCCTTCTGCAGGCTGCAAGGCGATCTGGTGTATCTGGAGGTGGTGACAGCGGAGGGAAAGCTCTTCTGCGTGACGGCGCACACGAGGGGCTTCTTTGTCAACCGCAGTGGCAGCGGCCGCAAGCTGGACCCGCGCCCTGCTGAGCCCAAGATGGACGCGTCCACTCTCATCGGGCTGCTGCGCCAGATCAGCCCGCTCTTCTCCAAAGGTGAGGCGAATCTGAAGTGAGAGAGAGAGAGGGCCTGTAAGGAGTAGTTGCAGCAAGCTGGACCCGCGCCCTGCTGAACCCAAGATGGACGCGTCCACTCTCATTGGGCTGCTGCGGCAGATCAGCCCTCTCTTCTCCAAAGGTGAGAGCAAGAGCCTGATACTTTTAAAAGAATGAGGCGGATTGAGAGTGAGAGAGGGAGTCTGTGAGGACTGGGTTGGTTGCAGCAAACTGGACCCGCGCCCCGCCGAGCCCAAGATGGACGCGTCCACTCTCATTGGGCTGCTGCGGCAGATCAGCCCGCTCTTCTCCAAAGGTAAGGCACACACTTGTGTCGGGAAAGGTGAGAGAGGTTGCGCCCACCATATGGCGAATGCAGTGCGAATGTGAGGATATCAACCTGGGTTTAGGGGTTATGCCCCCGTATGCCTCTCTGTCGGTCATGGCATATATGATACCAACAATGTGGGAAAATAAAAATAAAAATCAAGTACGTTATCTTTGAGGCAGCTTCAACGTTTGCCCACACCAGCCACATTGGAAAAAAAAAAAAAAAAAAACGCCTATGTCCATGGTTTTTAGTGTATTCGCATCACCACACTACCAGCATCCCCACCTGCTCGCATGATCCTGGCATTTGCACACACCCTTTCACCCTTGCCCGATCTGTAGTTTTCTTTTATGTCTAAAGATCCAATCATGCGTTGATGCAAACAATTACTTTCAAATGCACAGGTCAAGCCACCTTTAGCCCCTCAGTAACTCTCAATAACCCTCAATATCTCTCCATTTGCCCTCCCCTTCCCCTACTTGACCCTCCCCTTGTCAGCCTTTGCGGAGGTGATCGAGGGCAAGGCCAACCGCCACCCCTTCAAGTCTCTAGAAGAAGCTGGCGCCACCCTTCTCCTGAATGCGTTGCTAGCCACCTAAGAACTCTCCATCTGCTCTCCCCTCCCTCCCTTCACCCTTCCTTCATCAGCCTTTGCGGAGGTGATCAAGGGCAAGGCCAACCGCCACCCCTTCAAGTCTCTAGAAGAAGCTGGCGCCACCCTTCTCCTGAATGCGTTGCTAGCCACCTAAGAACTCTCCATCTGCTCTCCCCTCCCTCCCTTCACCCTTCCTTCATCAGCCTTTGCGGAGGTGATCGAGCGCAAGGCCAACCGCCACCCCTTCAAGTCTCTAGAAGAAGCTGGCGCCACCCTTCTCCTGAATGCGTTGCTAGCCACCTAAGAACTCTCCATCTGCTCTCCCCTCCCTCCCTTCACCCTTCCTTCATCAGCCTTTGCGGAGGTGATCGAGCGCAAGGCCAACCGCCACCCCTTCAAGTCTCTAGAAGAAGCTGGCGCCACCCTTCTCCTGAATGCGTTGCTAGCCACCTAAGAACTCTCCATCTGCTCTCCCCTCCCTCCCTTCACCCTTCCTTCATCAGCCTTTGCGGAGGTGATCGAGCGCAAGGCCAACCGCCACCCGTTTGAGAACATGCTGGCACCGCTGCCGCCCAACGACTGGGCGGCAAAGCCCATCTGGGGCGGCGCGGACGGCACGGGGCCGCTACAGTATACGCGTGACGTGGCACGATCCGAAGACGCTCTAATGGCCCCCTTCGGTATCGATTTCAGTGGCGTTCTGAGGGACTGGAACGAGGAGCTGCAGAGCTGCCGCGAGTTACCGCGTAACTCGTTACAAGACCGGATTCTGCGCGACCGGGCCTTATATCGAGTCAGCTGCGAGTTTGCTGATTCGGCGGTTCGCGGCGCGAAGGCCGTGATTGGCCGGTCGATCCCGCCGATCAACCCGCATGACGCGGATCGGTTCCATATGTATGTGCATAATAATATCTTCTTTTCCCTGGCTGTTGATGGGGATTTTGCGGCGCTGCAGCAGATTAGAGAGGCGGAGCTGAAGCAGCAGGCGGAGGCGGAGGCTGCTAAGAAGGGGGAGGGGGAGGGTGGGGAGAAGAAGGAAGGGGGAGAGGAGGGGGGTAAGGATGAGGAGAAAAAGGAGGGGGAGAAGGAAGAGGAGAAGAAGGTGGAAACGAAGGAGGAGAAGAAGGAGAAGAGGGACAAGAAGAAGAAGGAGAAGAAGGATAAGAAGGAGAAGGAGAAGAAAGAGCAGGAGGCGGCAGAGGAGAAAAAGGCGGAGGAGGCAAAGGCAGAGGAGGCAGATAAGAAGGAAGGGGAGAATAAGGAAGGAGAGAAGGAAGGAGAGGAGGGGGAGAAGAAGGAAGGCGAGGATGCAGCAGCAGCAGCAGCAGCGGCAGTGACGGAGGCAGAGCAGGCAACGTATGCATCGTCCAACAACGACCTCAAGGGCACCATGGCTGTCAACAATGCGGACATCCCCGGGCTATACTCGCTGGCTATGGCGATCGTGGACTACCGCGGGCACCGAGTCATCGCTCAGGTGTGTCATATTGCCCAATTACATGGTCCCATTTCTCAGGTGCGGTGTTGTGGTCTTTGAGGTGCCTTGAAAGGCCCCTCAAGGGCACCATGGCTGTGAACAACGCCGACATCCCCGGGCTCTACTCGCTGGCCATGGCCATTGTGGACTACCGCGGGCACCGAGTCATCGCTCAGGTGCGTGTTGCTGTTGCTGTATAGTATGGTAAGCCATTTGACAGAAGTCTCCTGGGCTCTACTCGCTTTCCATGGCCATCGCGGACTTTCCACCCTTCACCTGTTCCATCAACCCTGTCTCCACTCCGCCACTTCCCCCCTTCCCCCTATCGTAGAGCATCATTTTGGGCATTCTCTATGGCGATCAGGCAAGACCATCAAGTACCTGACCCTCTTGTACCCTTCTGTACCCTCCTGCACCCCTCACCTGCCTTACCCTTTGTTGAGCAGAGCATTATCCCAGGCATTCTCTACGGTGACCGCACAACGCAGATGCTGTACGGGTCCGTGGACACAGGCAAGACCATCAAATATCTTACCCTCCTGTATCTTCCCTTACCCTTCTGCATCCCTCACCTGCTGTGCCTTCCCCCTCTTTGAGCAGAGCATCATCCCGGGCATTCTCTACGGCGACCGCACGACTCAGATGCTGTACGGGTCGGTGGACACAGGCAAGACCATCAAGTGGAGCGACTCGTTCCACCCCAAGGTGCCGTGGAAGTTGTGTGTGGGCGATGTGTGGTTGTGTGTGTGTGGGGGTAAAGGGTGAAGAAGGGAGGGGTGCGAAGGCACCTCAGTGCATCACTATACGGGTCGGTGGGAGTGAGGGTGCGTGCATCTGTGTATGTATTGCTGGTACCCTTTAGATGCTGTACGGGTCGGTGGACACGGGCAAGACCATCAAGTGGAGCGACTTGTTCCACCCCAAGGTACGGTGGAGGTGGTGTGAGTGTGGGGTTTGTGTGGTTGCATGTGTGTGAGGGTGTGTACGTGCATGTATGCATTGCTGGTGCTAGTTAGGTGACAAACAGATGCTGTACGGGTCGGTGGACACGGGCAAGACCATCAAGTGGAGTGACTCGTTCCATCCCAAAGCGCCGTGGTGCTGGGGTATGGGTGATGACTCGTTGGGTTCCTTTGCGTGAGTGGGTGTATGCCCTGTGTGCGTCTAGCAATGGCAAACACCCACTCATTGACCGCCTTGCATGTTGCCTCCTTCCCTCCCTCCCTGCCATACCTTCAGGTGGCGGAGCTGGGCAAGGCGCTGCACCTGAAGGAGCACAAGGTGACGGACGGGGAGGGCAAGCCCCTCTGTCTCACGTCCTCTTGTTCTCTTCCTTGTCTCACCTGCTCCTGCCCCCTGTGCCTCGCTTCTCGCTTCTTTCACCCCCAGGTGGCTGAGCTGGGTAAGGCGCTGCACCTGAAGCAGCACAAGGTGACGGACGGAGAGGGCAAGGAGGCGACTCTGTGCTCGCCTGTGGAGACCAAGGGCATTCTGGGCAGCGATGACAGGTGCGTGTGGGAAAAGATGTTGACAGGGGGTGAGGGAATGTGGATTAGACCCACGAGTCCTGGGCGGACGGGGAGGGCAAGGAGGCCACTCTGTGCTCGCCTGTGGAGACGAAGGGCATTCTGGGCAGCGATGACAGGTGCGTGGTGGAGAGTGGTGGGGAGGGGTGATGGGTTTTGGGGAGGGATTGACGAGAAGGTGAGGTTTGTGGGGGCAGGGGAGTGCTGGTCTGACTGTATGGCTGAGGGCAAGGAGGCGACTCTGTGCTCGCCTGTGGAGACCAAGGGCATTCTGGGCAGCGATGACAGGTGCGCGGTGGGGAGGGGTGAGGAGTGTTGGGGAGGGATCCGGAGAGTTAAACAGGGACTGACGGTACTGCTGAGGGACACTGGAGAATCGAGGGACCACTGCCAACGCTGGTAAACTCTCAAACGGGGAGGGATGGGTATAGCTGGCTCCCAGGCCAGTCGTTTTAGTGAATCATCCCTTCTGGCCGCTGTTTCTCCCTCCCCTCGCCTCCATCCCCTCAGGAAATACCTGTTGGATCTGATCCGCCTCACTCCCCGCGACGCCAATTTCACCGCCACCACCACCAGCACCACCACCACTGCCACCGGTAGCGACGGCACTGATACCAACACCACTGCCAACGCTGCCAACGCTGCCAATGCTGCTAACCGCCTGGCGATTCTCCGTCCTGAGCTGGTGGAGAAGTTCTGCCGGGAGGAGCAGGTGGAGCGGTGGATGGCTCAGAAGGGCGTGAGCGAGCGGCCGAGTGCAGAGGAGGTGGAGGCATTAAAGGAGAAGGGAGAGCTGCCTGACGTGCTGTTCAACCCGAATGCGCTGACAGAATTCAAGCTGGCCGATGATTCCAAGGTGAGTGGTCAAGTGCGAGACTGAGAGTCAGTGCATGTGAGTGTGAATGAGTGAGCGGTCGAGTGCAGAGGAGGTGGAGGCGCTGAGGGAGAAGGGCGAGCTGCCTGACGTGCTGTTCAACCCGAACGCGCTGACAGAATTCAAGCTGGCGGATGATTCCAAGGTGTGTGTGGGAGTGAGTGTGAGTGTGTGTGAGAGTGAGTTGATTTCAAGGTGACTGGGAGGCCGAATGCAGAGGAGGTGGAGGCGCTGTGGGAGAAGGGCGAGCTGCCTGATGTGCTGTATAACTCGAATGCACTCACTGAGTTCAAACTGGCAGATGATCCCAAGGTGGGTGGGAGAGAATGCATCTGAGGGTGAGTGTGAGATCCATTGTGAGGGTGAGAATTTGTTTATTCCAGGTTGCCAGGTGTTGATTGCAGAGGAGGTGGAGGCGCTGAGGGAGAAGGGCGAGCTTCCTGACGTGCTGTTTAACCCGAATGCGCTGACAGAATTTAAGCTGGCCGATGATCACAAGGTGGGTTGGTGAGAGAGGGAATACGAGTGAGGGTGAGGGTGAGGGTGAGGGTGAGGGTGAGGGTGAGGGTGAGGGTGAGGGTGAGGGTGAGGGTGAGGTTGAGGGTGAGGGTGAGGGTGAGGGTGAGGGTGAGGGTGACTGAGAGGGAGAAGGGCGAGTTTCCTGACGCGCTGTTTAACCCGAACGCATTCACCGAATTCAAACTGGCTGATTATCCCAAGGTGGGTGGATGAGAAGGAACAAGAGTGAGTCTGAGAGTGGGAGTGAGTGTGAGGGTGAGTCTGAGAGTGAGTGGGTTGAGTGTGAGAATGAGACTTTTGTTTGTCACAACCCATCCCATCACTCTCTCTCTTTCCTCTCCCCCCCCCCACGGTGCACCCCCACACAACATCAGGAGGTGGAGGAGGATGAAGCAGTAGTGCGCAAGGCGGGCAAATACCTGATCGATACAGCACTGCCAGCACTGGTGGCGGATATCAAGAGCTCTGAGGGGTGGCCCGTGGACGGCCGCTCGCTTGCCAGCACCATGCACGCACATGGCGTCAACCTGCGCTACCTGGGCCGGGTGAGTTTCCCTCTCGTGGGCCTTGGATGAATGGGCGGGTGGGTGGGTGTTTCTCATGCACGTGGGTCACGGTGCTGGTGGCAGACTTACTGAGCTGTCGAGGGATTTTAGAGGGTTTAGCTGTTCAGGGTTGAGGCGCATCAAAAGACAGCGCTGCCAGCACTGGTGGCGGACATCCAGAGCTCTCGAGGGGTGGCCTGTGGATGGGCACTCGCTCGCCAGCACCATGCACGCGCATGGCGTCAACCTGCGCTACCTGGGCCGGGTGAGTGCCTGCATTGGTGGCTTTTTCATGGCCTTCAGATGGGTGGGCGTGGGGATGCACGGTGCTGGGATGTGGAAATGGTAATGGAACATGTGCTATGTAATGTAATGTGGATATGGTAAAGGAACATGTGCGGATGGCTGTGTGTGTGCTTGCAAGCAGGACTATGCATGCCTAGGTGACTTGTCGACTCAAAAGGTTCCTTGCTGGCAGGACTATGCATGCTCATGGTGACAGTTGTCAACTTGTTGCTGTACCTGGGTTGGTCCCTTGCCCCCCTCCCTTCCCTACCACCCCACTCCTCCCTTACACACTGCCAGGTGGCGAAGGAGGTGGCTGACGTGGAGCAGGTGTATTGGCTGTGCGTGGCGGAGATGGTAGTACGGGCCACCAAGCACGTGCTCAAGGCTGTGCTGCACGAGACGCTCGAGCAGGACGTGGCCGGCGCCATCGCCCACTTCCTCAACTGCTCCCTCCCTTGCTGCCTCCCCTGCTCACTCCCTTGCTCCCCACTCCCTCGCTGCTTTTCTCTCATACCCAACCCCTCTTCCCTTCCCCCCCTTCCCGCCCGCCTCCTTCCCCCCTCCCCCACTCCCCCTCCCTTGAAACTGCCAGGTGGCGAAGGAGGTGGCTGACGTGGAGCAGGTGTACTGGCTGTGCGTGGCGGAGATGGTGGTGAGGGCCACCAAGCACGTGCTCAAGGCTGTGCTGCGCGAGACGCTCGAGCAGGACGTGGCCGGCGCCATCGCACACTTCCTCAACTGCTTCCTCGGCACCTCCACCACCACGCCGCCGCCCACGCTCCCCGGCGTCGGGGATACGGACAAAACTGAGGGCGGCGCGGCGGGCGGCGGGGGGAAGAAGAAGAAGAAGGGGAAGGGGGGAGAGAAGAAGGATGGGGAGGAGAGGAAGGAGGAGGGGGAAGAGAAGAAGGAGGCGTTTCTGTTTGTGGTGGATGTGCCGGGGTATACTCGTATCACGGCGGATATGGTGTGGTCTGATATCACTGAAGGCGTCAAGTACAAGTATCAGGTGAGAGACTGAAACTTGGTTATAGTTGCCTGGAATGATAAGGAATGTTGTGAAGGAATGTTATCATCATTGCATCTGTCACCATGCCCCCCTCCCCTGCTGCTCCCTTTTTAACGATTTTTTTTTTCCTCGTATGTTCAGCATCTCTGCCCTGATCCCTTTTTCATTCCGTCTGTCTCACATGTATTTTCTGCTGCTATCCTTAGATATTTACTCATTTTCTGCTTCCGTCTGTCCATCTCCCTATCTCCATGGGCGTTTCCCTGTCTTCCTCTGCCCTGCCCTGCCCTACCCTGCCCTGCCCTACCCTACCCTGCCCTGCTCTGCCCTGCCCTCCTGTCCTGCCCTCCCTGTCCTGCCATGCCCTGTCCTGTGCACAGTTCGAAATCCCTTCTGAGACGCGCAAGATGGTTCGCAGCCTCGCCACCCTCCGCAACATCTGCCTCAAGGTCAGTCCATACTCCGGCAGCAGGCATATTTTCAGGCGTGGGCCTAATCCTGGCAACTGAAAACTATGATCTTTAGTGACCTTTGGCCCTCAAAAGGCCTAATGCTCATGGCAGCCAAAATCTATTATCTCCTCTCCATTGCGACATGCCTAGTGCCATGGGATTGTGTTTGGGCCTGCTGCATATAGCCTCTTCCTCATTATTTCCCCTTCTTCTCCCCACTGCCCTTCCTTCCTGTGTCTCCACTACAGATGGGCATAGTCCTGGCAGCGAGGGATTACAACCTCGAATGCTATATGACCATTGCGATCGCAGACGTGTGCGACCTGCTCCCCTGATAATAATCTCTGCCCACTCCCCTCTCCCGATGTCCCCGTTGTTCCACTCACAGATGGGCATTGTGTTGGCAGCCAGGGACTACAACCTCGAGTGCCACGTGCCCATTGCCATAGCAGACGTGTGTGACCTGCTGCCCCAAGTCAAGCTCGCCTCACCTGACTGCCGCAAGTCAAGTTCGCTTACTCCATTCCCCCTCTCCCTGTTCTCCCTGTGTTACCCGTTGCCCCCACTTCAACAGATGGGCATCGTCCTGGCAGCCAGGGACTACAATCTCGAGTGCGACGTGCCCATCGTCATTGCAGACATGTGCGACCTGCTGCCCCAATCTCTGCCCAGTTCCCTATCCCTGTGTTTCCTGAATTGCCCTAACAGATGGGCATCGTCCTGGCAGCCAGGGATTACAACCTGGAGTGTGACGTGCCGATCGCCATAGCAGATGTGTGCGACCTGCTGCCCCAAGTCAAGTTCGCTTCTCCCGCCTGCAGCGACGCGCAGAAGCTGCTGGAGAAGGGCAAGAGCCTCGTGCACAAGGTATGGGCGGGGAGCAGTGTGCATGCACGGTATTAGTGGCAGTGTGTTGAAGGAGGGTTAGTTAGTGGGCAGAAAGATGGTGTCTCTCTCTTCACGCCTCGCCCGCCTGCAGCGACGCTCAGAAGCTGTTGGAAAAGTGGAAGAGCCTCGCGCACAAGGTATGGGCGGGGAGGGCAGAGGGTGAGAGGTGAGGAATAATCTTTGAAGGATGGCAAATTCGCTTGGCACACATTGCATAATCCAGGTGGCAAATTAGCCGGGTGCACCTGTCCCATGTGCTTCCGGTCAGTATGTCCACCAATAGCGTTTCGCCACGTGGATACCCGGTGACCATGGCTTCCCATGCCATGCCCGCCTCTCTTCCCATGGTACATACCCTTGCCATGCCATTCCCATGCCAATTCATGCCATGCCATGCCATGCCATCCCTGTGTCTCTTCCGATGGTACAATCCATACCCTGCCCAATTCCCACGTGCCCCACGCCCACATCCTTTGAACACACGCCCTCTCTTCCTTTCCAGGTCGGCTTGCCTCTGCGCCCGCGCTTCTCCGCCACGCCTCAGAGCGGGCAGTGGCTGCGGGAGCACGAGACAACCCTCAACTCGGCGTTTGAGATCCTCAGCGAGGCCTACCAGATCCTGCAGCAGGTGAGGGGTCATGGCTGGTGGGGGGAGGGGCGGGGGCGGGGGCGGGGAGTTGCGGGGGTATTGGATCAGGACTAGGAAGGGTGGGGAGCACGAGACAACCCTCAACTCGGCGTTTGAGATCCTCAGCGAGGCCTACCAGATCCTGCAGCAGGTGAGGGGTCATGGCTGGTGGGGGGAGGGGCGGGGGCGGGGGCGGGGAGTTGCGGGGGTATTGGATCAGGACTAGGAAGGGTGGGGAGCACGAGACAACCCTCAACTCCGCGTTTGAGATCCTCAGCGAGGCCTACCAGATCCTGCAGCAGGTGAGGGGTCATGGCTGGTGGGGGGAGGGGCGGGGGCGGGGGCGGGGAGTTGCGGGGGTATTGGATCAGGACTAGGAAGGGTGGGGAGCACGAGACAACCCTCAACTCGGCGTTTGAGATCCTCAGCGAGGCCTACCAGATCCTGCAGCAGGTGAGGGGTCATGGCTGGTGGGGGGAGGGGCGGGGGCGGGGGCGGGGAGTTGCGGGGGTATTGGATCAGGACTAGGAAGGGTGGGGAGCACGAGACAACCCTCAACTCCGCGTTTGAGATCCTCAGCGAGGCCTACCAGATCCTGCAGCAGGTGAGGGGTCATGGCTGGTGGGGGGAGGGGCGGGGGCGGGGGCGGGGAGTTGCGGGGGTATTGGATCAGGACTAGGAAGGGTGGGGAGCACGAGACAACCCTCAACTCCGCGTTTGAGATCCTCAGCGAGGCCTACCAGATCCTGCAGCAGGTGAGGGGTCATGGCTGGTGGGGGGAGGGGCGGGGGCGGGGGCGGGGAGTTGCGGGGGTATTGGATCAGGACTAGGAAGGGTGGGGAGCACGAGACAACCCTCAACTCCGCGTTTGAGATTCTCAGCGAGGCCTACCAGATCCTGCAGCAGGTGGGGTTCCAGGGCTGGTGGGGGGAAGGGAGGGGGGTATATGAGTGGACGGTATTGGAAGGGAGCTAGGAGGGGGGGGGGGAGGGGAAGGAAGGGGGGCTAGAATGGCAGACGCCTATTGACCTTCTTTCTTTTTTCCGCAGAAACTCACATTCTCTACTGCCCCTTACCCCTCCCATTTCCCTTCCCTTTCCCGTTCTCTCCTTCTCGTTTTCCTCTCGTTTCTTGCATCTCTCCCTCTCCTCTTTCCTTGTTCCGCTCCTCCCTAGCCCCTCCCAACACCCCCGTCTCTCCTCCCTCCCCCACACCCTCCCAACCCCATTCCACCACCCCTCTCCACGTGCAGGTGTGCGGGCCACTTCATCTGGACGTTGCAGCATGCTGCAGGTAAGCAAGCATGGAGTGAGGTATGTCCGAGTCACTCGCAAGAATTCTCTAGAGGTGTGTGGGACATTGCTGCATGCCGCATTCGTTGCCAGCCTTTTGTATTCTATCCATTTGTACCCTCCCTCCCTCCCTCCCTCCCTCCCTCCCTCCCTCCCTCCCTCCCTCCCTACCTCCCTCCCTCCCTCCCTCCCTCCCTCCCTCCCTCCCTCCCTCCCTCCCTCCCTCCCTCCCTCCCTCCCTCCCTCCCTCCCTCCCTCCCTCCCTCACTCCCTCCCTCCCTCCCTCCCTCCCTCCCTCCCTCCCTCCCTCCCTTCCTCCCTTTCCCCTCCTTCCCTCCCTGTCCCCACTCATTTCTCTCCCTTTGATGTTGCCCTTTCCCATGTGTCCTTGCCAGACCACTCCTTTGGTCTTTTTCTGCAGTGCCCCTTCTCCCTCCCCCCGTTCATCTTCCCCATTCCGTTCCCCCGCACCTCTTCCCACCCATCTACACCCCTGCACAACCCCAGGTACCTGGCTCTGATCTTCTACCACGCAGGAGAGACAGGCAATGCCATTCTGCAGCAGCACCGCGAGCTGATTATCAACGAGCGGGTTGTGGGGACGGACCACCCCGACACCGTGCACAGGTGGGCGTGTGACACACACTGGTGGGGGATCCAAGGGGGCGAGCAAGGGTGGGGGAAGGGGGTGGTGCATGGAGGGGGTGCAAGGGGCAGTGCCTCGTGCAGCAGCAGCACCGTGAGCTGGTCATCAACAAGAGGGTGGCGGGAACAGACCACCCTGACACCGTGCATAGGTGGGCGTTGCTGTTTACTGGCAACACTAAGGGGGGGAAGCAAGTGGGCAGCGTCTTGTGCTGGAATTTATCGCGAGCTGATTGTCAGTGAGCGGGTGGTGGAAGGAAACACACCACCCTGACTTCGTGCACAGATTAGCTGATGCTCCCCCTCCATCATGGTTCTGAGAAGTTTGAAGTGGTGGTGTGAGCAAAGCAGGGGGCGGGAGCAGAGCTGGGACTTTCTCTGTGAAACCTCTCATCTGGTGGCAAATTAGCCGGGTGCACCTGTCCCATGTGCTTCCGGTCAGTATGTCCACCAATAGCATTCCGCCACGTGGATACCCGGTGGCCATGGCTTTTGATGCCATGCCCGCCTCTCTTCCCATGGTACATACCTACTGTGTTGTTCTCCCTGTGCCATGTCGTGGCATCCATGCCATTCCGTGCCTTGCCACGCCATGCTTGCTTTTTGAGTCGACTCAAAAATCGACTGTGCCATGTCGTGCCATCCATGCCATGCCATGCCTTGCACGCCATGCTTGCTCCCTTCCCTTGGCTTCCTCGTTCCTCCCCTCCCTCTTCCCGCACACCGCCAGCTTGGCAACATGGCACTGTATTTCCACGCCATGGGCGAATCACAGCTCGCTCTGCGCCACTTCAAGCGCACCCCATGCCTCTACCAAACCTCTCCTAACACGCTTCTCGCGCCCTCTCCTTGCCCCTTCACCCACCAGCTACGGCAACATGGCTCTCTACTTCCACGCCATGGGCGAGTCTGAGCTTGCCCTGCGTCACTTCAAGCGCACCCTGCAGCTGCTCTCGCTCTCAGCTGGCAACGACCACCCGGAGGTGGCCTCGCTGTTCGTCAACATCGCTCTCACCTACCAGGTGTGTGGGTTGAGGGATGTGGTGTGGTGTGTGTATGTATGGTTGTCAGCATAAGGTGATGAAGTGCTTAAAGGGGGGGATGTGGTGGATGAGAAGGTGCCGGTCGGCTGGTTCAACACACTCCAGTTTTGAGTCGACTCCAAACTCGACTCACACTCGTCCTTCCCCCCCTGGTAACGAGGTGACTTTTGAGTCGACTCCAAACTCGACTCACACTCGTCCTTCCCCCCCTGGTAACGAGGTGACTTTTGAGTCGACTCAAAAGTCGGCTGGTTCAACACACTCGTCCTTCCCCCCCTTCCTCCCTGCCCCTCCTCCTGCCTGCCCTCCCACCCCATCACCAGGACATGGGCAAGTTACAGACCGCCATGAATTATCTGCAGGAGGCGGTGCGAGTCAGTGAGAATCTGTTATCCTGTTCTCAATACACCTTTCCCCGCCGCCTTCCCCTCCTGTTCTCGCTCCCCATCACCAGGACATGGGCAAGTTGCAGAACGCAATGAAGTACCTGCAGGAGGCGGTGCGAGTGAGTGAGAAGCTGCTGGGGGAGAATCACGTGCAGGTGGCCGTGTGTCACCACGCTCTCGCCCTCGCCTTCTCGTCTATGGGGGCGTTCAAGCTCGCTCTACAGGTGCGTTAGGGTATGCTGCAGTAGGTGCTGAGGACGTTAGTCAGTTAGTGAGAAGCTGCTGGGGTAGCATCACGTGCAGGTGGCCGTGTGTCACCGTGCTCTCGTCCTCGCCTTCTCTTCCATGGGGGCATTCAAGCTCGCCTTACAGGTGTGTAAGGCATAAGGGTGTGCTGCAGTAGGTTCCGAGGGGAATAGGCAGTGAGTGGGAGGCTGCTGGGGCAGCATCACGTGCAGGTTGCCGTTTGCCACCACGATCAACGGGCACATTCAAGTTGGTGTTGCAGGTATGTGTGTGAGTGCTAGAGGGCTTATGCTGGCCTGGCCTTGAAGCTCCTAGTTCCATCAGCTCTCCTCCCCACCCTTTTTCTTGCACCGTCTCTCACCATTTTGTCTCCACTTCCCCCGCCACCACAGGAGGAGCGCAAGGCACAGGCGGTGTTTGAGAAGGCGGTGGGGAAGGAGGACCCGCGCACCAAGGAGTCAGAGCAGTGGGTGCAGTCGTTCCTCGACCGCGAGCTCAGGGTGAGTGCTGTGTGTGTGCACATCTGAATGCATGAGTGCTGCATGTGTGCGCACGTGAAGGCATGCGTGCATCGCCCAAGGAGTCGGAGCAGTGGGTGCAGTCGTTCCTCGACCGCGAGCTCAGGGTGAGTGCTGTGTTTGTGCACATCTGAATGCATGAGTGCTGCATGTGTGCGCACGTGAAGGCACGTGAAGGCATGCTTGCATCGCCCAAGGAGTCGGAGCAGTGGGTGCAGTCGTTCCTCGACCGCAAGCTCAGGGTGAGTGGGGGCTAGTTGCGTGTCGGTAGTGTGGTGGATGAGTGTGCGACTGTTGCACGTACATGCATTGCCCAAGCAGCACCAAGGAGTCGGAGCAGTGGGTGCAGTCGTTCCTCGACCGGGAGCTCAGGGTGAGTGGGGGGGCTGTCGCATCTGCATGTGTACGCGTGTGTGCGTGGTTGGTTGGGGGCTGACCGCGAGCTCAGGGTGAGAGACTGCCACGTATGATTTAGTGCGTGTGTGGATATGCATTTACGTGTGTGCATGTGGGGTAGTGCATGGGAATGAGTGCTTGCTTGCATTGCTCAAGTACCATTATGGGGTCGGGGGAGTGGGTGCGTGCATGCGATGCTGGGGAGTGGTTGCAGTCGTATCTCAACCAGCAGCCCTCACTCACTTCTGTTCGCTTTCTCTCCCATGCCTTTCCCCTTACCCTCCACGTCTCCACAGGCGCAAAAGCAGAAGGTGGGGCAATCATCAGCAACAGTCCAGCAGCAACAAGCAGCAGCTCTCCGTGTGGCCGAAGCTCTCAAGGTATGCCGAGGCTGCCATTTCGAACACATAAAGCATTGCCATTCTTTGTCCGTGTTGCCATCATTGTTGGCGTGCTGCAGATAGTCTAGATTCGGATTCCTGATCTACGTCTTTTCCTCTTGCCCATGCCTTCCTTTTCTTTCAGCAACGGCCGGAGCTGCTTCAGGTGTTGCAGGCAGCAGCAGCGCCCGGAGCAGGAGGCTCCACCTCGTACCAGCGTGCCGTGGCTGACGCTCTGCTTCGGGGAGAGGTCCCCCCACCTGCTCCCGGAGCTGGTGCAGGCAGGTTCGGCGGAGGCATGGGAGCTACAGGCTCCTCAGGCACTGGCATTCGAGCCAGAGGTGTGGACGAGCGGGCTTCCAGGGCTGCTGCAGAGGCTCGGCGGAAAGCAGCGGCTCGGGGGGTGAACCTGCGAGGAGCTGCAGGTTCGGCAGGTGCCCGAGCCGGTGCACCCAGTGCAATGGACATGGAAGAACTGATTAATTTCATCAATAGCACGTCACCAGCTTCTGGTGCGGCTAGCTCTTCCGCTAGCAAGACAGGCTCGGCAGCTGCTCCGGCAGCTGGCTCGGCAGGTGGTTCGGCAGCGCCTGCTGGGCTTGGCGGTGTGGGCCTTGGTGTTGGTGTTGGTGCTGTCTCAGGAGCTCCGCCTCCCACGAAAGCTGGAGGAAAGAAAGGTGCGGGAGCAGCAGCGGCAGCAAGCAAGCCTGCAGCTACGGCAAATGGAGAAGCAAGTCAAGGGGATGCTCCTCTGGGTCTGGGGGGGGGGCTTGCTCCCTTGCCTGGTGGCAAGGGTAAGGGCAAAGCCAAGTAGTGGAGTGAATAGATTCCCTTTTATTGGATAACTTGTAGGGAATTTTGGATCATGAAGGTGCAACTCACATGTATTGCAACCACAAAAACAAGAAAATGTGATGTAGTCGATTTGGGAGGATCTGTTCTCAGTCAACCATGATAGTTGAACCATAGGAAAGTAGCACATATTTTCAAGTATTAACTTGCTACTTTTTTTTTTTTCTATGCAGTTCCAAGTGCAGTGTTCTATGCTCTCCACCAGAGACCCTTTTTCCCGCCAAGACCGAGGTCAGCCACTTCGAATCAGCTCCCAGCCAGCCTTGATTTTTCCGTTGCACGAAGCTCGCGAATGCAGTAACCCCGCCATCCAGTGTGTGAGTGGATTTCTCCGCGCCAATGTCCCTGACACATGTCAGCGGGTTCCCGCGTTATCTCCGCGGTTCGTGCTTCAGGAATTTCAGAATGCCGCTTTGACCAGTGGAAAAGCCCATCGAGATGGGCCATGACAGCCTCGAGTTTCTCCGAAGCTCGGACGCTTTGGGATCTGTCCGTATTGGGAATATTTCCACGACTCCCGCGTAGGTATGGTTTCCCGTTTGCCTAGGGATTGTGCCAGACTGTCTTGGCTCGGAATTTACCAAACCACCAAGGTTTGCCTCCTGAATTCAGATCTGGGGCACACACCCTGTCAGGGAGAAACTCTCATCCAGCCTCCTCTGTCTGCTGGCTTACCTGTGACAAGGATTATATAACCTCCCCAGAACCATTTCTGCTTCACGCATCGAGTGTTGACGACCTGATATCGTCACACGAGAGCCTTTGAGCTATCCGCCTTCTAGCCTTCTAGCTTTCCGTAGCCTTCAGAACCCTTGTAGATTTTTGAATACTAACTTCGCCACCATGCGTGAGTGCATCTCCGTCCACATCGGCCAGGCCGGTATCCAGGTCGGCAACGCCTGCTGGGAGCTCTACTGCCTGGAGCATGGCATCCAGCCTGATGGCCAGCTTATGACCGGCGAGAAGACCTGCGGAGGAGGCGACGACGCCTTCAACACCTTCTTCAGCGAGACTGGCGCTGGCAAGCACGTCCCTCGTGCTGTGTTCCTCGATCTGGAGCCGACTGTGATTGACGAGGTCAGGACCGGTGCCTACAGGCAGCTGTTCCACCCCGAGCAGCTCATCTCCGGCAAGGAGGATGCTGCCAACAACTTCGCCCGTGGTCACTACACCAGTAAGTGACTCGCCTCCTTCATGCTTCTAATATTGACAATCTATTTTACTCAGTAATTCCATTTTTGTGACTTCGATCTGTTACTAATCGTTCCTTTTATCTTACGTTTTTTTATCGCAGTTGGCAAGGAGATCGTTGACCTCTGCCTTGACCGCATCCGCAAGCTTGCCGACAACTGCACTGGTCTCCAGGGCTTCCTGGTCTTCAACGCCGTCGGCGGTGGTACCGGCTCCGGTCTCGGTTCCCTCCTCCTGGAGCGTCTGTCCGTGGACTACGGCAAGAAGTCCAAGCTCGGCTTCACGGTCTACCCGTCTCCTCAGGTGTCGACCTCCGTGGTTGAGCCGTACAACTCCGTGCTCTCCACCCACTCGCTCCTGGAGCACACCGATGTCGCTGTTCTCCTCGACAACGAGGCCATCTACGACATCTGCCGCCGCTCCCTGGACATCGAGCGTCCACCTACACGAACCTGAACCGTCTCGTGTCTCAGGTCATTTCCTCCCTGACTGCCTCCCTCCGCTTCGACGGCGCTCTGAACGTCGACGTGACCGAGTTCCAGACCAACCTGGTGCCCTACCCTCGCATCCACTTCATGTTGTCCTCCTACGCTCCGGTCATCTCCGCCGAGAAGGCTTACCACGAGCAGCTGTCCGTGGCTGAGATCACCAACAGCGCGTTCGAGCCTTCCAGCATGATGGCCAAGTGCGATCCTCGCCACGGCAAGTACATGGCCTGCTGCCTGATGTTCCGTGGTGACGTCGTCCCCAAGGATGTCAACGCCGCCGTTGCTACCATCAAGACCAAGAGGACCATCCAGTTCGTCGACTGGTGCCCAACTGGGTTCAAGTGCGGTATCAACTACCAGCCTCCCACCGTGGTGCCTGGTGGCGATCTCGCCAAGGTGCAGCGTGCCGTGTGCATGATCTCCAACTCCACCTCCGTGGCGGAGGTCTTCAGCCGGATTGACCACAAGTTCGACCTCATGTACGCGAAGCGTGCATTCGTTCACTGGTATGTCGGCGAGGGCATGGAGGAGGGCGAGTTCTCGGAGGCCCGTGAGGACCTGGCTGCGCTGGAGAAGGATTACGAGGAAGTCGGGGCTGACTCCACCGAGCCTGGTGATGATGAGAACGAGGAGTACTAGATTGTATAGTTTGCACCCTTGCGCCAGACTTGTATTTTGTTTCAGTAATAAATCAACATTTGTCAAAATCCCTGTGGCAATCTAATTCACGAGATTGGCTTCGGCCAAGTAACTTAAAACCGGGGTGCACATTCAGCTGAATGTGCATCAAAGGTTATCCCTTGACTGAGTGGGTTACGAGGTGTGTTTTCAACAAGTCGAAATTCGTTTCCCCCCTCCCCCGCAATTTCGTTTCCCCACGCCCCCGCAATTTCATTTCCCCCTCCCCGTCGAAATTCGTTTCCCCCCTCCCCCGCAATTTTGTTTCCCCCCCTCCCCCGCAATTTCGTTCCCCCCCTCCCGCCAATCTGTTTCATCCCTCCCGCCATTCGGTTTCACCCACTCCCGCCATTTCCACCCCATCCCGCCACCTACGAATGCCCAGAAGCTCTAGCGGAATCATTTTTTTGTCGCCCTCGGGAGCCAATCACTGTTTTGCTCCAAACCCCCTTCCCAACATCTCAAGCCGAACCGCGTTGAATGTGCACCCTGGTTTTAAGCAGACCCACCGGTTGGAAAAACGTGAGACTCGACAAAGCAAACTGAATGCAAACGATATTGTGAACAAATTGGCCTTGACCATATTTATTTCGTGATGCTATCTTTCCATCACTGCCGATCATAGATTGCTCCCTTTGTCCAGTCTCTCCCCTTTTCCTTTGCTAACGAAACTAAACCGAATGGTGACTTCAGGTCACGCGGATAGTAGACTACTCATCCCTTTCTCACCCACTCTTCCCGTCTCTCACCCTCCGTTGGAGACTGGACAAACCAACCGTGGGCAAAAAAAAAAAAAAAAAACCGTACCAATTTCACTAGGTAATGCTGAACTTTTTGTCAATGTAGTCATAAATTACTCCTCCCTTGCTCACTCAGTTTTCCCGTCCCTCACCCTCCCTCATCACACTCAATGTTTTACTTTATCTCTGTAGGAGAGCTGAGAGAACAAGAATAACTTCTATACAGAACATGTTTTTTCAGATAATGAGCCTGCATGTCCTACAATGCAAGCTTCTACTGTTGAGGAACGGCATTCAGCCCAACACCTACCAGGCTGCCATCAATTTCTATGTGGCAACTCTAGCCTGTTTATCGTCAATTTTCTTCAGGTCTTTCATATTGGTGGTCTCAACCCTGCATACAAATAAGATGACGTTAAAACTCAGATGAAATGAAGGCACC